>JANPWX010000031.1:4679107-4819344 GCA_024734555.1 Trochalopteron elliotii
GTGCAGCAAGTGTTGTCTGCTCTATCTCTCCTGTTGTTCGAGTGTGTTGCAGAACACTTGCTTGTGAAAGTAGTGTTTGGCATAAAATGCATTCACTTGTGCCTCTCGTTACGTCTTGTCTTGTGAGGAAACGAACCCAGCTAATTCGCCAGCTAGGGGAACGTTTTTTGTTGTCACCTACCACATTTTTCCTGACAACACATAAATTTCTGTAGTGTTCCTGTAGGGTTTTTTGGATTACTTGTGGTCCTGCGTTCGGCTGTCTTTGGAAAGCAAGTTTTCCTGCACTAAATCAGCGTTTCATCTTCAAGAGACCCTGTAGGTGGTTACGAGTAGCTTTTCTCATTACACACTTTCGAGTATTGTTCTGTGGTAGCAGACTGATTCAAGAGTTGTTATCGAGAAGCAAGCCTGTCTTCAGGAAGATTAGTTGTATGAATGTGAAGTCTGTGTAAATATGGTCAGTGCTCAGTGCTGCTCCGTTTTCTCCTCTGCATGAAGTGTTCTTTGGTCTTTATTTTAAAACCCAGTGTGTTTTTCTATATTTGTCCTTGTTTACTGCTCCACCCAGCTTGGTGTCCTCTGCAAATGTCATCTGGCTTCTTTGCCTTTGCCACTCCCATCCTCTTTCAAATTGCTAATGGGGATGTTAAAAGGGGACCTAAGAATGACCTGCTGGTAATGTGCACTTATTGCTAGTCCATTACTGGTCTGTTAAGTTTGTTGTTGGGTCAGTTTTCAGAATGTGGTATGGGGTTAAATCCATACAAATTTGCATGCCTTGTGGGTGATGCAGGCAACAGGACCTGAAATTCTCTTTTAAATTCCCTTCTTGTGTTCTGAAGGGCTGCAGTAATGCATTTTGTAACATTCATAACTCTTCAGTGTAGCTTGTGTGCCAGTTCTGGAGTCCACAATTGATGCTTCTCTGGGTAATTTTTTTTTAAAAAATTGGTCCATTTCTATTTGGACGGCCACAAGTAAGCGTGTTATTTGTGGCAGTGTGGCTCTTAATGAGTAGGGCCATCCAGTAGCATTTACATTTTTCTTAATACTTGGAATGAAGAATGTATTTGGATCCAAATGTCTGGACATGCCTTTTCAGATTGAGTTGCTGGGCAGTTTCTGCTGAATGTTTACTTTGCTGACAGCTTCTTCTCGGTTTTCTTTCTTTTGCCCTTTTCTGAGTCATAACTGACCCTCTAGATTCTTGTTTGGTTGTTTCCTTCTTTTCCATTTTCTGAGCAGCACTTCTAGCTTTTATGCAGCTGTAACAACCAGTTCTAAAGAAGGCAAGCAGTGATCCAGTCTGCTGCTGTCCCTCTGCCAGAAGTTTGGCATTTGAGTAATTATTTTTTTAAGAAACTTCTGGAAGGAAACTCTAGTATCTTTTATGCCATGGTTAGCAATCTGATTGAACTCATGGGTCTTGCAGAGTTATTGTTGATGTGAATACTTATTACTAATGCAAACAGCACTGAGGTACTTTTTTCCCCCTGTTGAGTTTCTGGGGGCCTGATCCTGATAAAGGGCACAGTACATGGTAATAGTTACCTTGTGTGTTTTGTATTAGTAACCCTGTATTGTCCTAGCAAGGAGGGTGATAGAAACAAAATATTAGTAAGATAAGGACAGAAGAATTTTGGTTTACAAAAGTGCATGACAGTGTGATATGCAGTGGAAGAGGATTAATATTAGAAATATTTTACTGGAAGGTTATTACAGGATATAGTAGCTGCCTAATGAAAGACCCATTGATTGGGTTGCTTGAAACAAGAGGAGACCTGCTTTCCTCTACAAGATGAAGCAGTACTTGTCTGCATCTCAGGACTTAGTTGTTAGGAATTCTGAGTGGGATTGTTGTGTCCAGTTTTTGTGAACTGTTTGTTGGATGGGATGATGAGGTGTCAGGCTTGAGCGTGGAGAGCATCATCTTAATCCATGTGCTCACACAACTCCACTGGACATGTTGTCAGTGAGGTGTTTTGGGTTGTCCTTGCAGAGTGATTCCTGCTTCCTTCTTCCTGGTACGTGTTACTAATCCTCCACCTTGAGCAGAATTGCTGAGAGGAATCTGTGACTCATGTTTTGGACATGTTTTCCTCTCCCTTTATATTGCTCCCACAGACTCAGTCTAAGGCCAGGAAGGTCAATGGTGTCAAGAATTGGCCGTGTTTCTTTGTTCAGAGTCTAAATCTTCATGGTCTCTCACCTCTTCTGTAATTCTGATACATCTTTGTGTGAAGATTTCAGCTTCTGTGTGGATCATTTTTGCCTTTTGTCTTGTTACCTTATTTGCATGTGAGCAAGAAATTATATGACTTGTGTTTTCCAAAACATGTTCTTGCCTCCAGTTGCTTTTTCTTTTTTACTTGGATAAGGTGCATGTGCCTTAAGTGCAGCCTTGAATGCATAAAACACTTTGTCTTCACCTTGGGGGTACGTGATGCTCTTCTGCTGCTCGGTACTGTTGGCACTCCCACATTACTGTGGAATGTGTGATGTCACTTGGGGGCACTTGGCTGTGGCCCTTGAGCCTGAGGAGCCTTGATGTGACTATTAATGTAAATAATGGGATTTTGAGTTGAAAATTCCTTTGCCTTTCTGTCTAAATGAGAATAATTTTTTAATCTTGAATTCTGTATCACTCTGTTTGTATTGCTCTGGCTTCCTCTTCTCTCTGTCCCTCATTTCCTGCTGTGTATAGTACTTAACAAAAAATGCTATGGTTTGGGTATGAAATTGTGGAAACCAACTCTTAATCTTCCAGATCTCAGTTCTGCTGTTTGACTTACCTTACAGCTTTGTGAAATTGTATTTATTCTCTCCTTATCTTCTGGATTGAAACTAATGTCTCTCTTCTCAAGAATTCATTAAGTTTATGTGGAAGTTGTAATAATAGTTATGAAAGTGCTCCATATTCTCATTGGTAAATGAAACTGTCAGACTCCAGACATGGGTGATCACTTAGGTTTATTTTTATTACTTCCCTTTTTATATTTATCATTCATTTTCTGACCCTTAGGAGTTGATATCTACAAGATTCTCTTCCATGTCTTCATCACTTTGCTGTCAATACCCAGCATTTTAATGTACTTCTTATGACTGAAAAGTTCTTTTATGTCTATTTAGCTCATTTAATCCAAACTGGGAAGACAAATTAAGATTCTAATGGCAATTAGCCCCTTGTTGCAGTCAGACAGGGTCTTGAAGTGACAAAGTACTGTTGACATCTTTGTAATGTAATTGAATTTCCTGAGCTGGTCGTAGTTGCAGTTTGAAACACAGCCTTGAGATGTGAATTTTTCAATCATGAAGCACTAAGACAAGTTATTTTTCTTTAGGAATCCTGTTTTATGTGTAAACACTTATTGCAGTGAGTGCAATTTAGAGCAGTGTGTCTACTGCATCTACAGAAAATGTGCTTTTGAATTACTTTCCATCTCTCTCTGGCTTTAATCAAGGAAAAACTCCAGTTTACAGTATAATACTTTGGGGAGTGTTTAAAAACTTGGAAGAGTAAAACCAGGACCATATAATGGAAGTGCCTTCCTGGTATTAGTTTTGGATTCTGTTGGATAGTTGCATCATAAATTTTCTTTCACTTCTCATAAGTGTTTTTTATTCTCAATGTTTAGGGGCACTTAGTTGAAGACTGACTCTTGTTCTAATTAAATTCTTAAATTAAGCAGCTTTTTTTTATTTTTTAAAGCATAATCAAGGACACAAGTAGAAACAGAACAAAGTAATGGGTTCTAGTTTTGCTTTTTTCATTGTTTTTGATTAATCATGCTTAAGATAGTTGTTGCTACCCATCTGTAGACCATTTTTGAGTTAGCCTTGTTTAAAGATTCTAGTCCAGTGTAGCTTTATTTTCAATTTTTTGTTCATTTAGATTTTACTGCGAACTATCTTGAACTTTACTCTATGCAAAATGTTTTCTGATGTTTGGGTTTTTTTGTTGGTTTTTTGGTTTTTTTTGGTTTTTTTGGTTTTTTTTAACAGAAGAAGAGCTAATACCTCTACAGTCAGTCTCAAGGCTCATATGGAACTACCACAAATGGAGTTAAGGAAAGACAAATCATGTTGTTTGAAGTAAATTTAAACATATATAGCTAATCAGGTACATTGCCAAAAATTCATATGGTCCTGTCGTTTAAGAATGAACATAGTCCAGTTCTTCCAATACTTATGTTTTGACCCATGCAACTATTTGGGATCTGAGTCCTGTCACCTATATTTTACTGATTTTTGTTGTTGTTATAGCATTGTTCAAGTGCCAGTGCTACTGGCAAACCAGGACTGACTTACCAAACTAGGGCTCCTTGAGTTGTCTTGTTTGTTAAGCTGAGTTGATGCAGTGCAAAGAGGGCAAATCAGCTTTTTAGTTTTGTTTTTACCTAAGCTTGTTTTAAAATTTTGCTCAGTTTTTCAGGTGGAGACACAAAAAAAGGTTAGTGGGAATGGCATGACATTTGATATGGATTGAATCAATATTTTTAATAAAACTGCAAGTATAAGTCAGTCTTCTATCTGGTGTAGTGCTTCTTGAGCTTCTTATGTGGTATTGTTTCATGCAATTTAGGAAAATGATGGCCTCAAAATCTCCATATTGCAGAAGGGAGGGAAACACAGATTGTAAACAAGGAAGGGGACTAGGAAGTCCCTGGAGCTGTGTGATTGCTTGTATATATTCCAAATTATGTTCTAGGCATCTGGTTTGTTCTTGGAGATCTCTGTCTGTGTGTGTCAGAACCAGATTTGATTGTTTTATCAGTGAAGTGCCTGCAAAAGGAGGGGCTGTGTGGTTCGTAGTCCTTGGCAGGATGATCTTTGGCAGTTCTCAGTGGGCACTTTTTGCTCTTTTGAGCTTCTGAAAAGCATAAGGGCTCTTGGTAAGGCAGTTTGCTTGAAAATTAAGCTGTGTAAAATACAAGAGAAACCGACTTGTAGAAAATCTTTAGAGGAAATAGCCTGTCTTGTGACTGCAGCCTTCATTAGGATCACTGTCAGCAAAGATAAAGCATTTGGGCTGTACTGCTGCAGATACTGTTTTCATGCCTGTCTGATGATCTGATTGCTCTTGGAGAACCCACCCACATGTGTAGTAGTGGGAATGCTAAATTATTGCTAATATTTATTAAATGATGCTTAAATTCCTAATATTTATTAAATGCAATAAACAGTTTCTCTTGAAATTTTTAGTAAGTTGCTGGTGTTAAAGCCTGAGATGCTGCACTTTAATTTGGAATAACTGCAGTGGCATTGTTAGTCCTTAACACACTGCTTAAGAACAGACATTTTGAAAAGAGAAGTAACTCTGGCTTGCAAGAAAGGTAGGCCCCTGGCCAGAGCTGGGGGAGTTGAGTGTAATGACCTGTTTCCTCTTCTTTTCTAGAGACAAGTTTGCTTGTGGTTTTGTGTGACAGTGGCATGCCTCATTGTTCACCACAGTTTTGCTTTTGTTGTGTTTTGAGTCTGCTTTTTTCTCATTGCATGTTCTTTTAGTACAAACTATACAGCCCTGGCCCATCAGCTGTGTGTGCATCGTGGCTGTTGTATAGTCAATATATTCTGGAAGTCTTAAAACTTGATGAAGGGACTTGGAGACCAAAACTACTGGCATGTGCTTTTTTTTTCACTGGTCTCTTACACGGAGTCTTATGAATTCATTCTCTCTGTGGAACCCAGATTCCAAAGTCAGTGACAGCTTTAATATTTCACTTCATATTGCCTCTTTCTTTATCAGTCACATGAGATCCCTTTGGGCAGCAGAATTGTCTGAAATTATTTGGACATTTGTATCTTCAGGATAGTTCTTCCACTGTA
Organism: Trochalopteron elliotii; assembly: GCA_024734555.1. Lineage (NCBI taxonomy): Eukaryota > Metazoa > Chordata > Aves > Passeriformes > Leiothrichidae > Trochalopteron > Trochalopteron elliotii. The sequence continues at coordinate 4,684,937 of JANPWX010000031.1, forward strand.
AATATTATTCACTGATTGCAGCTTTTTTTTTTTTTTCCTTTTTAAACACTGATGGAGCTGTTTACACTGATTGTCTGCACATGCATTAGGAAAGGCTTTTAGTGTTGGGCTCAGCAAACAACCACAAAGTTCTTTGCAATGGTAATATTTTAGTCTGAGAGCTAAAGATCACATGAAATGTTTTTCCTCCATGAAGAATGGAATAACATGAAGGTAATATTGCAATTTTCATCTTTGTATCAAAGCCAACTGTGCTCCCAGCGCGTTGGTACCAGAATCTCCACAAAATTAATAGCAACAAAGATGGGAAGGGGGCACATTAAGAGATGTAAATCATCTCTGTAAAGTGCTGAACTTTTGAACTGGAATGATGAGCCATTGCATAATGTGTAAAATATCTTAACATCCTTTTTATATGGCAAATTGAATGTGTTTCTTTTTATTCCTCTTCTTGCCCTACCTATTTTTCAGTGTTTCCAGGGGGTCATGTACCACTATGAGGTGTCACCAATTTGCAGCTTCACTTTGGTTTTTTAGAGGTTCAGCATCTGTAAAGCAACAATTACAAGTGAGCCTAGATTACTCCAATACTGGGGATTCTTCAGGCTTCTTCAAGGATGGGTGGTACAGAACAAGTAAAAGGCTTGGGTTTGGGCTGTGTAATGCTCTTTCCAAAACTATAAACAGCCCAGCATGTTGTCCTGAAATGCCCTGAAGGGAGAAAAAGCTTTGGGAAAAGAAAGCTGCCAATTATAGAAAAATTTCTTGACTCTCCATTTTCAGAATTTTCTGTGGTGCTCTGGATCACATTCAAGGCCTCAGCTAATCTTGCAGTTGTTGGACACTTGTGATCATTCTGATTAAACCAACCATCCAAATCTCCCTTCATCCCTCAAAAACAAGTAAAACAAAACAAACTCAACAAGAAGAAGAAAACAGAACAATCCCAGTCCCTGTTGAAGTGGTCAGCTGTTTATCAGTTGTGATAGTTGTGGGTATTTGTAATGGACCCTGCTGCTGAATCAGTCCACCACTTGCCTGAGCAGGTTTGATCCAATGAGCTGCAAGTTTTATTTATGCTGACTCCCAAGAAGTATTTTCAGTCCCCCTGCGTTTAATTTAAACTTTGTTAGTCAGATGGCTGATGAGTGGCTGTAAGTATGGTTGGTACTTCAATGGTTTATCTGCTAATGTTATTTAATAATATGCTGTTATTGTTCAGCTTATAGTTGAGCAAAATGTTTGGAGTTGGTCGGTATCTCTACTAGGTTAGAGAAAAAAATGTCTTCTTTAACAAACTCACAAAAAACCCCTATACAAACCAAAAACCTAAAGAAAAAAACAACCCAAAAGCCCCACACCAAAACAAACTGAAGCTGAACACATGTTCCAATAGAAAAGTTAAAGGCTTCCTGCTAAAATGAGCAGAGATAATGCCAGTGTTCACTGCGTGCCAATGCTGCACTGCATCTCTTTCTTCATCTGAAGGCTCTGAGTTCCTTTGCCTGTCTGAAATGTTGCTGAATGTGTCACCAGCTAGTGTGCAGTTACTGTGTTCAGTCTAATTCAGACAAAGGATAAAGTTTGGCCCCCAGAGACACCCAAGGTAACCTCAGCATCACTCAAGCAGGATACATTCAGTGTTTTCTGAAGAGATCCCAGTTCTTAAAAATGTTGAGCAGTTTAGCAGAATACTGTGAAGGAATTAAAGCCCCGAGTGTTTCCTTTGTTTACTTTTAAAATGGGATAAAGACATGAGTAAGGAGAAGCTGAAGAATCAAGGTACAGTCCCTGAGGGAAAAACGTGAAGTTCAAACTCTCAGGCTCACATATGAAGTGTTTGTTATAGCCAGATTAGTTGAATAAATTAGGACATGGATGCAGAGATTTAGATAAGCTGTCTTAAGGTAGGTACTTGGTTTTATATAGTGGAGATGACTTGGTCCTTCAATAAGATAAATACTAGAACTTCACTGACTGCAGTTGTAGGAGTTATCTCCCCGTTTATTTTACAATATGTAAACTTGTCCATGGCATGAATAAACTTCGTCAGTTGTTAAATGTCTTGATTTCCTTGTTACTATTGTACTTTAGGGAACATTAGTTCTGATAGGACTGAAATGTTCCTAGGTTGTCAGAGCTTGTTCTTTCTCATGAGTGATTGTTATCCTGCTTGTAAATTACCGTGATCTCAAGTTAGTTAAGTGGTTTATCCTTCTCAGCTATTGAAAGGCTATTCCAAAGTTTCAATCTTTTCGAACTTCCAGCTTATTCCAACTGCAGGACTGGTCTCCCATTGGTGTCCTGTTTATGTTTATTCTTGGCTTGTTGTAGTCTGAATTCCTTGAATACACCCATACAGAATATTCAGCTGCTGTTTTCTTAATTTTACTAGATAAAGAGTTAAACTAGATGTACTGTTTCCTCCTGTAAAGTAGACTTTTTGTTGCCTGTGTTGTTCTGAGCTGTCCTTCTCCTCCATTCTGTTTACCATCTGAATCTAGTCACCTCTAAACATGGGTGCCTGAGGCTGTTTGCAGGATCCGGATCAGGATTTATTAGCATTTAGCTAAAGAAGATTTTTAGTTTAGGGATTCCTGTATTATATTGTGCTTTTGGATGTATCTATTCCAGTTATCCTTCTAGCTTTTTTGGATCTGGGTGTTTTTTAATCTGTACAGTTATTTTAAGGAATTCTCATGCAGTATGATATCTTTAGTTTTGGTGTTGCTCTCCAGTAAGGTTTTTATTTTGTAGGATAATTCCTACCTAATGTTTTGCTAACTTTCACATATTCTCAAAAGAAGGCTTATTGTACACCATGGAGTTCAGCTTCTCTAAAATATGTGATCCCCATACTGTTCACATTAAGCATCAGGGAATTTCCAGCTAGCTCGACTTTCACTGTGGAGGTTATCTTTTCTGGGAAGATGGATGCATTTACTTGTTAATTACTTCAGTACTCTTTATTTTACTTCTACAAACAAAAACTGGTGTGCTTTTTTGGAACTCATTTTCTTGGCTTATCTCTTTAGACAGCTCCTCCCTGTAAGCTGCAGCTGTCTTAAATCATCTGTTCAGGAGAGTTTTTTTAGGGAGAGTGGGAGGAAAGAAAATATTGCTAATGACGATTCTGAGTTCTGTCATTTAACAATTTGTGTCTTGTGCACATGAACCTTTTTTCTTCTTTATGTGTTTTTTTCTTTTTTAAATTGCTATTTCCTTCTCTTTTGCATATTGATAGTTTTGTTCAGTGTGACATGAACTGAGTAGGGTTTGTCTTTAGATCTTCATGTTATCAAGAGATAGCAGAGTAGTATGCACACTCTGCTGGGATAAGAAGGTAATAGCATTGCAGCAGACTTTCTTGGTTTATCTGTTCTAAGAAACTTTTCTGGAGAGGTTTTTGTGGCAAACTCCAGTGTATGACCACTGAACACCTGTGTAACTTGGTTGCTATTAGATTCACTACATTATTTATTTATTATCTTTATTTAGCTTTTTCTGTAGACAGTGGGTATTAAAGCTTTCCTTTGCAGCTCGAAGTGCTCCAAAAGCATTATTCTTTGCCACTGTGCATTACTTGGGTGGACTGCTGTTCTAAGAGCAATGAAGATTGAAAGATGATGTTCAGACAGTGGAATAATCTTGGTGGAGCTGTCCCATACATCGTTTTCATATTTTGTAAATTGTTTATGGAGTTGGAAATAATTTAGACTTGAGGTCTATCAGTTGTCTGATCTTTACAGTTTGACCTGTTGCTGAAATTTGAGTAGTTCCTGGGAGATTCCTCTGTCATATTGTCAAATTGGTAACACTGTTCTCTAGCTTTCAGACACCCTTCCCAGACAGGACCTAAATTTTCAAAGACTGTATCTTCAAAAATCTTTTTTCCTTGATTATATACAGCAAGAGATCAAGGGAAGGGAAAGAATTTGAAGGCAAATTTTTAATTCTCGATATGTGTAGTGTGCTTAGGGCACATGTACAAGGGAAGAGCTGGGTGATTTCAAATTAATTTTTGGCTGCAGAAATATCCAAGTGGGGCATTGATGATGGAAGCAGGTAGCAAAGGCTGCATAAGAAGAAAGATTTGTCTCTCAAATGTAGTATTTTTGGTATTTAAAGCTTTTACTTCATCTGGGTGATTGAAGTAAAAGCTGCCTTCCTGATCAGTCTCTTATCTTTTTAGGTTTCCATGAAGATAAACAAGTGAAATGTGGATAGCCTATTTGTAGCTTGGTGGTGGTTGTCACCTGGAGCCTGCTGGTGTCTCCTCTCAGTAGTGGGCGTGGTGTTGGCAGCTGAGAGCCATGAAGGTTGTCCCAGAGAAGAATGCTGTCCGCATCCTGTGGGGTAGGGAACGGGGTACCCAAGCCTTGGGTGCCCAGCGGCTTCTGCAGGAGCTGGTGGAGGATAAAACTCGATGGATGAAATGGGAGGGCAAGGTAAGGTTGTGGGATAGAGCTGCATAGCTTGATCTTGGGGTGGGGGAAGGGAGGCAGGGATTTGAAATAAATTGTCTTGTGATTATACCTTTGATGTGTTACACTTGATATGCTCTCTGGCTCTGTTCAGTTCCTGCAGTGATGTGATACTAGATATGTTCCTGCAGCGGGTTCCCCTTGTTGTCTGTGTGGCTTACAGTTAAAGTCTGATCATGTGACTCTTGCAACACTTCCTGCTTTGTTGGCTTTTTCAGAAAGTTGAGTTACCAGACAGTCCACGCTCCACCTTCTTGCTGGCGTTTAGTCCAGACAGGTAATTAACTCCCAGTTCGTTCCCTGTTTCAGCAGTCTCCCTACACTTACAAAAGTGATGGAGGCTTGTGCCCATTGAGTTGTCCAGTCCTGAACAGCTGAATGAAACTTCTGGTTCCTGAAGCATGGATGGAATGTGTGCACCTACCTAATCTCACAGCTTCGAGCATAGTTGGTGTTTAATTTCTGAGGTACCCAGGTGATACAAAGTTCTAAGGAAAAAGGATCTGTGCAGACACCATGGGATTTCATAAGAAACTAAAGGGAGTAAAGGATGTTTTAATACAACATGCCCAAATGATGCAACATGGTCACTGGGATATCTAGGAATAAAGAACAGAGCAGAATTGTGTGTATATTGGTAGCAGAAATAGAGGTGGGATCTCTCATAGTATCACTTGATTTGCCAGTGGTTGAGACAGTGTGGAGAATTGGGAATATTTATTTGCCCCGCTGTCACTCAGGAGTGCCTTCTGAGCTGCATGTTCACTCTCGTGTTCAAGCTCAAGTTTGTGCTTGCAGCTTCAGATGAGCTCATGTTTGCATGAACTCTGAAATCTGGCTACAAAAAGCTTTATGACCATTGGTGAAACAGTAGCCTCTTACCCTTTGAGCTCTGTGTGAGAGAGCTGCTGGGTTAGGTGTGAGCAGACCCTGTTGAGGTGAAGCTAACCATGGTCTAATTTTGCTGTATTCTTTTCATGCTAATGTTTGTAACACCTTCTGCATTCCCAGGACCTTAATGGCTTCCACACATGTGAACCACAACATCTACATCACAGAGGTGAAAACGGGCAAGTGTGTTCATTCCTTGGTTGGACATCGCCGCACCCCCTGGTGTGTCACCTTCCATCCCACCATCCCAGGCCTCATTGCTTCGGGATGCCTAGATGGGGAGGTTAGAATTTGGGATTTACATGTAAGTCTTTTCGGAAATATATGTTCCTTTGATATTTGGTGGGTGGTGACTTTTTTTTGGCTGAGTTTTCCAACTGTTACCTGGTAAGAGAGCTGTTAGGAAGCTTTTCTGGGACTTGTGTCTAAAAGCATAGAACAGACCATAGCCATCCTCTTCTCTCTAAGAGAGAAGGTGACAGATTCTTCAATCATTTCTGCCCGGTAGGTCAGGCTTCTTAACAGCTCCTGTTTCATTGATTGCAGTGGTACAGGTAATACTGGAGAACTTTGTGCAAGGTGCCTGTTTAGCCTCTGTGAGACACATGCTGTTATTCCACCGAACATATCTGAACTGTTCATTAGAGAAGCCGCTGCTCGACCTGGTTTGGTAAATGGCACAGAGACAAAACACATGGGCTTGTCTGGTTTTTTTGAAACGAAGCATTTTTACAGGCTGCTTGAGACACACCTATAAAAATACATCTGTGGTCATTGTTGCAAATAGTGTTACATTTTAGACCTAGCACATTACCTTGTATGGGAACAGCTGTTGTTGCCAAGGCAGCCCCTCACTTGCGATGCTCTAGGCGGGCTGGGAGGCATGGCAAGTACCGGGAAACTTAATGATAGCAAACTTTGCGATTACTGTTTGTGGTTCTTGACTCCTCACTCTAGGGTGGAAGCGAGAGCTGGTTCACAGATAGCAACAATGCCATTGCATCACTTGCTTTTCATCCTACGGCTCAGCTCTTGCTGATTGCCACTGCCAATGAGATCCATTTCTGGGACTGGAGCCGTCGGGAGCCTTTTGCAGTGGTGAAAACGGCCAGTGAAATGGAGCGGGTCAGGTGAGCTCCTGCTCCTGCTTCTGGGGGAAGAGAACACTCGGATGTGAAAAGTGGTCAGAATTGGGAAGTGTGTGTGGTTCCTCTGGGATGCTGCACCCTCTGCACTCAGACAGTGGAGAGGAGTATTGCTTACAGCTCCTTAACTCAGCTGGTAGAAAACCAGTTCTGTGGGCAGAAAGAAAAGCAATTGAAAGCAATAGATCAGCTTGGTTGTTCATATTTGTAATAGGGCATGTGTCCATTAAATGTCCAGAATCTACTTCATGCTGATTGGTAAGCTTAGTAATTGAACTTGTCAGCCATAAGGATGAGAAAACCCAGCAACTGCTGGAACAGCATGCTGAGCTATTACTTTGGCACACTTGTAGAGGAAACTAGATTGCTGGAAACCTGCTGCCTGCTTTTGAGCAATTTAAAATAAGACAACGATGTGACATCAAGGCAAGTTAATGTCTCCCTTTGTACCAATTCCATTTTGTAATGTAAACACATGTATTCCTTTAAATTTTCTGGCTATTTCAATTGATACAGCAGTACTTACTTCCAGCTTTTAACTTTGGTGTAGTGTTGCTGTGGACTATAAAATAACTGCAGTCTTCAGCTAGATAGGTACATCTTGTTCTTCTTAATGCATAAACTTTTTGACATCCTTCATAAAAAGATGATGATAATGTAGTAGTGTTCTCATTGCAAACATGTCATATGGGGTTTTCTTCCCTGCTGTGTTCAGCTTCCTGTGTCAGTGTGGAACTGATGATTGATATTCTGGCACTGATTTTGTTTTAGGCTGGTACGGTTTGACCCCTTGGGACACTACTTGCTCACGGCGATAGTTAACCCTTCTAACCAGCAGGTAAGGGGAATGTCAGGACTTGTGTTGACTGACTAATTGCAAGGTGCTCTATGTACTTTACCCCTAGTGTGTTTCTAAGCAGACTTGTGTTTTTCTGAAAACCTGAAGTCTTCTTAAGCTGAGTTCTGTCTCGCCTTGATTGGTCGCATGAATGTTCTTGTGTTAAGTGCATGGCTAATAAAGTGCCTTCCAAAATGTGTTTGTTTTGCCCTCTCTGTCTGACTAATGGTGGGAGAGAGGTCTCAGTGGTCCTGTTCTTTCAGTTCTGTTGTGATTTTTTTTTGGATTTGAAGCTGAGGTATTAACAATTCTTCCCTCAGCTTCTGACCCTCAGACACTGGTACTTCTGTTTGTGAACAGTGTATTGTGAAAGCTCACTGGGCTGTAGGAAGAGATTGTCTAGATCCATAAAATGAACTTAGAAATCATCTCAAATGGTTTCCTCCAAGTCAAGGCCTTAGGAAAGGACTTATCACATCCTTTCATCTGTCTGGGCTGGTAGCTGACTTTCTGCTGTTTATTTGGAAGTCGAGGATTTTGCCTTGAGGTGACTGAGCTTTGACTGTTTCCTTCTGCAGAGCGATGAGGAAGTGGAGATCTCCGTGGACAGCACAGAGATGCCTCATTATCGTCAGCGTGCTATCCTTCCCTCTCAGCCTGTGAGGCGCACACCCCTCCTCCACAACTTCCTGCATATGTTGTCCTCCCGCTCCTCTGGCATACAGGTGGGAGAGCAAAACAGTGTTCAAGACTCTGCTACCCCATCCCCTCCACCGCCTCCACCACCACCACCTCCGCCTCCAGCCAGTGAGAACACAAGGGCATCTGTCTATAACAGGCTCCGGGAGAGAGTCAGCTATCCCACAGCAGAGTGCTGCCAGCACCTGGGGATGTTGTGCCTTTGCAGCCGATGCTCTAGTGCAAGACTTCCTTCTTCTCTCTTCCCACACCAGGAAAACGCACCCTCCACGTCTTCTGGGGCCACTGGTACTTCTTTCTCCTCTGTGCAGACAGAGCCTTATCAACCCCCAGAGCAGGCATCCGTAGTGCAGGAGGAGCAGGGGATACTTAACAGGCCCTCTGCTTTCAGCACAGTTCAGAGCAGCACTGCTGGCAACACCCTGCGCAACCTTAGCCTGGGCCCCACGCGGCGGTCCCTCAGCGGGTCCTTGGCAGGCCACCAGTCCCGGTACCAACAGTCTGCGAGAGAGATGGCGTCAGGCTTGGGTGGGTCTGACTGGTCCAGGACAGTGCTGAACATGAGCTCTCGGTCTGAGCTGGAAGCCATGCCTCCCCCTAGGACCAGTGCCTCCTCCGTCAGCTTGCTGTCCGTGCTCAGACAGCAGGAGGGAGGTTCTCAGGCATCAGTCTATACCTCTGCAACAGAAGGGAGGGGCTTTCTGGCCCCGGGGGCTGAGGTGAACAGTGGTAGTAGCGCTGGCCCGAGCAATCCGGCCAGCATTCGTAATGAGCTCCAGTGTGATTTGAGGCGATTCTTCCTGGAATATGACCGGCTTCAGGAGTTAGATCAGGGGATTGGTGGGGAGCCCAGCCAGTCGCAACAGGCTCAAGAAATGCTCAACAACAACATTGAGCCTGATCGACCGGGTCCCTCCCATCAGCAGACTCCACAAAGCAGTGAAAACAATTCCAGTTTGTCCCGGGGTCACCTGAACCGCTGTCGTGCTTGTCATAACCTGCTGACCTTTAACAATGACACGCTGCGCTGGGAAAGAAGCACGCCTAGCTACACACCAGGGCAGGTCCAAAGCACATTTGAGGGTGTGCCTCCAAATACCAGCCAGGTGCAGCCTGCAGAGAGAACCGAGGGCAGAGCTCCTGCCTCTAGCAGACTGCAGCTGGGCAGCTCTTCCACCCCGCAGGAGGAGAGGACCGTGGGAGTGGTCTTTAACCAGGAGACGGGGCACTGGGAAAGAGTTTACAGCCAGTCGGCTTCAAGCAGACCTGGGAATGTATCACAGGAGGCCTTAAACCAGGAAATGCCTGAGGAAAGCTCAGAGGAGGATTCACTCAGGAGGTAAGATACATGCTTGCCCTTCCTCCTCTATTTTTTCTTAAACCTTTTCTTAAAACTTAAACCTAGTTTGAGGTTTTTCAATATTTTCAGACTTAAAAACCTTTTCTCATGTGGCTGTGTGCTATTCATGTAGATGAAAATAGAGATGTTGGTGTTGATGTGTTTATAGCTGCTATTGTCTTGCTGCAGATGGGTTCTGAAGATTGTAAGGGCAGAGATTGGACCTCTGAATGACAGTATAGACAGGTAAAAGGATGGGCTCTTGCAGCAGATCTCTGGGGTGAACTTTGCTCCTGATGTTTCTGAGACCCTGCAGAAAAGCGGAAACTCAGAATGTGTTAGTTGTGTTAGTGGTGTCCTTTGTGCCCCTTATCACACACCCTATCATCACGTGCTATGCAAAGAGAATCTGCCCAGGGTTGGCATGTAAAACTGGGCATGATAAGTTGTTAAGTTAAAAGGGTTAACAGTAATTTTCTTAGTGTTGTCCAGAGGGGGGAAAAAGTCAAAGCTCTGTGTCAGTGGTTTGGGTATATGCCTTTGGTTTGCCCCTGCTAAGAGAGGTAAGTTGTGAAAGTGGCTCCTGTTGACCTGAGGTGGTTGGGGACATACTGATCACTGAAAATTTAGGCTTTGCTGTCTTCTTTTTTAAGAAGGTGATTCTTCTTTTTTAGAAGGATATTTTTCTTCTGCTTCAGATATGATACAAGAAACTGGATAAGCTAAACTGAACTTGCATGAGGAAAGACCTGTCCTTTGTGTGAAAGTGTCTTCACTGGCTTGTGCGGATGATAGAGCTACATTGGTACTTTGGATAGGGTTTCCATACTGGGTTTCAGTTTCACATCTTCTCTGTCAAATGGTTTGTGCTCACACCAGAGGAAAGGTTCAGTCTTGCTGTTTCTCTGAAATAGATGCTTTGAGCTGTAGAAAAGCAAAATTTCCAGGTTGGATGCAGATGTATCTTAACTAAGAAGGCTTTGTACACAGGAGTGCCTGAGGAAAGGGAATTCTTTCCTCTGTCCTGCAGATAAGCTGATTATACTGAGGCTGAAACAGTAACTGCCTTTCTTGTTGCTGTAGTTGCATAGCAAATAAGTGGTGGTGGTCATAAAATTATTCATCTGTTTCTAAGTCCTTGCCCTAGTTTTGGGTTGTTTTTTTTTAATAGCCTGCCATAATGAGAGTCTCAAGCTGATTACATGGGAGCTACTTCTTGAGCCTGAACTTACCTACTGTTAATTTAAGTCAGATATCCTCTTGTCCCCTATTAAAGGGCATAAAAGTAAGAAGGAGCTGACAAATTTAGCTTTAGAATGGCACTGGAGTAAGTCTTGCGTTGTCTTTCTTTTGAAATAGTGGTGCATACTTATGTCATCTTCACTGTGTCTCATTTTCTGGGATGAGTCACTGTAGTGTCAGAAATAATGGGGCAAATAACCTTCCTATTGATCAGGCAGTTGGCACATATTTGGACAGTGAGATGTAGTGGGATATGTAGATATGATCTTTTCTGTGGTAACTGTATAATTTAGAAGGTATATAATTCAATCCACCTCAGCCTGCAGGAGTCTAACGACGAGAGTCCTATGACTAAATCTCTGGGTCACTTTGCCTGTCATCCATGGTGGTTGCTGCTGCCTGCTCCAGTAGCTGTAGAATTTGTGGAGAGTTTCTTGCCTACCTGGTCACCTGAGCAAATAGGTGCTTTTTGCTCAGATTCTGATTTGGAGTGGATAGTTCAATGCATGAGCTTAATTCCAGAGGAATTCCTGTAAGGTGAAACCTTTTTGGCAGAATCTCCTTTTTGTTGAGAATCTCCTAGGGATTCTTGTTTTCCCAGTCTCCTGCTTCTGTTATCAGGCCTTTCTAAAGAACAGGCACAACAGGGGTTTTCTGCTTCCCTTCTAACTGAAGTTAAGGTTATCTGTAGAGTTCTGAGGTAAGAAGCTGGAAGCAGTGGGCAGTCTGGTATTAAATGCTCGTGGCACTTTCCTTGAAGTAAAATTTCATTTCCTTTCTTGTTGAACAATCCGGTGGGCTTGAGGCTTCATGAAATCTTTTTCTTAAAAGGAACCCTGCATACAGGATAGCTCTATCCTGCAGGTGTAATTTTCTGCCATTCTCAAATTAGCTGTTTATATTTTTCTTTATAGAGTGTGGGAGATGAGATTAGCTCAGTTGGGTTAGAGCACGGTGCTGATAGCACCAAGGCTGTGGGTTCAATCCCCATATGGGCCATTTACATAAGAGCTGGGCTTCATCATCCATGTGGGTCCCTTCCAACTCAGAATATCCTGTGGCTCTATTAACAAGTCAGCAAGCACCCACTTACCTAAATTTTACATAGAGTGAACATCTCACCCCAAGCCTTTAAGTCTCCCAGACCTAGGATGTGCCTTCACAATGGGAAGTGCTGGAACCACTTCTGCACAGCAGAGTCCAAAATGTCTATTAACCTTTGAAGCTACAGAAGCATGCAAAGATGGGGTCTGAGGGTCCTGAGGTATAAGCTAGATAATGCTGACAGTGCTGATGAAATATGAGAGGGAGGATAAGCCTTCAAACCTGAGGATACAATTGGTAACTGCATACGCACACTTCCAATCAATGTAATTTTGTGCCTATCAGCCTCTGATTAATTCTTAGTGTTGGAATCCAAGATGTGCTCATAACCTGTTTTATAATTCTGTTCTTCTTTGTCTCTCCATTAGATGTCCTCATTGGGCAATTAAGCTCTATATTCTAAGGTCAGCTGAAAAACGTAAGATAAAAATTGTATCTGGAAACTGTGTACGTTCTCATTCCCTGTCTGTGGGCATGATTCATTCCCTGACATGGCCTTCCTAGCTGAAAAGTAGCTTTCTGGGAAAACATTGCCATTGAGGGTCAATTAAGTTAATAGGTTAGTTTAGTGAAGGCTGTTCTGTGAATTCTGTTGATGCAACTATGTCAGCTGGGTAAGGAGAGAACTCTGCTCTTTCTGATAATCACCAAGGCATTAATAGGCATGTTTAGACACTATTCCTAACTAAGAGCTCTGGCACCTCTGTTAGGAGAAGCATATCACTGGGAGCCTCAGCAATACAAGGAGTCCCGTCACATTCGGCTTGGCCTGAAAGCACTGTGAACCGTGTGCTTCTTGAAAAATTGTGCTGGTGAGGCATGAATTTGGGGAAAGTTTATAGTCTATATTAAGCAAAAGTTCCTGAGATTGAGGAACTTTTCTGAGGTTCTCCAGGCTGATCTCATTAATTCAGATGTAGGGGGTTTTCCCCTGTAGATGTCTTTGCCTTACTTTTAACATCAAAGTGAAAAGAATCTTAGAAGTCTCTGAAGTTGCCATGTGAAATGTGCTGCGTAAAATTGGTCATAGAAGCTGTTGGAAAGACATAGATGAAGGAAAGATAACTGAGCAACAGATGATAGTTGGTTTAATTTTTTTTTGTAACTACCTTTTAATTTAAAAATTGGTTGAAGAGGTATTGCATTAATACTGTAATCTCAGTGAGGGAAAAGATCCTCTAAGTACTTAAAGCCATTGTTGCTGTGTGAGCCAGTTCAGGTTGATAATGAAAGATTGAACAGAGAATGGAAGAGGATTCTTCTAGTCAGCTGCTTGTTTGAGAGGAGCTGATGCCACCTTCTTAAGATAGTGATACACAGAATCTAGCAGTGATCTCTGCTGGAATGTGTATCAATTCAGCAGTTAATGCTAGCTACAGTGCAATGCTGACTCATAAAACATCCAGATTTTCTCTCTCTTTGGTTATTTTTTAGTATGACACAAGTGACATCTACAGAATTAGTGTGGTGTTCTTAGAAAAAAAGAGGAAAATAATTAGGTTATAAATTTGTTTGTTTGTTTGTTTCTGGGTTCTGGCATGGCACCTCAGGCCACAGTATTTCTGGAATGGAAACGAGGAGCAAATAGCAATGTGTGTCCCTGCTAACATATTTCAAACCATATTCAGCGAAGTAATTCCTATAGATGGGGAAAAGAAGGAAGAGGAAAATTGTCCTCTGTAGAATCAGCTGCTTGTAATACATTAGGAGGACAATTTTTATATGGTTTACCTGTTTATTTTGTCTAGAGATTTGAGTACATTACTGCAAATGAAAAGTGTGTTCTGTTTTATTGCCAGGCAGGTTTGCATGAAACTTGCATTTCACAAGGAAATGCTTATTATCTTTATTCTTCCATGAAGAAGCTTTGTCTGGTAATTATGTTAAACTTCTCTAACCACTCCACTGCACTCACCGGAGGTCAAGTTCTGTAGGCTCTGGTATGAGTAACTCTGTGCCTGCGTTTTATGAATGCATAATGTTTTCATATTGCCTCACCTATTTAGTTTGACAGGCAAAGATACATTATTGAAGTTACCTGAAAATCTGAGCAGTCTTCTGAACCATCCTGAGTGACACTTGTCATGCATACAGGCAGAAAGAAGTGAGCATGGGTGAAGTGGGGAAATGCTTGTCTGGGGACCCTTGTATAAACTCCTTTATTTTGTTTGTGAGTCTATGAAAGGCAGAGTCCACTGTGCTGTGCAAATATTTGACTTGTTGAAGTTGGCACAGTTTACCAAAGACTTTGCTGTGTTTTAGTCTGTTGGATGCACTGTGCACAAGTGACACGTGAAACCATTTGCCCTGGAACCATGTAACAAGGTCCAGGGACAAGTCTGTGTCTTTCATTTTGTCAGGTCTCGTTTGAGGGCTCTGGTCCCTCCTGCCTTGTTCTAACTGTGAGATGTGAATCCGGTCACATGTAGTACAGTGACTCCGGCTCATTTCGTTTCTCTTCAGTGTTGATGGCCTTTCTGGCCTCACACAGCACTCCTTAGAGCAGCTACGAAGAGAAACACCTGGTCTGTTCCCCTTTGAATCTCTCAGACTTGATTTCCATATTGCTTTGCTGCCACAAGGGGGTAATGTTGTTTCTGCTCCTTTCTGTCTCCTTTCCGAACATGAAAGTTTCCCGTTCTTGTATGAGGGTAGCTTGAGGACCCTCCCCACTCCTGAACGGCAGCTTATCTCTGTAGTTACCATACAATTGCAAGTCCTTCAGTGTTTGGAGAAAGGTGTAAATGCGGAGATCCAGGCGGGAAATGGCTCTGATACAGAATGCAAGCAAGGGGGGAGCTTGTCCTTTTGGCTTCTGTAAGGGTTTGAAGGAGATAGATGTGGATCTGAGGTGAGACAGGTATTTAGGCTTTTGATATGTAAATGCTCATGAGTTAGAGCTCTGAAAGACCTCGGCAACCTTGTAAAATTCGTCTGGACTTCTTGCTTATTGCCTACCAAGCCTGGAGCAAACCTTTCTTTGTAGTCTCCCTTCTCAAAGGTTTTGTTTTCATTTTGATGGTTGTCCACCCCCTCGGTCAACTTTCATAATATGGAGCTTATTTTCTGGAGAATTGCTTGGCAGATGTTGGTTGGAGTCTGAGCATTCACTTTTACCCCCAGGTGTTTGTTCTCTTCTTCAAGTATGCCTTGAGCTATTACCTAAATTTTGGAGCTTTTCCGTAAGAAGGCGAGGAATATGTTTGGGGTGTTTTTGTGTAGGGTTTGTTTTTTTTACTGGTGCAAATAGGTATGGCTTGCTCAAGACCTTGAGGGGATGCCTCTTCCTGCTCTGAGTTGCAGATACAGTGCTGACTTGTGATCGAATTGGGATCGGTCTGTGCTTACAGTAGATTGACAAGGTAGGAGCAACCCTATTCCTACCCAACAGTGTTCAGTGCTGTATATAAAATGGAAAAGAATACAGTCTCTTCTGCAGCTTTTGTTCCTGGGTTCATGCCGGCAGAGCCTGAGCTTCTTCCGTGCAGCTCTGGTTTTTGATGTAAATGACCGAGGCTGATCTCGGCATGTGCTGACTTCTGGTAACTTTCTCACTGTGCAAAGCACCGAATGAAAGGGTGAATATCACTCGTGTCCTTGCTTTAAAAACTAAACAACCAGAACACTTCCTTGTCCCCTGCCATGGATACAGAATTGCCTAGGAAGACATCTGTGACTGACATTTACCATCAAAATCAGAGAGGAGGGTAGTGCTACTCACTTTACTTTTTGGGGGAGAGGAACTGAAGCAGGAGGGAATTACCTTATATAAAGCTACAAATGTGTTTTATGGTGGGTGGAGACAGAACACATACCCAGTATATTCTGCCTTTTGTTCCATTCCTTATTTCTCAAAATCCTTGTAGTTGCTGGTTTTTTTCCTAATTGCTTACAGCAGTTGTGGCTTGCTTATTCAAGTATTTAATATATATTGTGGCACAGAGAAAGGGAGGCTTCAGCAGAAGAAGGGCACACCTGAGCTGTGGAGAAGAGATTGGCTGCACAGACTGCTCATCGGTGGGAATGTGGCCTGTGCTAAATCTAAATAGACCTACCCAACATAATTTTCCTGACTCTTTGTTCAGACCCATTACTTAGGGAAACCTTGCTAGCCTTGTGTCCTGGCATTTGTAGTTTGAGCTCAGTATTTTGTTTGAAGTTACAGTGTGTAGACCTTACCAGTGCTGTGGAAAGAAGGATTTTTCTGACAAGCGTTGTAGCCTCATGTGCACACTGTGATAGTTTTGGAAGAGTTTATGCTGGGCTGTTACCAGGCTTGGTAAGAAATAATTCCAAAGATGCTTTGTTGCAGTTCTTGAAAATGATTGTGATAGAGATAAGTAATATCTCAGCAGTTAGTGAGAGTACTGGGGTAAACAGAAGTTATAAATGGATTTGCAAGCAGAGAGAAGAGGTTTGGGTTTGTGCATGGGAAGATGTGCTTGAGGGGAGAAAGCCAGAACTGTGTGGTATGGGAGTGATTTCTGTAAATGTTAGCCAGGACACCTAAGAGTGAACAAAGACTCTGTTTTTCTAATTTGTCTGTTGTGAATATAAAGCAAAATGATTGTCTGAAGGTGACTTGAGCATTTGAATATGATAATTAGCAGTGTTTATGTGTGAGATGTGCAGGCTGTGCACAAACTTGGTAAGTATTGTTTGTTTGGCCTTTACTAAAAATAGAAAATACAAATTAGTTTTATCATGAGACTGTAAGCATAGCCTCAACTGTAGGAGAGGCTGCCATGATACCTAATTGGTCAGTTAATGCCTGTGTGAGCTCAGGCATTAACCCTCAAAGGGGTTAATACTGTCACCCTTCCAGCTTTGTGGGTTTTTTTCCAGACCAAGCCTGCTGTCTCTGTGTGGGCAGGAAAGACTGTTTTACTGAAGTTCTAGAAGTTTGAGCTCTTTAGCATGCTGCTAGTTATGTGGAAGAACAAGTGAAAAATGTGACTGTATTCTTGCACAAATATTCCTTCCCCTGCCTTTGCTAGTTTCCTGATTTAAGAATAATGTAAGGTTGCTAGAGCCCTATTCTTCACTGAGAGTTGGTGGGCGAGAAAAATGATGCCTTGTGCTTTCCCTTCTTGCAATAAATAATAGAGGTCAGTCCCTGCTGCTGAGTTTCCCCCAGTGCTTTGGAGAGCTGGACATGTACCTGCAGCCTTCGCCAAACTTGCAGAAAGGCGTAAGCTGCTCTTTTTCTTGGCCTGAATTTAAATATGCAGCAATTACTCTAGCAGACTAAAAGAAATTCTTTTCCCCATGTTCTTCTTGTAGCAGCTTGATTTGCAAACTAGGCAGGTATAGAAATAACTCCTCAAACATCTTCATGGTATTTTCCTATTTGAACCACTGTCCTTCTTCCACCCCTCTTCTAAGTCCAGGCCTAGCAATGAAAAGTTCACCAATAAAAAAAGTGGGTAAAGTTTGTTCCCCTGCAATCTCCAGGCAACAGAAACTTCTTCCCCTGCAAGTGTCTTTTCTGTGGGAACTGTTCTGGAATTTCACCTGCTGCAGTGTGGCAGCAAGGAAGCTTACTGAATTTGAATTATAGTGATGTTTTAGTGAGAATGGAAGAGGTGTATGCTTCCAAACTGGTTTTTATTTTTGCTTCTATTGAGATCTAGAGTTGGGTGGGATTTTTGTGTTTTTTTGGTGGTGGTTTTGTGTGTGTGTGTATGGGGTTTTTTTTATTGGGTTGTGGGGGTTTTTTTTGTGGGTGGGTGTTGGTTGTTGTTGTTTTGGGCAGGTTTTTTTGTGGGGTTGTTTGTTTTCTGGAGGAATGCATATATGAGGTGACTGTAGACCTAAGATCTTGAATAAACACAAATTACTCAGAAGTTTAAAGACAGCTGACTTCAAACAGATAGCTATTTGAGGATACCATAAAACATCAGTTCTCAACTTTCCTACAGAGAGGGAAGAAGTGTGAATAGCTTCCCTCTCTTGAAAGCCATCCTTTGTTAGGATGTCTGTCTCCTCTGCTGTCTGCACATAGTTTCCGTGCAGCCACCTGATCCAGCTGCTGCAGGTTGGGCAGCATGTCCAGACAAGCTCACTTGACCAGGTACAGTTGCTCCTGTTTCTGTTTTTTTACCTATGTGTGCCTTGAGTTCATGTAATTGTATTCTGTCTAGGAGATGATGCCCAGCTTATGATTAATGGGGGTCTGTGACATGCTTAAACTATCTAGCTGTGATTTTTAGAGCTTATAGTCTGGCTTCAGGTAAGTCACATTAAAACAGTGTCTAAGTTTTGTTTTGGTTTTTGCCAAGAAACAAGTTTTGGGCAGGCTCTCAGACCTTCTGTTTCAGGCCTGCTTGCTCATCTAAAACTTCTCTGTAGCTTTCTTCACTGTGGGGAAGAGCTGGAGATGTTGGCAGTGTAGTGTGCCTTTTTATTGTAATGCAACCCTGTAATTTTTAGATATGCATTCAATTTACATATACTTCATGTGTGCACTCACTCCTCATGCTCTTTAGAAATGCTCACAGCATGGTGTGTCTGAGGAAAAAGTGCCCTTATCCAGTTATTTGCTCCTTGTTACAGAATCTGGGCTGGAGAACTTGCAGTAGGGCAGCATTCGTCTAATCTGTGGGCCTGGAGCAAGAGGAGACAGGGAGACCTGTGATCTGGCTCAGCAATACAACTGTAACCAAAATACTAATGACTCTAGATTTCTTCAGTTGAGCTGTTCTGGTCTGTTGAATAGCTAACATGCATTTTAAACATTTTCCACATGCATATTTAACTGATTGCACCAAATGGCTGTTTGTGTGGTGATGTAAGTGACCTCCTCCCTTGCTCTTCGTGAGAGAGCACCTGCTGAAACTGAAGGCTGTAAATAAACAGGGTTCATTATCTGCCAGGAAACTGACTCATTTTTCTGCTTGAAATGCATTAGTATGAAATCATTCCCTTGTCTTCCTGAAGTGGGAAGGCTGGACTAAGTGACTGAACTACCCGCCAGTCATCTGTTGACCTGACTTTATTACTCCAGCGTGAACAAGAGCATTTTAAAGGAATTGCTTGATTTGTGATGAGACCTCTGTTTTCATAGCCTTAGAAACCTATGGAGATAACAGTATGGCTTCTGCCCCCTCAAGAAAGACACCTCCTCTTCAATTCCCTATGGAGAAACACAAGTTGTATGTAATTATCCCAGAAGCTGACGCAGATCTGCATGTGTGGGTAAGCAGAGATTTCTGCTGTCCACAGAGTCTGTGGTGTTGGGAACTCCCAGAACAAGGAGAATTTGCAGGAGACATACAGATGAAGGTAGGCAGAAGAGCCCTTAGAAGAGTAAAGCTGTCTGCAGGCTGAGAGTGTTCAGTGTGTTGGCTGTGTTCTGGCCATGCTTTTAAACCTTCTGATAACTAGAAACCCATCCCCTCTAGCTGAATTTCTGGTATAATGGCATGTTGTTAAGGGTCTAGGTGCAGAAACGTGATGTCTGTCTTTAGGTTGGCATGGGTGCCTGCCCCATCCTGAGCATTGATGTGAAACTGCCACTGTAGACCAAAATAGCATGTGCAGTAGCTTGAACTGATTTTAATTTCTTCTCCCTTCCTGTCCCTTAAGCTTTGCCCCTGCAAAATGGAAGTGCAAGATCTTTCATTGTTCTTTCCATGTTGGAGTTATTGCCAAAACTAATCAATGCTGCTTGCTGTAGCTGGTCTTGACCCTTTTAATGTCTGTCATGGATGTGTGTTCTCTCTTGCTTGTTGAAATAATGAACTAATCATTCCCCAGATGCTGTGTGATGAGGACCTCTCCATAATGCTCATTCATCATTTGTTCTGATGCATGGCCTTTTTCAGCAGGTGGAGTAATAGATTAACAATGCAGCCCTGAGTCTTCTTAAAAGAATCTGTCACTCTCTGTAAAGCCATCCACTTTCCCTTTGATGAGCTCTAAAGTTGCTGTGTAGTTCCTGCGGCATCAGGTGGTAAATGGAAATCGGAGTTCCTAGTCCAGGAGTAGAGGTGCAGTAATAGCACAATTCACCATGTGGTATTACTTTCTAGTTAAATTTAAGTAAGTTTAAAGGGTTAATTAACCATGTTTTTCTTGAAACTCTGCTCCCTGTCTTGTAATTAGGAGAACTCAATTCCCAATGCTCATTTCTGCTGTTCAGACTCTCACTGACATGTCCTTGTTTTGTGTAATTGTGCTCTTTTTCTCTGCACTCCTTCCCATCTTGGGTGAAGACCTTATGTGCTGTCTCTTTTCTGACAGAGAAATCCTTACAGTTTGTTTTCTGCAGAATTCTTGCCCAGAATCAGTGAAGGGGAAAATACCACTTTTTGTGATAACTTCTGCCTTGTATCAGACCTGCTCCTCTGAGCAACTCTGCACCTCCAGCTGGGAAGGATGTCTTCTCTGTCCCTAGTTGCACCTTCAGAGTTAACACAAGTTCTTTCCCAAACTGTCAAAGGCCAAAGTGTTCTATAAAGGCTGTGTTTGGAACTTGTCTCTGATCATATATTGCACCTCTGCTTTCCCTGAAGAAAGGAAATTATCTTGTAAAGGTTGCTCATTGTATGGAATAACTTTAAAAAAAAATGTGATGAAAAGGATGCTTAACAGTGTTTGGATACAAAGACAGCCACCAACTCTAGGATGAGTTGTTTGGCACAGATCTGAACAAGGGGATGGAGGAGCTAACTCAGAACTGTGAAAGTGACTGTTGAGGTTTTAATGAGTAGTGATAATTTTAGGTTATTTATGTCTTTTAGATGGTTACAACTATCTTAAGAAAAGCTTGATCCTTTTGTTCGACTATATTTTTTTCTTTTAATCATCTGTTTCTGACCTGTCTTAATCCAGTCTTGATGCCAGGCTAAATATGTCTAACCATAACCATGTGAAAGCTGAAGCAGTCTAGAAATGTTAGCTTAGAGGTATCAGAGCAGATTATGTTAAGAACTTAATTTTAGAAATCTTTTTTTTCAGGCAATCTTTAGAACTGCATACTGATTGCTTTTTTATTTTAAGCTTGAATATGAAACTGGTGAAGAGCAATAGTGTTTTTCTGTTTGACAAGGACTACAAAACTTTTATGGAAAATGAAGCTGTGGAACAAAATGCTTGATGGTTTCTGCTTACGTGATTTCAATTTGCTTTTTGAAAGTAGGCAACACAATACGGATGTCTGAAATAATTTTTTCCTATTCTTCTGAGAAAAGGGAAAGAAAGAATATCCAAGCCAGTGGATTGGGTTGAGATTTTTATTTAAAATAGTTTTCTAATGCTCTATCAAGGCTATAATTGATCTCCAAGAATTGATTTGGTTAACAGTTAATTGAGTTTAACGTTTGAGGGAAGGTGTTGGTGTTATTGGACAGCTGAAGAACATTCAGCTGTTTTCATGCTTTAGCTTTCTTATCTTTAGGTTATGCATTGCCTGGCTGTAAGAGGAAGATGATTGAAGGGAATATAGTTTTAAACTGTTGCTATTCTTTACCTTCTTATGAGAAGCCACAGGAGCACATTCACAGGGATGAGTGCTCAGGGGAACTGAGTGCTGGCTGTAAATTGCAGGGCTGAAAAAGGGATGTAATATGT
This sequence comes from Trochalopteron elliotii, assembly GCA_024734555.1. Classification (NCBI taxonomy): domain Eukaryota; kingdom Metazoa; phylum Chordata; class Aves; order Passeriformes; family Leiothrichidae; genus Trochalopteron; species Trochalopteron elliotii. The sequence continues at coordinate 4,706,252 of JANPWX010000031.1, forward strand.
AGTGTGATAATTTTCACCTCCAAATGGGCAGTATGCAATATAAAAGTCTTTTCAGGGAAGACATAAAAACAGGGGAGGAAAGTCAGAGGCTGCCAAGAGTCATCAATGTACTTTTCCTTCTAAGGATAACTAGGAATTTTCTGTTTTCAGCTCTCCTCATAGCTGGGGGGCTGGGAGTAGGGGAGGGGTAGGTGTGATTGCTGTCTTAAGAGTGCTTCATTTTACTGGTTTGCCCTGGTTGTTGGTGTAGAGCAGCTTTGGAGGATGGCAGCTGACTGAACACCCTTTTGATTCTAAGGAAACAACCTCAATGCTGTTTGTTAACACCTCCCTTTTGGATGGGGAGGAAAACCCTTCCCTCAGTGTCACTTGGAGTAGCGTTACTCAGTAACGCTCATGCTGTGACAGCAAATCTAAGATGTGGTGTAGGGACTGCATATCCTTAAACTATTACTGTAAAGTTAAATTTGCTGCAGTTAAGGATCTTCTCAAAGCCTGCTGAGATGAGTTGCTCTTTCCCAAAAGGCTTTGGTGGTGATCCTCACCCCCGTGGGGAGAATGAGGCTATAGTCCAGTGGCTGGTGCTATGGGGAGATTGCTTCATGAACTTTCTTCCCCTTGAACTTCAATTTCTGGCATTCAGCTTCATTCCTGAAAAATCTTCTCTGCTTGTAATGTCTTTTATCTGTGCACTCTTTCTCTCTCCCTTGTCTAGAGGTGTCCTGTAAGTAGGAGTCTGCTTCCTTTACCCCCTTGCTAGTGATTGCTGCAGACCGGAGTTAACAGAGCAAGTGCAGAGCAGCAGTTCCAGAGCTATTGATGTCTGACAGAAAGGGAGCCTGATCTCAATCAGAGTTGAGATTTCAATGCTGCTGAACAGAGGCAATTTATATCTTGTAGTAGTTTTAATTAAAAAAATAAACCCAATAAAAACTACAATCCCCCTCCTCCTAATTTAGCGAGCTGGGACAGATGCACCGCTCAGGGTGAGCAGAGTTAATCTTCATCGTTTGCAGGGTTGACTGACAACCTGGAGGATGATAATGTGTGATTTTTTTTTCCTGGTGAGCGGGGGAAGAGAGCAGAAATTGCAGTTTCTCTGCTAATTGTACTTTAGATGTCATTTGTGACAATTTCATATTGTCTAGACAGAGATAGTGGAGCAATTGCTTCCATAGAGCCTAGTGTTAGCCTGTTATATATCTGGATAGCAAAAATGGGGGATGTGGGAGAGGAGGAGATTGCTTGCTGTAAGCTGCAGAAAGGATTCAGGAGTCAAGCATGATCTGCTGAACTGTTTCAAAAGGAGATGCAAGCAATATGCATTTCTGTTCTCTCTTTTCATGCTTCTCTGTTGGAAACTTAAATGCTTAGTGGCTAGCTGTTTACTGCAACAGAGCTACTTCTCTTCATCCATGGATTATGTTTTTCCTCTGTAGCAGAATTGCACCCAACCTTACATTTACTGTGGACTACCTTTCACCTTGTGTTTACTGAAAACAGACTGTCTGTGTCTCTTTTGGGATTTCAGATCCCAGAAGCTATGAGTGTGACACCTAGGACTTGGCAGAGTGCAGTATGACTTACTTTAAGAATGTTTATCTGCACCTTCCTGAGGGACAGTAGGTTACATTACCAGTGGCAGATGACACACTTTGAGGATTAGGGCAGTGTATCTATTATTGAACCCATTTGTCAGTACCAAATGCATTTGGATTTGTAACTTTGTGTCTCAAGGGCTAAGTCTAGAATGAGTTAGTTAAAAATGGATTTTAATTGTGCTTAGTATTCTGCCTCAGTACGGATATTGTTATTCTCTGGAGCATTAAGCACAGAGATGGTCTGTCTCGATCTCATGAAATTGCTTGTTGCCTTGTTTTGAATTTTTTCAAATTCAATGTGTGTGTATTTATATCCCTCTGTTCATTCTGTGATCTGAGAGGGCACAGTTGTAGGATAATTAACATCTACTAATCAGACTTAAAATCAACTCTAGCTTTTAACCGTTACTGTTAACTGAATTAATTATCTTTGTCCACGTGATCTGAATGTGGCTCTACTATGTGGCCTGTGTGCCTCAGTGTGAGGTAGTGCAGGAGCTGGAATTGGTCTTGGAAGGCTCTTGCTGGAAAGGTCATCTTAACTGAGACCATTCAACTCAGACAGTGCAAGCTCAGAAGGGGTTCTGGGGAATGTATTTAACAGTTTGTAATCCTGTTCTTTACAACCCAGTAACTACTGGCCTTCCAAGGGAGCCCTTATGGTTAAGGAGATGCTCCTGCTGCAGCAGCTTTTGTTGCTGCATGGGATGGAGTTGCAGCCTGTTCAGGTAATGTCACAGGGCTGTTGAAGCCTAGAGGAAGTCTCTTTACCTGGACACTTGGCCATCCTGTGGCTCAGGCAGCTGTTGGTTACTAAAGTAACCCGTACCCATTCTCATCTGAGGTGCCAAGTACCTGCTATAGCAAGATTCTTCAAATATTTATATCAAGCATCTGTTGCAATGTAGTGGTGAGAATTACAGATTCCCAAAAGTGCTGTTCCCAAGCCAAGCAGAGGGTCTCCTGGCAAACCACACTAAGTTACAGTGATGTGTGCCCTGCTCCTGCACCCTTGTGGTGTCCTCTGTTTAGTATAGATCTTGATTTATTTCAGTATAGCTGCTGGATGCTTTCTGAAGGTGATCCCTCAAAGTCAATGATCATCCTAGGTAGTTGCCAGTTTTTCCAAAGGTGAGAAGACAAATATGGGTGGAGAATACCAGGAGACTTCTTTCCAACTGGGTTTGCTAGGCCATGCAGCATGTACTGGTCATCTTCCCTTGTGGCTTTGATTTTTACTGTCCCACTTTGTGGACAGGTGCTGAAAGTCTGGGAAAGAAGGTGGGGTGTGTAGTGTGTAGGCACCAAGACTTTTGATAGGGGTGAGTTTGATGATTATTTGTGTGTACACGTTATCAGAACACCATAGGCATTGCTCACGTTAGGAGGAAGCTGCTGTTCTAGGTTTGTGACCCTACCAGAATATGCATGCTCTGGAAGCTCTTTCTCCTTGACTAAGTCCACTAATGAGGCAGGATGTTCCAGGCAGCTTTGGCATATCCAGGTTGCTCACAAAATAGTGTTTTTGGAGCAGCTTAGAAAAGCAGATTTCTCAAAAGCATGTTGGTATTGCAGTGGCAGTAACCTAGTCTCTGAACTCTGAGCCAATGGTTTAGAAGGGACCAGCTCCCTGAGTAGGTAGAATATCCTTTCTGCTAGTTTTAATCTGTCTACCTTTCCCCTAGAAGGAATTAAAGCAGTTTGTATGTGGTGCAAGTAATAAGTATACCTGTTTACCTCACAGGTATAGAACTTTAGGTGTACCTTGTAAAGCTGTAGCACTGTTTGTTCTGGATTGGCTGCTTTTTGCGCATATTGATATGTAGTTGGAGCAGAATGGAAGGGTTTGGTAAGACAGGATTGAAGTGTAATGACTTTTTGGGTAGCCAAGGGTTTCATAATATCTAGCAGTATTGAATGTTAGAGCTTTTGACTCAATAACCTAGGAACCAGGGGAATTAATTAATCTCAAAGTTTAAGAGATTTAATAACTGTTCTTGAATAAGACAAATGGTTGCCGAACAACCATTGTGTTAGAAAGGACAGGATTTCTTGCTTTATGCCTAGTGTCAGTGCTTTGCAGCAAGTACTGAATTTCTCAAGCTGGCACAGACCTTTCCAGCTGGGAAACTGAAGCAATCTCTTGCTGTTTTCTGAATTCTAGATCTGTAATGTAAATTTGAAATAATTTTTTTTCATTACTGGGAGACAGTAAAAATTTTTCTTGAGATCCTGATGGGTGGGCTGCTGCTTTGAAAAAAGATGTCTCATTTGCAATTCCGCTGTCTTTATGTGGCTAGAAACGGGAGGTTGGGTGTGGATTTTATCTAGTCCTTCTTCCTGCTTCCTGTGTTGATACTGGCTGTCCTGCACTGCAAAGGCTAATGGATTATTATGAGTGCTAAGACTGAAAGATTAAAATCTTTCTCAAGGGCTGTGTGTGTGAGTAAGCAGAACATACGTGGTGTTGGACCTCTTTGACTTTCAAACCACAACCGCTTTCATTAAGTTACAGACTGGAAAACAAAATTTAACGGGAGTTCTGAGGTAGAAAGACTTGAAAGTGAACTCAGCAATCTTATAAACTGTGAGAGTTGTTTTTTCCACTTTCTATACCTGCCCCAAATCATCTCTCTTGTGTTAATCTAATGGCTGCAACAGGTCATGAGTCTGTCTTGAAACATTGCTGTCCTCTGATTTATGACAGAAGCTAGACAGAGGTGCATGTAGAAGCCAGGGTGGGGGCCATGTTCCTGCTGTATACCTTTGATTCTGCTGCCTTCATGACTCAGTCTCACTTTTCATATTTTCAGGCTATCTGGCTGCATTTGCATACAGTTACTTCTTAAGTGAATATTTGGTATCTCTCCCTGTGGCTGATTACAATTTAGAGGAAAAGAACATTTTTAATTTTTGTAGTTGAAAACCTCTCTTTCAGAGCCTTGAGGCTAAGATTCAAGATCTTATTATGAATAGACACCAGTGGTGCCTTTAAAGTCCACATGCTGCCATGTGTTCTTTGTCCCCTGCCCCTGGCCCATTCTATGTGTAGCCACCTTGGAGTAGGTAACAATCTGACAGCCAAGGCAGTGGTAGTGTTTGTAGACCTGACACATTGGGATGCATTGTCTCCAGAGAGGTGACATCTGTATCTGTCTCTTGGAACTTGGACATGGATATGGGAACACTCTTCTTCCTTACCTGAGGTGTTCTTTCTCCTGTGCAGTGAGAATATAAAACTTTGAATACCTGTGTGGTGAAAACACTTATGGCATCAGTGAGTGGTTCAGTATGTTGCAGAATTCTCTGCAGTAGTGATAGGAATATTCTTAAGAGGTTTCAGAAAGTAGGTCACATATAGGAGGGATGTTCCTGAATGGTCTTTGATGTTGTAATTTGTTTTTCCTTTCCAGAAGGTTGCTGGAGTCTTCCCTCATTTCATTATCTCGCTATGATGGAGCAGGATCCCGCGAACATCCAATCTACCCAGATCCAGCCAGGTAAGATCTAAATGCAGTCTAAAGGAATTAAAGTTTTATATGCAAAAGCATAACTTCAGTATAGCTCACTGAAACCTCTGGCAAGGGTTCTAATATTGGATTTATCTCCTTCCTAATGACTTGCCATGGGGAAAGAGGAAAACAAGTGAGCAGATGTTGTTAAGTCTGGGGGGAAATGAGGAAAACAGGAAGGAATTACGGTTGAAGTAAACCCATAAGAATTCATGAAATCATTTGGGATAGAGAACACTAGGTGGCAAACAGGTCCAACAGTAAATGAGCTGTATTAATGTTTTAAAAATCTCTTTTGAAGAAAAATGAACTAAAAAACAAGTGGTCTATTGAGGAGAAAAAACGAATGCAGTAGAGGCAGTTAGGAGCTGGTGTGAGCAGACAACGTGCTTGGAAGCATGAATTGTCTCCATAAATGTATCTGTACAATAGAGCATAGCCAGAAGGTTATGTATACTTAACTAAGAACAAAATACTGACAATTATTTTTGAAGAGTCATGAATCATTGACATTAGACATAGAAACACCTGTAGTGCTGCTTAATCTTCAAAAGAGGTGGGAGTGTTTCAGAGGACTAGAAAAAGCAAATGTGGCAGTTATCAAAAATGGAAAGAAATGATCTTTGCAGTTTCTATTTAGTGTATTAAGAAAGCAACAGATGGGATAATGTGACCCAAAGACTCTGTCAGAAGAAATGATAGAATCGTGAACAGCAAGCAGCTTTGGAAACTTTCAAAGAATAAACCATGACAAATAAGCTTTCTTTAGACTTGTTTAGGAAAGCTATGAATGAGGAAATTTAGTAAGTGTAAAATATATCTAATTTAGCCTTTTGGGGAACCTCTTGCATAGCTGCATGAATTGAAGGCTACTAGGATTTATCGTAAAGAAGAGTACAGGAATACCACTGAAAATTAAGTCTTGAGTTGCTGAAGGAGTTTTGTTGTTTTGTGAGGTTGGAGGGGTGGGGGTATTTCTTGTTTTCTTCATTATTAACCACAAAATCTGCATTTTTATACATATGATACTCTTAAGTACAAATTTTGACATAAAAGGCTATGTTGCAAATTGGCCAGATGGTGTAATTGTGTTGGTAGATAACTCCTTGCTAACTGTTTCTGTGGATCAAGCCTTGTAGGGATGAAATCTTATATTTGATTTTTTTCCATTTATCATGAAGAAAGTTGCCATATAAAGATAAATCAGAGGCTTAGGAATGATGTAAATGTAAGTGGAGTGAAGTGAAAGTAAGGTGGAGTGTGCTGCCTATATATAAGATCCTTGGGAAATCAGTCTAGGTGACTGCTGAAGGTCTTGGCAACTGCATGTCAGATATGCTTATGAATGTAAAAACTTCTAAATGGCAGTTGGTTGAATCGAAGGTAAAGGGATTGATTTACCTGGAAAGATGAAGATTATATTCTGCAAATGTTAATTTAAAGCTATTACTGCATTCAGATTAATTTTTGAGTACTAAAAGCTGCTATATTGCTGGAAGTGCATCATTCCTTGTTTCTGGAATGCATTGTCCAAAGCAGGCTTATTGATAGAGCAGAGATTTTAAGAACTGATTCTAGCTCTCTGGGATCTGCCTTTTAAAAAAGAAAAGGAGGGCCTGCCTAGCTATCTTAATTTTTTTTCCCTCTCTGTCAGATGTCTGCTATGATGAAGCTCAGTAAAATGTATGAAAAGGGATCAATGCCAGAGACATTTCCTAGCATAAGGGGCATGGTCAAAAATATTTTTCTACTTGTAGCCATTTTAGAACTGATACAGTGCTCTTCATGTGACAGTTCAAGAGGTTTTAGACTGTGGTAGAATCTGTAGTAGCTTGAGTTTACAAGGAGCCTTGCAAGAAAAGTCCAGTCTCAAAACTCTTCTGAGAGGGTTGATTTGTTCCAGTAAATATCGCTGTCCTTTTCAGAGGATGAGGTTCATAGAGGCGTGATCAGTACCAGCTGGAAGTTTGAGTGGGATAGGATTAGAGTCTTCCTCTATAAACCTTACTGGTGTGCTGGGCTGGTAGGATATTTTTAACTGTCCCTTTAACTAGTTAGAAATTTGAAAAGTGATTAAAAGGAGTGTTACTGCATTTTGAAGGGTTTTTTGTAGCATCATAAGTTTCAAATGTAAAGTTATGTCTTTGAGAAGTTAAATAACAAGGTGGAAAAGTGAAACATAGGTGAAAGAAACACATCTGTATCTATTAACAAACATCTATATATGTCTCTGTGTGTTTATGTGTTTTAAATTTATATTAAATATGTATACCTCCTTAAGACCAAGCTGTCTCCAATGGAGTCTTTTTTTAAAGAGTACATAAACTACATGATCTGAAAAATTTATTTTTGAGAGTGTCTGTATGTGTTAGTTTTGTTTCTGCATTTACTGTCTGTAATGGTGCTATATTTGAATAACCTAGGTCAGCAGTGAGGCGGGGAGAACATTTTTTGAAGTTCCCTCAGATTTAGAATGAGTATTTTGATATAGACTGCAGCAGTATTTCTCAGTGGCCTTGCTGAACTTCACAAAGGTCAGCTTGGCTCTTCTGTCATTCTCCACAGTTTCCATATGTACTGGGCTCAGAAAATAATCTGCAGAAGAATCAAATTAAGCTGTCATCAAATAACACCTATAGTAATGTTTTTTTAAATAGAAATACTTAATAGGAATTATATATGCTCCCAGACTGCATATATAAAGCATCACAGGGTGTTTGTTGGATATATCTCTAGAAAAAAATCTAAGCATCTAGAAAGTATTTTATTCCTTACACCCTTACTTCTGTGCATCAGATTTAAGCTTCTTGTGTTGTTTTTGGAGATCTTTTTCACAGTCTATTCAGTGTACACACCATGTGCTGTGAGGAAGCTCTGAATCTGGCATCTTGTCATCGGTTATGGCCACCCTTTATTGCCTACTCTTTCTTCTAACAGGCATCACCGTGTTTTTTCTTCTGGTGTCCTGCATAATTTTAGAAAACTGCTAAACTCTTTCTTCATATTCTTCTGTAAAATTCTCCTTTGGTGTGATATTAGGAAAAAGAAAAGTTTCAGTGGTTACACTGCTGGGCTGCTGAGACCACTGTTCATGTTTTCCAATGTTTGTCTTGTTTCCATGTTCCTCTTTTTTTTTTCTCTGTACTTATTATGCTGTAGATTTAATTTTAGGCATGCACAAAGGCTTTGGCTTATGAAAAAGCCCAGAGGAGAGAACAGCTCCTCATTTATGAATGTGCATCTGTAATGCCTTGCTTTTTTGTATTTGGCCTATTAAGTCTTGTGGGGACAAGAGAGAAGTGTGGGGAGTAGAGAGAAGTGATACTTTTGTCAAAAAGCAAAGCCTTCTTCTTTATGTAAGCACGAACAAGTTTAACTCATTGAACAGTGTGTAAAAGATTCAGGAGGAATCAGGCTGATTGTGTTGTTCCTCTTACCCTTTTTATGCTTATTGGGTTAAGTTTTTACACCCCTGAACCTGTAGTCTGTCTCCTAAACTTGTCGTCCTCCCAAATTAGAATTCAAGTCTAACCAAGTAAGGCTAATGAAAGGATAAATCAACCATCTGAGGTGTCTGGATTTTAACACTGAGTAAGTGTGTCACAGAAAACATGTGTGAGGAGCTGCGGCTATACACAGGGTAGGAAAAGAGAGGATGTGTTTGCTTGTCTCAAGAGAGTAATACTGGTGTGTGATAGCTGATGCAAAGAAATGCTAGGTTATGCATGAGAGAGAATTAAGAGTCAGTTACAGACAAGGATTTCCTTTCAGGTGGGATACAAGGCTTTTAAAGCTCCACTTAACATATACCTAGTGGATCTGCTGAAATTGCCACTATATGAAATCCCTACCATTTAGATTGCAAAGTAGTTAGAGATGTGAAACCGTTTTTTCTCCTGCTTGATATTCCATGGTACTCCCTAAGTACCATCAAAACTGCAGCACCTTCCTTCAATGTTTATTTGAGCAGTGCTGCTCTTTGGCATTGCAGGCAGAGTTCACATTGGGACTGGGCTTGGTTCTTATAAGTGATGCTTGCTGAGCTTACTTGAATGAACTGTTAATAAATGAATCAGTGAGCTCCAGAGAGTCCTGAGAAGCAAATTTCTCTATTCTGTGGATGAGCTTTTTGTCTGTAGGTACGATGTAGTGCTTCTGTTTGCAAAGGAGATCACGTGGGAGTATAGCATATAAAGGGAAAAATACTTTTCCTTGCTTTATTTACTCTGTCTTATGGATAAAATGTAAGCAGACAATCTTGTGATAGGCTGTTACTGGCCTGGCACTTGGAGTTCAAAAGGAAAATTAGGACTGGCTATCATTCTATACTTATGTAAGGAGTATTTGTGTGTCTTTTCTTGCAGGTTGTCTCCTGCTGCATATTATGCTCAGAGGATGATCCAGTATCTTTCCCGGAGGGACAGTATTCGACAGCGCTCTATGCGATATCAGCAAAACCGTCTCCGCTCTTCCTCCTCCTCTGCTTCCACTTCAGAGAACTCAAGCCCATCTGTGGAGGGAAATGATCTGGAATTTGAAGATTTTGAGTAAGTGTGTGTGCTGCCTAGCCCTCTTGCTTCTGTCTGTTGTCAGCACAGGACTGCCTTCTGTTTCCCTACTGTTTATCAACCAAAGACACCTTAGGCTTCTTGTAGGAACAGGTTAAGTTATTCAATCAATAATTAGAGTATTGATTGCTAAAAATAGGTCTTGTCATTTCTGTTACGAAAATTAAGGATGTTTTAGGCTACTTTCAGCACATTAGGATATCTCAACTGCATTTAGAAGACTGGTTAAATAAAGAAAATGAGAATCTTCTTCTCCAGTGGAGCAGATGGAGAACCAAGAGTTTGCTAGACTTGTCAAATCTTGAGACAGAGCAAGAGTCACTAAGAGGCTTTGCAAGACTTAGTTCTTTGGTCTAAGACTAAGGGAGACAGACAAACATGACCTGTTGCTTTTTCTTGCTCTATCTCTGTAGCTTTGTCAAATTAGCTAACATTCCTGGGATTGGTTTTTTTTGTTTTGGTTTGGGATTTTTTTCAAATTTGGTGATTGTGAATCTGTGTTAAGGCTTAGTTTCCTGTAAGGAGATAGAAAGACCTCTTGTGTCAGAGTGAGGAATGGATCTGCATCCAAACCTTAGAAGAATATTCCTGTTAGCCACTGTATTTCTCTCTTGAGTGGTTCTGCTGACAAACTTTTAAGTCTCTTCTCCAGCATCTGCTTTTGGACTTCCAGTGATAATCCCAGCAAAAAACTTACTGATTTACTGAAAACCCTTTCTAAAAAATGGAAGAGTATAGTAATGTATTCTTTAGAGAGCAGGTAGACCAAAAGCTCAGGAATTTAGATAAAAATCCATTTTAGCAGCAAAGAGAATATAACCTTTCTAGCTTGTCTTCAGTAATTGCCTTTTAAATATGGGATTTTCCCTGAGTAGCCTCAAGTATTTAACTGAATTTTCCCCCCATTTGTGTATACTGCAATTAAAACATTGGATAATTCTGAGCATGGTCGTAGAAGCAGTCTATGGTTATAGTGTAGTGGGGAGGTGTGTTTGATGGGAGCTGTGAACTCCTCAAAAAGTCTGGGTTGTTATGTTGCAGCTGCCAGCAAAGGGCGCTGTCAACTTCCCTACTATTTTAATTTGCACGTTCACTTGCTGCAGGGGCACATACTTGAGATGACATGTTGTTAAAGCTGCATGTCCTTTGTGGCAGAGTGAAGTCCCTTTATGGAGGACACTAGTCACACTAGCTATTCCCAAAAGCAAGATACTAATTCCCTTTCTAACTTTTAAGTAGTGGTAGACTATTTTTTTCTTAAAAAGTTTTTCTGCGAAGCTGTCATTTCATGCTCCAGCAATTGAATATTCTGAAGTTCAGGATGAGAGAATGTCTTTCCCTCTCATTGTGGCTTTGTTTGTGTAAAATTTAAATGAGGGTAGATAAGCTATTAGGCAGTGACTCTTCTGCATTTTCTCAAACATCTTTGTGGTCTGGAAGAGCAGAAATATGGTGCCTTCTGGGCCTGTTTTTGTGAAGTGGGTGTGTTGCAAGCATAGACCTTACTATTTCTATTATTCCATTTTATTTGTCTGGGGCAACTTGTTCTTCTGGAAAACTAAAGGATGGTATGTTCTTCGTTCACAGAGCCAGGCAAATGCCTGTAGAAAAGTGTGTTCCCCTGCAGATAATGTTCACACAGTAAGAGCACCCAGTCAGGGAAGCAATTCAATCAGCCGTACTCAGGTTGTCTTTCATTTCATACTGAGCAAAAAGAAGTGTTTATTCCTTAATGTGCAATGCCTGAATTTGTTGGTTGAATATTTCATATTGAATTCTGGTGTGTGCATTCAAGACCTGCTGTCTTTTTACTTCTCTGCTTCATTATTTCTCTTGGCTGATTAGAGGGCTTCTGTGCAGGGGTCCTTAGAGCTGGAACTTCTCGTGACTCATTTGATTTCTTCTGCTGAGACTTCACAATTGAATGTCTTACAGAGTCTTGCTTCTCCTTGCTTCTATCCTTCCTTCCTTGCTTGTTCACCTGTGCAGTCATGTATTGCTTCATGGATGATTTTTGTTGCTGTGGTTTAGATGCTCTGAATTCCCTGTGTCTTCAGATCTGATATAGAGAAGATTGTTGCTGCTGTGTCTAGCTGTCTGCAGCTCATGCTTTTTTCCTGAAATACAGGGAACTTTTTTTTTCCCCATAAGAGCCAGAAAGTTTCCTTGGTACTTTGTCTTTCTAATCTGGCTAATATAAGTGGTAAATAATCTCTTTTCATTTCCCAGAGATTAGGAGAAAGATGTAAGGGATATTAAGCACCAGTTAGTTTTACTATGTATAGAGCACTGGGCAAGGAGCAAATCCTCTGCTTGTGCAAGATGGCTGGGTGACAAGCCTTCCTCTGCTTGCATATTTTGTGGGATTTAGAGGGTTTTTTTCCTCAGAAATTCATTTTGTCTTTTTTCAGTTTTGTTTACCTAATGGCCTAGTAAGAGGTATGAAAAACTTGGCCTGTGCACTTTTTGTCTTCTTATGGCCTCTAAATTTAAGTTAAAGCCTCTCCTGTGTCTCAGTCAAGGGTGAATTCATTCATAAATACATTTAGTTTGTCATGACAATAAGAAGTAGTGTTGGCATAAGATTCTGAAGTGGTGTTTTTTATAGGTGTTAGAAATATCCTTCTTTTACAGCAGCTTTTACGGACAGGAGAGGAGGAGGGAGACACATTATACCTGTGTTTTTTGGTCTAATAAGATGTTCTCTCTCTACATGTGCTCCCTGTGTTTAACCTGTCACTGTTGTCATCTTACTGCTTATTGAATGCAACTGTCAACTGTAAACTTAGTCATGTCTTCATGAAAGCATTTAATACAGTTTGTAATATATATACAGATTGTAATATTAGGTTATTAGCAGGTAGATTGATATGAGTGGGTTTTAAGGTTAGCTTTAGTAGAATCCTAAGCTAAAATGAAAAGGCTTCCTGAGTTGTGGAATAAGAACCTCTGAATGAAGAATGACATCACTTTAGTCTTCCAGCATAACTAGTGAAAATTGTTTCTTTATAGACAAATTATGCAACTTGAACTTTCTAATTTCAAGTTCTTGTTTGAATATCTTATGTTTGCATTGTATAGTAAATTTAGATCTTTAAAGCTAAACTATTTTCTTTTGGCCTTTTCAGGAATTTTGATTTGGTCTCTTCTGTAGACTTTCTTTAGTCTAGAATAGCTCTCTGATGTTCAATACTGTGGCTGATGCTTCTAGGACTCCTTGGATAGTGCAGTCTCATTTCTTTCATATGTAATTCTGAATTTTTCACCATAATCAGAATGTGAAGGTGTTTCTGTAGGTGAATTTTGGCCATTTATGTCCCTTTTTGTCTGCAGTAACTATGGGAACAAATAGAGAAATTCAGGTTTGTTTCATCTGTCAGACTGAAAAGCAGATATATAGGACAGTGAACCAGCTCTGAAAGCCTGAGTCAAACCCTTCACTACAGTTCAAAAAAGGCTTTCAAACTAAGGCTAAAGGTGTGACCGTGGCTGATTCCTCTGTCTGCTTTTGGGAGTGGGCTGCCTGACAGAATAAAGATATGAGGGAGCTTGGAGATTGCACTGTTTTCATGTCTCCAGCTTTTCCCTGTTCTGTTTTATCCTTTTTCTTTCCTCATAGGAGGGTTCGTGCTGGCATGGATCCACTCAGTTGTGCCATTGTCACAGGCTGGGAAGGTCTTCACTGTGTCTATAACAAGATGGGTTTTACTTCACAGACCTGAATTCTTGTTTTAGTGCTTCATCTGTTTAATTTCTTTTGAGACACCACAAGCATTCAGACAGAAAATACGAGAACTGTAGGCACTGTTTTACTGAGACCCTAATGGACCTTCTAGTTTTGTTGGAAGCAGGCTCTTGCTTTGCAAAGATGATTAATCACATAGGGAAATCTTACAAGATTCAGAGTGATGTTAATTGGCTTTATTTGTCACTTTAAAAGCCTTTTGTCTAAGGCATGTTCTGGACCAAGAGTTGTGGTTTCTCAGATGGGCGACTTGCAAGGGTCTCCTTGTAAATGCATAAGATACCTGAGTATCCATCATACTTGCCTCCTGCCGTTTTTGGTTGCTTTATTGACACTGTCTTGGCAAGAACTGCCCAATCTAAATTCTTCCATCAACCTCTTGTCTTGAAAGGTTTTAAGATCGCAACCTGCCAGCCAACTGCCTCTGTATTAAAGCTGCAAGTCTTACTTCCAGTGTCTTGTATGTAATTTTCATTCATTTTGGAGAATAGTGTGGTAGATTCTTTTTGGCCTTTTTTTACAGGTGAAATGTTTGGTTTGGGAGTCTGGTTTGTGTCATAGTTAGTGCTCCATTTCAAGCTGGTATTCTGGTTTAACTTTTTGTATTAAGAAGAAAAGTGCATGTCTGATTAGACATTTGTGTGAGATATCCAGGCAATCACCCTTCTTTTGGAAAGTCTTCATTTAAAGTATATTTTGTTGTTAGCATCTTTAGGAACCTTGACTGAGGTACTGATACTTGACAATAGTAATTAGTAACTTTCTGGATGCAATCGTGCCTGAACTAACATTATGCAATGGGAGAGAAAAGGGAAGACAATGGCTGTGGCAATGTGGTTACTCAGCAGTGTGTGTTTGGGTAGTAGGTTTGGTTTTGGAATCTGTTCTGTGTATTGCTCCTCAAGTGGAACAGTAGAAGTGAGTTTTGAGCAGGGATTTGTGTGTCATGGTGAGTATGTGGTTTGCTAGATGGCTGAGACAGAAGGATTTTGGAAAGTCTGAGTGAAGGGAGAGGTTGGACATTACCAGTTACTGAAATAACTTCTTCTTTACCCATGTGATGAAAGTTCATGCATGTGTTTAAATCCAGTCTCTGCCTTTGTAGTCTGGCTCTGTATCACTGTTTGCTAGAGGCACTGCAATGGGGGCACTAACCTGCATCAGTGCAATCATTCACTGTGTGCCTTCTGACTTCCCTTACCACACCAACTACTAAGAGCACGTGGGTAGAACTTGGACTCTTTTTGTAAAGTCTTAGTCTTTACTGCCCTCCTTCACAGCTGTCCACTGTGCACTCATGTATTTCAGAGTGGTTTTTTTTTCCTTTCTGACAACCTTCAATTTCTTCGAAAAAAGGGAACTACTTCAAATAGTAGCCAGGTTTTCTTGGCAGGAGAAAGGAGAGATTGGAATGGTTAAAGCTTTTTTGTGACCCTTCAAATAAGTGTAGTGCTTGTGATCTACAGCTCCAGAATGCTGAGACAAGCTCTGTCATTGTGGAGAGAGAAGCATGAGGAATCCCGGAGGTAAAGAGAGGGATTTACTCTGTTAGGGGTCTCTGTAGGTTAAGGTGACACCTTAACCTTGTATGAATGGGATGCCAAGTGTTAATCTCTCATAGGACATAGTGAAGGTGCATAAGAGAGATGACTTGATCAGTGGTAGCCTTTTGTTGTAGAGGTAGTGGTATCAAATCCAAACTACAAGATTTCTAAAAGCAGTTAGGCTGGGGTTTTTAATTTTTCTCCTTGCCATCCTGATGTTTACATCTGAAGTTAACAAAAGACATATATAGGAGATATGAGAATATTGAGAATCTCAATAGGCTCTTCACGTCATGCAAGTGCTGATGGAAATGGATTTTTAGGATCCATGACAGGTCAGTATACTGCAGAAAATGTAGCCTTTTTTCCTGGAAATCTTGGATGGGGCAGTTTATCTGTCTTTCTTGAGCATCTACAAATTGCTAGCAATTTGCTATTTGAGTTCACATAAAGCAGGATCACTCTTTGTTGTAAGTACGTGCCTTCGTTTCTTTCTTCCCAGAGCTCCTTTATCTGTTTTTGTGGTTTTTTCATCTGCTTTTGTTTCTTGCCTCATTTGGCACTGCATCATTGTTTTTGCTGAAGATGGGCCTTTTCAAAACTGGCTTTCAAAGCAGATGCAAATATGTGTAACTTGGTGGTCACTTTCTGGGTTTTTTTCTTCTCTGCCAGAGGTTTCTGAAGCAGTTACCACTGGGATGTCACTTCCAGATACACAGCAATTTATGTTAACTATATTCATCATCTTAAACACAATTTCAGGCTAAGAAAGTTACAAGTGCTGAATGAATGAGAGTGATACTGAATCTACTCTTTGAACATAATTTTTCAAGGGTTAGTTAGTGTGTTATTTTTCCTAGTGATTTACTCATAGTAGCCTGCAGCTTCACTTTCCCTATTCTTTTAATCTTTATCTTTTGCTACAGTCATTTACATTACCCTTATCTTGGTCATAGTGTCTAGTAATGCTGCACTGATGCAGTGAACAGGCAATAACTGTTTCCTTGCAGCAGTACTGCAGGGTTTTACTAACCTCTCCAGCATAATGTTGCTTTACCATTAAGTCACATTTCCAGCAAGGCAAATGTCTTCATATCAGGGTGGTGAAAGAATGCCTTTAGAAAGGTGGCAGTTGTCAGAAGAGCTCCAGTCATACCCTGTACTGTGGGTTACCTGAGTCCATAGAAACAGTTTTGATGTCAAGATGGTACCTCTTGAGTTTTTCTGCCAAATCTAAACTCTCTCCATTGTTTTCCTTTTGCTTTTATTTTGTGTCTGTGCAACTCAGAAGTTAAACTAGGTCACCTAGTAGGTGAAGTCTGGTTTTAATGAGAGTAATTAGGATACAAGCTGTTACTGGTTTGTTGCTGGCCGTGCAAAGCAGGTAGTGGTCTGCGTTCTTGAAGCCTGTAAGTCTTACAGGTTAGCATTGCTTGTGAAGTTATGGTTTCAGTTCTGTTTCCTTTGGAAAAATAACAGTGCAATATATATATATTTTTTAAGGAGACAAAAGTCGATACTTCTCTAGCTTTGTTTGGCTGCTGATGTTTCTGCTTTCTAATGATTCACTGTAGCTATGAAGTATATCAGTCTTATTCTAAAACAACATCATCCATTTGTGAGCCCACCACAGTGAGATGATTAAAATAGAAATAACTGGATCACGAGCCTAGAAAAGAGTGCTTCCTTCTAGTTCCAAATCAGTCTTTCTCTGAAGCAGTTAATCCTTGGCATTTTACAGGCAAGTGCTGCTATTTCTCTTGACCTCTCATATGTGATGCTTTTCTGAAACACTTGATCTTCTGAAGTGCCATTTTTAATCTTGTAAATACATTTTCCCCTGAACAGTGCTCTGAGAGGTAATCAAGGCTGGGGGTTTGTTTCTCTCTGGTCAGCAGAGCCATTAGTAACTCATCAGTCTGTTGTTTTATAGGAAGTTACAGTTGATAAATAGATACACATTTTCTCTGGGGTTCCTTTAAAAAAGCTCCTAGTGAGAGATTGGCATTTCAGCCTTCAGAAGAACACAGAATGATGGGAAGGCTTGGGTGACTTGCCTAACTTCTTTATCAATTACTGTGTTAAAAAAATCTATTCTAGTTCCTGTCTCTCCAGCTGGCCACCATCACTCTTTGTAGTTTCTCTACTATTTTTATTCTTCAGTTGTTTTTGGCTTCCAGTATTACACTTAGGACTTCCCTCCACAGTCATACATTTAGTGCTAGGAAAGTCTTTTTGTTTCTTGTTCTTGTTTTCTTCAGTTCTGCCTTAAGTACTTCTCCTTCAGTAGTGGTCATATCCCTCAAAGATGAGTATGTAAATGTATAACTTTTATTTTTATCAGATTATGTATGTTCTTTTAGATATACTTCAGAAGAACCATGCGGTAGTAATTTTAATGTCTGTGGATGTCAATATTTCTACCCTTTTTGATAGAACCTATGCTCCTGACTTCCTTCTTTGTATCTACTTGTGGAATTAACTCTCTGCTTAAATAAGTTAGTTGTCTTTAATGTTTAATCT
This sequence comes from Trochalopteron elliotii, assembly GCA_024734555.1. Classification (NCBI taxonomy): domain Eukaryota; kingdom Metazoa; phylum Chordata; class Aves; order Passeriformes; family Leiothrichidae; genus Trochalopteron; species Trochalopteron elliotii. The sequence continues at coordinate 4,723,745 of JANPWX010000031.1, forward strand.
TCAACATAATCCTGGTTTTGGGTGAGATGCACTTGTCCCCAGAGCCAGAAGTATGGTGGTCCCCTTTTCCAGATCTGAGTTTGTAACTTCTTCAACACTTGAAGATTGTGAGTAAAGTAGCACGTGCTGTGTGGAACCTTTATTTTTGAATAAGACACTAGTCCAGCTGATCCAGGAGATACTATTTTAGCTGCTATGCACCTATGCAGAATTACAACCAGCTTGCAGTGTGGCTTTTCCTTTTGTCTTCCAGTATGCCTGTATCTCACCAAAATACTCAGAATGACAGTGTTTTATTTGTGTTTACCTCTCTATTTTGAGAGTCTTGTTTGCTAGAAGTGCTCCCATTCTTCTCTAAATTGTTTTCTGTTAGATGCTCAGGATCTTGCAGCATCAGACAGATTAAAAACTGAAGTGTTAATATCTGGTATTTGCTGCTCCTCTCAGTGGTGAAGGTAGTAGCTAACCTTCTGTCATAGGGTTCCCAACAGTGTATGCTGTCAGGGTGGTGCTGGAAAGCAGTCGACGTGTTCTTAGAACCACCAGCAGAAATAACATTCCTTCACAATTTTTTTTCCTACTTCAATACCCTTTGTAAAACTTCACCTTGTAGTACTATGTAACTCTAGAAGAGTACACTCTTCTGAAGGTATGTACCCTCTGTTTTCTTCCAAATCAGCAGTGGATCCTGTGAAGTGAATGGCAGGATTTCAGGATCTGCTTCTGCTTTAGTATGGCCAGTTTAATATGACATCTTCCAGGAGCCCTCTTTAGAAGACTTGCAGTCAGACCTGACCAACCATTAAAGCAAAATCAGTTTGCAGTGCCTGGTAACCTCCTCTGAGCTCTTGATAGGGCCTTTGGGCTACTCCTGCCCTCTGTCTTATCTCCTCTGAAGTAACCTACTGCAGTTAACAAAAAAAAAAAAAAAAAAATAGCAAGTCAGTACAGATAGTTCACATTTTCTCAATGCCTCAAACGTTGTTTTTTCTGCCATATGAAGATGGTGCAACTTCCAGTGTCACCTTTACCTTTAGGGAAAGTAGTAGATGCCACTCAAACAATTATTTAGCATTTCTGTTGTGTGTGATTGTCTAACCCCTGCAATACAAATTGATTTAGCATTTTAAATTGGATTGCATAAAACGTGATAAAATGCTGAAAATATGAAACAATTGGCTTGGTGTGACATAATTTGATTTTTCTGAACTTACATGGCTTACTGGTGCTGGCTTTGGTAATTAAATGGCTTTTCAAAATGGTCATTGTTGACCTAATTCTGTTGTCAGTGGGAGTTTTAATATTGACTACAATGGGAACAGTTAGACCAACAGATTGCATTAGAAATCCCATGCTGTGTGTTTAATTTCACTTCCTGATACAACAATCTCTAAATATTAAAGTGAATTCTTGCCAAGACAGAAAAGCAGAACATGGTGCTGTTTTTGTCCTTACTGTATTCTGTATCCCCTGTTATTAATGCAGTAGCCAAGTTACCAGATGAGAAAGAATTCCTTTTTCTCCAAACTTTAGGACACAAAATTATGTATCTCTTTTCTCTGTTTTCAGAGCTGGTGTTGCTGGTCCATTAAATTTACATTGGTCAATTATTGGTCAATTTTTCTCTCAATAAGCAAAATAGAAGAAAAATCCAAGGGGATTTGACTGTCTTATCCAATTTAGGATAAACTTTCATCCTTCTTATGCCCTATTAAATGTCCATAATTCTCCTGAATGTTTCGCAATTGCTTTCTTTTCACGCTCCATTGTAGGTTAGTGTTAATACTATTTCTCCCATACCAACTTTTATTCTCCACATCACTGTTTTGATTTGTCCCACGATGGTATCTAAATAAATGATGGATAACCTGAATTTTGAGCCAGACCTTACAAGTTATTTTGACCATTTGTTGGTTCTTGCAGTTTTCCTGCTGAGACAAATTAGCCTGTTAATAACTAGAGTATTACTTTTCCCTTGTCACCTTGCTGTGGTTTATTTAATTTACTTTAGCAAGGTTATTGAGTTGCTTTATAGAAGAGGCTTTTTTTATGTAGACACAGACACACACTGAGGGATTTGCTTTCCACTTCTGCAGGTAATATTAATTAAGCTATCCACTGTGAATCATTAGCTAATGAATCTGTAGGTAGTTGATACTAAATAGAAAGTAGAGCATTAGATCTTCATCAGTACTTTAGGGAGCCTTGGAAACTTCTCATTTCTTTCTAGAGTGCTTCACGCAGTGTACTAACATCTGCTCTCCTCCCTCTGTCAAAAGGCTGTATGTGGTACAGAAATAACACAAAGTGCCACCCATTTTCACTGTTCTGTCGGGTGTTTTTTGTTTTCCTTTTTAGAGGGTGCAGAAATAATCTTCAGCTGGCACCAGGGTAATATCAGCTGTTGTAGCTTTGCAACACTAGACTAGACACTCTTGCATGTAATTGTTGAGCATGGGAGTTTAGATATGACTCTATAAATTAGTAATTCAGAGTAATGTTTAGTAATATTCTTCTTTACCCCAGGGTAGTGTGTCTTACACTTCTACTTACAGTAAATAGGAATTCTAGCATTCTTGAAGGATAGCTGCTGTTTCTTACTCCCTGCAGTCTGAGTTATAGGGCAGGTGGCCATTGGGATGTGGGTTTTAATTTTTTTGGGGGGGGGATGTTAAAAATAGATATCTATCTTTTGAATTAGTAGATGCTGTCTCTGTCATGGTAAAAACTGAAAAAAAAAGGCTTCTCTATTTTTTTTCCCTTTTAGGCATTTTTCCATATTGTATGGGGATTGCGTGCACAATAAATAAATAGGGGAGTACAGGATGGACTTCTCACATCAGAAAGTCACCTTGGTTAGAAAATGTGTCTGAAAATGTTTTTGTGGATGCTAAGATCTGTGGCTAGTGGCAGTTAAAAAGTCTTCAACAATTAGTTCCTCTAGGTCTCTTGATTTAGTCTGCAGACTTTGCCCTTTTATCTCCTTTTGTTTGCTGGAGCTAATTCCTCATTCCCTTTGAAACCTGCTGCAGAGATTCTCTTCAACTGGAGAGTTCTGTAGAGTGTAGTCCTGCTGTGGTTCTTGCTGATATTTGTCCATTTCAAAAGTATCTTCCAGTTCTCATGAATGTCCAAAGCAAATGCAAACCCTGAAAACGGTTGTTTGTTGTTTTTGTCCCAGGGTTGCATATCAGTGTTGTTTCAAAAACTGCTATATGGAGGTTTTTAAAAAGTATTTTGTGTCTTCTGCTAGCTCTTCCTGTGTGTGGCAAGATCTGGAACATGACACTTCTTTTTCCTTTGGCCTTTTCTCTTTAGCAACAGAAGTTGATAGGTCAGCACTCAAGTTTGCAGGATTCCTTCTGTTATTGATCTTCATCTTAATAAGCTGGATGTCTGTGATAAAAGAACAGCAGTAGCTTTTACATTTCTGATCTCAGGAACCCTGCTGGTTACACAAAATCCTGAGGGTGAGGTGCGGCTTTGGCTGTGAACTGCAAATGCTGCATCTACAGTGGGAGGAGAAATGGAAGCTTTGAGCTTGGATTTAGATTTGATTTTGGTGAAATAGCTGGAAATGCTAACGAGCTCTGCAGAAGAACCTCTGCTTTTGTGTTCCTGGGTTCCTCAAGTGTGTGGGAAACAGCCACGTAATAGACTTTCTTCTCAGCCCACGTTTCTTGCTCACTGACTTTAAAAAAGCAAAACGAAAAATAATTATAAAATGCACAGCTTGCTGGAGTGGGTTAGAAATGTGCTGCTTGTGCATTGCATAAGGAATATTTAGTTTCCTAGTGATTTCAAGGCTCTCCAAGTAATATTCTCCCCACAACTGCTTGGGAAGGAGGCAGGGCTGCAATTACAGGTGGGGATTTGGAATCCAGGGATATCAGCCCTGTTACATGTGCAAGGTCATATAGAGAGTAAATTTCTGAACAGAGGAGACAGAGCTGTCAAGGTCTCTTTCAGAACTCCAGAGTCACTAATGGAGTCTCATTATTTTCCTTGCAGCTTTAGTGCTGTATAATTACAGGTTCCCTTGTGGCCTAGGAATGCAGTATCAGGAATTTTGTGTGATGGGGATTCTGAAGGTCCTCCAATTTGACCTCCTGCTTGTTGTACAGCTGTCATTACCAAAATCAGACTGGGCCACCCATGAGTTTGTCTAGTGCCTGTCTTGAGACTTAACAAGGATAGCAGCTCTGCAGCCTCTCTGTGAATCCTGTTCAGTGTTGCACTGCCCTCCTGGGGAAGTGCCGCCTTGTGTGTTCTGTAGGACAATGGATGCTAGATCCTTTCCCTTCATTCCCCAAGGCCCAGACATTTATTGTGAAACAGAAGGAGATGCTGTTAAGGAGGTACACTTTTGTCTGATATCACCTAACATTTCTGATTCAACTGGAAAAGCTTACGAAAAGTGAGATAGCTTTAAGATCTGATGGCACTTAACCTGGACCTTCAGGGAAGGAGCACAAAAGAATAGTCTGCAGATTATGCTCTTTTGCCTGCACTTCTGGGAATGAAAATGTGAACTTTAACAGATCTCTTTGACTAATAGAAGGTTCTTCTCAGGAGTGGGGTGAGCTTACCTTTTGCTCTCCTGGTCAAAATTCTGAGGTTTCTCTTTCATTTGCTCAGGTGCTGACATTGATTCATTGACTCTCTGTGGTTTTGTTGATACTTTTGAGACATTGTCAAACAGTGAAGAAAGAGGACTTTAAGGTTACCCCTGCATAAAACTGTCAAGAGAATTTGGCACAGTTACTTGTATGAATTTGGAACATTGGAAGCATAAGAACCATTGAATCTCTGTAGCACACTCAGGTTGACTAGGTGATGTCATTGGTGTTTTGTTTTCTTGGAAAATACTTTTATTACATAGTATTTTTAATGTAAAATAATTTTCTTTCTTTTGCTGAAGGGACAATGGAGACCGATCCCGGCACCGAGCTCCCCGGAATGCCCGCATGTCTGCACCGTCACTGGGCCGCTTTGTCCCGAGGTAAGGCATCTATGTGTAACAGCAAAAGGTGTGGAAATCCTGGAGGTGCCAGTTGAAGTACAGCTCTCTGCTTGCAGGTGGATTGCTTTTCTTGCACAGGGTGTCTTAATCCTTGGTTTGCAGTTTCTGGGACTCCTGGGATGGCATGTTAGTGTAAGCTGCTCATCCTGTGATGTTTGAAAGATAGCATGGTCTTAGGTGCTTTTTACTTATAGGTTGAGGCCACAGTGTGAAGGCAGAATAGGAGGAGGAAAGAATCTGATCAGAGATTCTCAGCACAATGTGCTGGTTTGAGGTTAGGAAACTATTGTGGGAGGTAGAGGATTTGTTTAGTGCTGATCTTTGCAGCCACGTTGATCAGAGGAGGATCTAATCTGTAATTTATTTTTTGTTTGAAGCAGGGAAGTGGTTGGCTAAGCAGAGGATTCCAGCCTTCTCTCTACTGTAGTCTGCTGTAATGTAGTCATATTTCCTTAAAGTAATTGCAGTTGCTCTTCAGGGCTGTAGTACACAGGGTGGCTTTCTCCATGTTTTACTCTCTTTGTTTTGCAGACGCTTCTTGCTGCCGGAGTACTTGCCTTATGCTGGGATTTTCCACGAGCGGGGACAGCCTGGCTTGGCCACCCATTCCTCTGTCAACAGGGTCTTGGCAGGTAATGAGATTTCCTTGTTTGCAGTAGTCATGTATATTAGTGGGGTTTTCTCATATATCTGAGCAAAGAAGGATTGATGAGGAAAATCACTTCCAACTTTTGAGGTTCTATTTAAGTTGTCTGAAGCAAGAGAAAGAACTGTTGGATTGATGTAGTAAGCTGTCATTCAGGTGCTTGAGCATTCCAGATTCCATGCTTCAGGTATATGTGTGGAAGTGTCTGTTTAAAATGGGGACGGGTGTTAACAATTCTCCCTTTATTTAACTACTTCTCCTATTCCTAGATGTCTTTTTTTAAACAACCTGACAGACTAATGATCAGCTTGCTGCAGGTCCTTCTAATTGAATTATAGGGTGCCTTGTTCATGTTCCGGCTAGGAAGATGCACACAAGGCAATGTGGGATTCAATTAGGATCTTAATAAGTGCATATTAAAAACCTCAGCTGCCACCACATACAGCACACAGGCATTTGGGAGCCTTAGAGGGCAAGCGGAGGTGGGAAGGGAGGTGGGGGAAAGAGGAGGAGGAGTATGGCAGTCTGGCAGTTCATGAATGAGATGGTTAGAGATGACACATATCTTGAGGGTGAGTCGTTTTTGCCTGGGTCTGAGTTGCTCTGTAATTAACCCCAGTGCGGGGGAGTAATTTTGGAGCCTGGGGAAGAGCACGAGATGATGTATGGACAGGTAGGTTGGGATGTGGTTTTCCTCCTTCCTTAAGGCAATCACATGACCATCACTGAAAGGAGTGCTGAAAGTTTTCTCAAGAGGCTGCATGACCCTTTACCCTATCCTAAGGCATAATCAACTATGCCTAAACCATTTTTGACAGGATTTATCTAACCTGTTTTTATTGAAGTTTTCCCAGTCATTTTGGGGTAGAACTGTTGCTGGTTTTGCAATGCTGGTTTAGTACGGCAGTGCTCTTGTCTTTGGTAATAGATTTGCATCATCTTCCAGACTTCTCTCTCCCTGGACATTTTGGGTTGAGTGGCTCCTAGTGCTGTTGCAATAATCATAAGAACTCAGCCAAAGTCTCATCCAAAGCACCTCTGCTTGTATCCTTTAGGAAATAGTGGAGCTAACCTGCAGCATTAGCTGCTGCACGTACTTGCCTGTGCTTGCTGCCTGTGTGGGTTTTGGCTGTTGGCACGTGGAAGCAGCACACTGGCAGATAATTACTTGCTGCCAGGCAACACTGCAGAGCTCTTGTGTCGCCCAGCTTTGCTGGAGACACCTGCCTTCATCCCTCCTCCAGGCCTTCTTGCAGTTTCCTGTTCCGTTGTGGCTGGGAAATAGCTTGGCTTTTTCATCTACTCTTTTTGGGGAATTTGAGCCCCAAAACACACCTGCTTGCTGTTTCTTGCATGTATGCCAAGAATAACAAAGGAAGACAGAAACTGTAATCATGGGAGTTTCAAAAAACAAGATCAGTCTTTTCTGTGTGATGCTGTGCTGAGCCTTTGTAAGGCAAGGTTTGTTGGCTCTGGCAGTGTCATGGAACCTCACACTGGAATGGCTGGGACTCCACAGTAAAGGCTTTTATTGACTTAAATGTAAAATTAATTCTTCCAGTAGCTGCTTGTGTGATGTTGTTTTAATATTTGGTTTATTTTACCCATGCTTTGGGCTTTCAAAGTGTTTTTTGCATCCATGCTCAAAAACTTGTTCATGTGTTGCAGAAAAAAGGAGAGTTGAAATTGCAAATATTAGGTGAAGGCATGACAGGCAAGAACTAGAAGATGAGGTTGCAGTTGTGGAATAGCCAGAGAATTTCATACACTCATTATGTTGGTCAGCAGCATTGTCATTTTCAGTGTTGTATTTCAGAGCCATTGAAAGTTACAGTGCTGATGGTGTACTTTCCTTTATATTTAGCCCGTGCCAAGGCTTGTGGTAGCTCTTTCTTCAGTATCATGGTGAAAAACCTCTATTTAAACTCAAAAGTACTTTAACTCTGCCCTGGTAGTTATGGGTGAGGTTGACAGCCTTGACTGAGGAAAATATCAGTAATATATTTTCTTATTAACACAGGCTAATCTCAGCTTGAATGCTCTGAATTGCTTCATTGTACCATGTATCCTGACTGTCATTTTTGAATTATGTTTAAATGCAAAAATGCCGAATGTATTTCTTATGTAACCTCTACAGCATTTGAGAAAAGATACCAAAAAACCCTGTGTTACTAACCTGACAGTTTTCTAAAAACTGACAGTAGACTTCTGTCATCAAGTATGAGTGAGAGCTGCTGTTTGGGAAGATACATCCAATTACACTTTTGCTCCTGTCCACTGCCCCATTTACTGCTATATGCTGAGAGGAAATCAAAGAAGCAGATGGAGATCTTAGTGTGTGAATTACTGTGATGTGCTGCCTAAATTTCTTAATGTCAGAGCTCTTGCTGTCAGGTTCTGTCCATTTGCTTTCAGCTCTCTATGTGAACAGCTTTCTGTTGTTGAAGTGTCATTCTCACGCGAGTGTTGCACAGACTATTGCTGCACGTAAGGAAGACTGCCTGGAGACTAAATCCTTAGAGTCAAGTTCAATGAGCCCTAAAAATTACAGGTTATGGAGGCTGTGCAGATGGACTAGTAGAGCAGTGCAGTGGGTTGGGCAGAATGGCTAACATGCCAGGCAGAGCTTAGGTCAAATCAGAGCCCTTTGTACAGTCAGGGGACTGGTGGCCATCCCTGCGCCAAGGCACTTCCAGGGGAAGCATGGGAAAGGTGGCAGCAGATGGGTAGAGTAGGTGGGAGCCCAGGGGGAGAATGAAGTGATACCAGTCAACATGACAGACAGAGAGATCTCCATGCCAGCAGCCTAATTTGCATGGAACACTGGAACAGCAACTCCAGTAGCACCTGCCTGCCTTCTTATCTCCTAGTGCAGTTCAGATCTCTCAGCTGATACAGAATGCTGCATCACTGTGCTTTCTGGCACCAAGTAAAACACCATGTGAAAATATATTACATCAACATTGTTACCTTTAGCATTGAAACTTGTAATCACACCAAAAAGTGTTGGTAGTTTGACAAGTTATATTTTTCTGTAAAGTCTTCGTTGATTGGCAGTAATTACACTGTCCTCCTTTAATCCTTTATTAACTGAGTCTTATATCAGCTTGTTCATTATTTTGTCTGGAATCAATGTCAGGTTGACAAGACTGACAGTCTCATCCTATTTCAACCTTTTAAAATACTGGTATAACACTGGCATATTTTTCAGTCTTCCATATTCCCCTTTATTTCAAGACTCATCAAGAAACCTGAGAGTTCATTTTGCAGCTCTTTTAAGGCTCTTGGTAGTGTGGGCTGCAAGCCACCCTCTGCACTCTCCTCTCCTTGCTGAACTGCCCTAAGTGTTGGAGTTGTGGTCTCCAAGGAAACATCCATACAGTGAAAGCTAGTTGAAGTGGTTGTTTGCTATAGTGGTGATGAAAGCAGTAAATATATTTTAGTTTCTCACTTTGTATGGCTGATTGATTGCATGTGGCAATAAAGGTGGAAGACTGCATCTTGGGCCATTTCAGTCTTAGGGTCTCTTGGGTTCTCTGCCATTTGTGGGCCAACAGAGTGGGGGTTTGATTTTTGGTTAGGTTTTCTTTTTACTTCTTTTTTTCAATTGTTTTTTTCTTCTACACTTCCCAGGAGATACCAAAGAGATGTTCTGGGGGATGAAGTCACACCTTTTCTAGTGGGAGTTAGTACTGCTGCAAAGCTCAGCAGTGTTAAAATGTCCAACGAGCACACAGCTCAGTATTGTGTTTACTACCTCCTACTGCTTCTTTGATATGTTTCTGTAAGCTGAGTATTTCTGCCCTCTGTTTTGTTTGTGATTGTTGTTTGTTTCTTTGTTTGGTTCATTTATTTGTTGGTTTTGGTTTGGTCTTTTTGGTTTTTTTTAATAAATTTCTCTTTGTCCTAAGTTGCATTGTGAAGCAGGACACTGTTAAGTTGTGATGGCCAAGTTGTAGATAATTTTTTGGCATCTGGTAGCACAGACCAGGATGTCCATTTTTATATATTTTTTAAAATCAGTAAATACATTTAGAAGGAAAGGTTTACATCAATGTCACTGAAGTGCTTGTGACCTCTTGTTCCCCTCTGTGAACTTTTGCCTCAGGCTTTATAGTAATTGACTGCTTTGGGATGGACAGAGACATGTTAATGGTATAGTGAAACAAAGAAGGCTTTAGTTTCAGTTCAGTGGAAGCTTAGGGGAAGAAGAGAATCAGTGTTTCCCAAGGAACTTTGAAGGAGGCTTTAAAAATTGACACAAATACCATTTTGTTGGCATTTCTGTTACTCATTAGGAGATCTGCAGATGAAAGTTTATGGTAGAGTTACCTAGCTTGAAATGCTTTTGTGAAATGCTTTTGTCCTGCCTCACTTTGTTTTAATAGGCTTCTATTTAGTTATGTGTATCTCAACAAACAAAATATTTTTCCTTGTGTGGTCATAGGTCATGTTTATCTGTTCTGGCTTTGCCACCAGACTTTTATCTGTTGAAACACAATCCAGCACAGTTGCTTTGAGTCTTCCACCTTCTGGGGAGATCCAGATTCAGCAGGGCTTAAGGGTTGAATGATATAAAATCTGCATTTACAGTTTCTGAGTGATTTTGTTGCTATCTCAGGGTAATAAATTCAGACCAGAGACTGAACACTTACATGTAGTCAAAGAATGAGCTTGATTACAGATTTTTCCATATCCCACACCTCTTCAGGGTATAGCTCCCACAAGAGCAATAGTGGTTCAGCTTTGGATCTCTCTGCTGGAGTTAGCAAAGCAAGCTGTCTGTAGCCTTGTTAGACTGGGCTGGGGCTGAGGCTATTGATGAAGCTAAGAATCAGTTGATCCCTTTAATGGGAGTCTAGAATTTCAAAGTGTGAAGTTTGGCTGTTGTTTTCCCAAAATCCCCATAAGCTATGCTGTTGTTCAAAGCTTTACTTCCTGGGAGAATTCAAAGTCGTGTCTTCTGGTGAATTTCTATACTTCAGCCAGCGACTGCCAACACACAATTGTTAGAGTGTATGAAGTTTCATCATGGTGAAAATTAGCTAAGATGGTTGAATGTCATCCTTCTGGGACAGGAAGGATGTGATTGAGCATGTGATAGTTTTCCTAATAAGAATTATGGTGATGGCCTCTCACCAGTGACACGAACTAGTTAAGGTGCCTCCTGGTGCACATTCCCAGTCTGTTAATTACTCTGGCTGTATTTAGGGCTGATGTTCACAAGTGAATGGCTCTAACCTAAAACCAGCTGAATGGATACCGGTGGGCCTGTGGTACATGCAGCTGCATAGCTGCATTGGTTGCCATTGCAAGTAGAGTTAGCCCTACAGTAACCTTTCACTTCTGCTCTAGTGATAGATGTGATCATGATAAAAGGCTTCTTTGCCTTCAAAACTATGTTGAAGGCAGATCTCCAGTTCCTCTGGCTTTTCAGGTGTGATTGCCTCCTGCGGCTCAAGTCGTCTTGACTGAATCCTGTTCTGTCATCCACAGTATGCTGTTAATTCTGTTTTGAGATGCTCCCATCCCTCAAATGTGTTTGTAGTGATGCACAGCTGTGCAGGGTAAGACAGATAACTTGGGAGCTCCAGAAGGCCAGCAAAAGTTGATGGGAAGACACATTGCCATTTGTCTCTGATGTACCCATGTTTTTCTCAATATTAGTAGTTATGTATTTTCTGTACAGCTCCCTGAGATTTGAGTGTTATTCTGAATCTGTACCTTCAGCTGTCCATCACTGGCTTATTGATATTGGCTTGCTTCTGCCTTTTCATCTGAGACAACTGTGTGAATTTGAATAAGTGTCCTGATCTAATCCTGCTTTTCACAGTAGACAGTTCTGTAGCGTAATAGAATCAATGAACATAGCTGTGTGGCTTTCTATGCTGCGTGTTTCTGTTATAAGTCTATTTGGTAATGCTAAATATGGAAAGATGTGAACCTTTGAGTAACTTTATTTTTATGGTCTTTCTGTGATCTACGTCAGTGGACACTAAATGATATAAGAGGCTTAAAATATGCCTCAGATTGTTCTGTGACTTGAGAGCTATAGATACCTGTCACCTTCATCACAGAGTTGAGAACAGTTTATAATTTCTGTGAAAGTGCAGCCTTTCATGCAGTAATGTAAGGAAGAAAAGAGGCTGTGTGGCTGAACTACAGATGAACAAACTTCTTGCAGGAGGGAATGATGGAGACTGTCCCTTCCTGGGACTGGTGAGAGGTATCCTCAGAGATGTTGATTTCCTTAACATGGTACTTAAGCTTCTGAAGACAGTAGGATTTTGGAAATGTGGTGAAGGCTTTAATTGCGTGACATCCTCTTACCTAAGTGTTCACTTATAAATTTGCTTCGTGTATTCTAAAAACACACTTGCAGGCCTTGAGCTTTTGTGAAGGTTAGCTGATGCACCTCGGCTCTTATCTGCTTTTGTCTCTCACCAGCTGGTATTTTCCTAGATCAGCCTTCAACCATGAAAGTTTTTGATGCTGCTGCTCAATTACAGTAGAGTATCTATAAATAAAATCCTGGTAGGTCGGTGTCCTATGTCCAGAATAAACTCATATACTGTGGGTTAACTTTCTCATAGCATTAGGTTCCTTCTTGACTTCCAGTTCATGGATTCTGTAGCTGTGGCTTCAGGATCATACCATATCATGATTATGGTCAGAAGGTGAACTTCTTAGCACATATTCTTCAAATGAAATCCCTCTCCCAGAAGAGAGAAGAGAGTTTGTTAATGCTGAAAAAAAAATCTAGAAAATAACTTGTAATACACAACTTGGGTGACACTGGGATCAGGTAGCTGCTCCACAGATGCTACATTCTTCCTACCAGGTCCATCGTTATAGTACTTTAGTAATTTTTGCCTGTATTGCAAGACCCCAGAGAGTTTGTTTTTTCCGGCTCTGTGCTTTAATTGGCAGTCCAGCTGCCTCTTTTCTGGAGCTGTACCTTGGCACAGTGAAGGCTGATAGGTAGTTGATGCAATTAGCCTTTGAATGACCTACAGGCAATCTCTTCTGAAATGCTGGTCCAGTGCAAAGACCCCCCCCAGAAGTGTTCCTAAGCTGGTGGCATTCATTTTGATGCAGATCAGAGCTAAACAGGATTTAATTCTGTCTACCTAAATGTCTCCTGAAAGTACATGATAGGTAGCATTAAGAAAAAAACATTAATATATGCATTTATGTGATGGAAGGGGTTGTGTGTGTTGTTTCCAGTTAGCCTTTCCATCACATCCAAAATACCAAATTCTGCATTGAGAGTCTGAGCAGTTACTCATCCTTATTTTGATGTCCACTCCTGCTGTATGCTGTCCTACACAAAAACAGCCAGAAGGTGTTGGGGTACTTTCTGTGTGGAATAACTTTAATCTGGCTGCCTGCTTATTATGCCCTGCTTGCTCCGTGTCTCTGTTCACTTGCATCTTCCACTTAGCAACAGACATGCTCTGTGGTCACAAAGACTCCTCTGTTTACATCCGTGAACAGGTACAGTGAATTCTTTGGTTGGGACATTAAGAGTGCATAGCACTAGAGATGGTAGGGCAGATGGAATGAACTTGAATCACAACCTTTGTAAGATGTTATCCCCTATTTAGTTCCAGAGACTAGAATACTCTAAAGGCTTGTGTGATTCCAAAATAAGTTTAATTTCTGAATTAAATTTTGTGTATCAATGTCTTTGTATGTAAAGTACCTTCATATCTGAGAACTGGAGATTATCCATGAGTCTCTTAAATATTGCACATTTAAGGGGAGTTAAAGAGTCAAAATCGTGCTTTTAGCACTTTAAAGCCTGCTATTGCTCAGTCCTTTTTTTCTTGTCTTCCTTTTATGCTTTTGTAACTCAAGCCATAGTTTATCACAATCTCCTAAGTCTGGGAATGTGTTAATTGAGAGGACTGTGAGTGAACTGGAAATAAGAATCCACAGCCATATGCACTATAGGAGGTATTTACCCTATAATTTTGGGGTCATCTGACTTGGGAGGCCAAGCTTCCTGTATAGTTAGCAGAGGAAAAAAAAGCCTCTGCTCTGAGGATTCATCACCTGAAGTGAGCTGAAATGAGGTGCTCTGAATCTTCTGTGGAGCTGCCAGTATATTTAACATTGATTAGCTAGAGAGTTTTGGAAGAGTGCTTTTCTGCTGTGGGTTACTTAGATGCCTAAAATGAGGCAGGCTACATCCTGCTCTGATGGCAGAAAGGATGTTATCCAGAAGAGATCTTTGTTCATCTCATGGATGATGGATCAGAGTGCACTTGCAGCAAAACTGGGAGGAGTAGGTGATGAACCAGAAAGTTATGGTGCTGTTCAGAGGGACTTTCATAGGCTGGGTAATGGACCAGCAAATCTCATTAAGTTCAGTGAAGAGAGATGCCAAGTCCTGCACCTGGGGGTGAATGACCCCGTGCACCAGTAGAGGCTGTGGACTTACTGTCTGGAAAGCAGCTTTGCAATGGATGACCTGAGGGTTCTGTGGACAGCAAGTTGAACATGAGCCAGCAAATGTGCCTTTCAGAAATTAAGGTCATCAGTGGACTGTGTTGAATTAAGGAAGAGCATTACCAGCAGATTGAGGGAGGTGATCCTTTTCTTCAGGCCTGGAAAGGCCACATTTGTAGTACTTTGTCCAGTTCTGGACAAAGTACAAGAAAGGCCTGGACATACTGGAGTAAGTGCAGTGAAGGGCCACAAAGATGAGTAAGGGTTTAGAGACTGACTTGAGAGAACAGGTTGAGAGAGACTCAACCTGGAACTCTTCAGCCTGGAGAAGAGAGGGCGTGGACTGGATCTTGACAATATGTATAAATAATTGAGGGAATGAAGAAAGCCAGATTCTTTTCAGGGATCAGTCCAGTGAAAGGGCAAAAGGTAATGAACACAGATTGAAATTCCATTTGAACTCAAGAAAACTACTTCTTTCTGTGAGAGTGGTCAAATTCTGGAACAGCTTGCCTGTGGAGATTATGGGGTCTCTATCTTTGGAGATACCAAGTTTGACTGGAGATAGTCCCCCGTAACCTGCTGTAATTCAGCCTGCTCTGAGCAGGGGAATGGTCTAGAGTATCTCAGAGGTCCTTTCCGTTCTCAGTCTTCAGTGATTCCCTGAAATGACTGAGAGTTTAGTGTGTGTGAGAGTGGCAGTTGAAATATATTTACTTGGAGGGCCGATCTTTCCTGCAGTTGCTTTGTTCCCAGTGGTGATCCAAGCAATGATACCATTGTGACTGAGTGTTATTGCAGCCCAGAGTGAGATGAGGTACTTTGGGACCAGTAATGTGTATCCCATTTGCAGTTCGTGAAGTCTTGTTTTGGGCAATGTAGTGATTCTGCAAATGGCTTTGGGGAGCTGTGCATGAACCAGTGGAGTATGGGTTCCTGCCATGGTGCTACAGCTCTACAACCTGATGTTGGCAGGCAATATTGGGGAGTATGAAACTACTGTTGTCTTTTTAAATGGTCTTATTAACATCATTCCAGATGGTGTTCAAATCCATTTGCAACTCTTTGTGTCTACCCTTCAGAAGAACTCAGTATAGCTGAAGGAAGAATTAGCTGAGGAAAACTTCAGCTATAGAATGACATAAGCTTAATGTACTTAGCTAATCAAAGAAGTAGTAGGTAGTTGTTGTTACTTGATTGGTCTAGATATATCTGTGGGGGAAAGATTTCTGATAGAGCACCCTTTAATACAATAGACAAAAGACTTTTTCTGCATAGAAAGATGCAGAACCTGATATCAGAACAATTTAACTTGGAAAAGAAAAAGACAGATATTTGAGTTGTGGTTTTGGGAGTTTTTTTATTTCTTGAGGTTGTGCCACATAAAGTTCACCAGTTACCTTGAGGTAACTGATGGCTGAAACAGGTTTTGTTTTCAGTACATGGGGTGTTTAAACTAGCAAAGTTGTTTCTCAGAGGAAAATTTGTGACCCTAGTACTGGTCTCAAAGTCCCTGGTACATGTACAGGAGTTTTCGTAGAGTGTCTTCACTGGTCCCACTGCCGGAGAGGTTCTTCCAGCCATTTGCATCATGTAATAATCTGTTCCACTGCTGCATGATGGAAGCAAGCATTGCATCTGAGAAAGCTTGTATAATGTGTTTTCTGATGCAGACTGTCCCAGTAAGCCTTTCTTTGAACCGGTGCCTGTGAATCTAAAGCTGCCTTTGAGATTTAGAAAGGCATTGGAGAGAGGTGATCATGTTCTTAAAAGTGAAGGGTGCAGGCTGATTCCTTTTGTGTGCATTGTTAAAGAGATGAATTTCTAGATATTATTATATCAGAAAGGGGTAAGGCTTTGCAGAAGTGCTCATCTTTTGTGGGCGGTGAGGGCCCCTTGGGGACCTGTCTCTTTGTGGGTGGTAAAGCTCACTTAGCCATAAAAGTATTTTCCCAGAGCTTGCTGCCTCCTTTTAAAAGGGGAAAAAAAATTTAAAAATTACCCACGCTCCAGAGCGCAGAGGGGAGGCAGGAACCCGTGCGATGTGCTGTGCAGAGGGGTAGGAATCCTCAGTGGCCTGCCACATTTGGCTGTCATCTTTGAAGGGATTAGTCATGATTTTCACTAATGTGTTTTATGGGTAGGGTGAGGGGGGGACCCACCACCACAAAGCAAACCCTAAGCCAGATTTGCTATGCCCAGTATAGAATATCTTCATAGATATTTTTATAACACCTTGCCATAAAGATGGAGGAAGTTCTTGCTATGGCAACATAGTTGTGTTTTGAATAATGGATCTAGTAAGAATGCCATGTACTGATCTATCTCCTGGTCCCTTTTGCAGGTGGATAGGATTGTACCATTGGATGCTTTACTTGTAATTAAGCATTAATGTCCAAATCTGTTATCACTTAGTGCATACAAATCAAAGGTTGTGTTAGCTGTTAGATTCTGCAGTAGTGGTTTTTCCTTCACATAGTATTGTCACTCAGCTGATACTGTTGATTGTGTGCTTCTGGTCTTCTGGCTTTCCTTGATTGTGGGGGAAGATGTATGGGAAGATCTTGGCAGGATTAGTGACACGTTGCTTGCTTCCTCAGAGTTACTTTTAACTTGTGGGTTTATCTTACCTGGGTGTTTTACCTTAACATGAGCCACTATAAGTTGCCATCTGTGTGGAACCTAGAGGAGTTTTAGAAAATGCCTGTGGCAAGGGCAGAGACTAGGAAATAAACTTAGGCTTCAGACTTTCCTCAAAACGTAAAGGCTGGATTTGTCAGAGCTTTTGGTTTGTTGAAAATGTGGAGGGTGTTAAGTGCCTTGCATGAGGTGGGGAAGTTCTTGAAGAAAACTGAGCAGAGAAGCCAAACAGCATTTGTGCATTACCAAACACAGGCTTTAATTAGAATGAGAGCACTAGGTAAGTTCATATCAGCTTTTTAACTCGTTGCCTCAGAACTCAAAAGTAAATGCAGACAGCCAGAGATTTTGTACAGTAGAAAATATAAACAAGATCCAGAGGCAGAGATGTACCTCATATGTGTCCCTCCATTCCTTGTTTGTTTTTCTTTTTAAATTAGTACACCCACCACCTCTGGAATGTGGCTGAAGTGGGAGTGGTCTCCAGTGTCTGCAGAAGCTCAGAGCTGGTTCTGAACTAAGCAAGAGCTGTAAGTTAGTACTACTGAAGGAAGCTGTATTTTGCTTTCTTGAGCAGTAGGTTGACACGCTCTCCTGTTGAGCTCAGTGTGGGCTGTAATCCAGAAGCCCTGGCAGGCAGGAGTTGTTATGTTTCTGGGAGTTCAAAATCAGCGAGAGCTGTGAGCCAGCCTCTGCAAATGTAACAGCTCTGGACTCTGAGTTCCCTCATAGCCTGGCTTCTGCATTCCACTCTTGCTGCTCTGGGAACCAGATTCATGTCTCTTCCCCTTGTTCAAGCACTGCCTGTAACAAGGTACAATTTCAGCTGTATCAAAATGCTTCAACCCACCAGGTTTTGCTGCAATAGATGGGAAGGAGTAGGTAGGTGTGGCTTATGGCCCGTTAGAAAACTTCAGGGCTGGCAGCAGAGTGTGGAAGAAGTTGTAATGATGGTCGTAATTGTTTGGTTGTCTCTTTCAGCATCTTTGGGGTTGGTTAGAGTGGTAGTGGTAGGTAGAAGCCATTCACAGAAGGTAAGGGAGGAACAATCAAAGAATCAGAAAATGTTAGTACCTTTGCTAAGAAAAAGTTAATGAGAAGAGTTAGACTACTAGTCCTGAGTTTTGACCAGCAAGGGGGTCACTAGAAGTAAAGCAGGTTCAGTAGTAGTTGAGTTGGAAGATACGCTGGAGAGGAAAAAGAGCAGTGGCTGCCAGGAGTTCATATACAGTTTGAGAGCTAGAGATGAGAAGGACATATGGGACAGTACATTTCCTGTTGTTATCCTAGACATTCAAACTCTGATCAAGATCAGAGTCACTGAGAAATTTAGAAATGCAAGAAATTAATCCGTATTTGTATTGTGAGAGGGAGGAGAAGAGCACACGCATGTTTACTGACAAATGGCAAGGGATAGAAATTGATGCAAAAGAGGGAAAAATCATAGAGGCCAGTGGAGTGCTTAGAAGGGCTGGGAACATGCTTGTATCTGTTACGGGAAGAATTGCAGGAGGGGAAGGGAAGGTTGAAAAGGTAGAGGAAGTAATGGCACTTGGTAATTTTCTTCTAAGCAGCTGAGATTCTGCGCAGAGACAAATGGAAGTTGGAGGAGGGGAGGGTTTGAGGAATGAGTCAAAGGTAGCTGGGATTGCAGGCGTGGGTTTCAGTTAAGCTGGAGAAACACTTTGTCTTCTTTCAAACAATTGTTCGTATTAGTATTCATGGTGTGGGCATGCATGCACCCATCCATGTGATGTCTCCTGGTGTGCTGCACACAGAAGCTGTTTGAGGATCCTTCTTTGGTTCACCACAGACCAACCAAGTCAGATCTCAAGGCTTCTCTGAGGTGCCAGAGTAGAAAAGTGTAGTGGAGGGAATTGGTCTGGTGGCAGTTTTCATTAGTGTTGTCTTGTAGTAGATGGTGGAATGGGTACTGCAGAGGTGGGTCAGGCTCAAAATCTGGTGGGGAGGGAAGGAGGCAAATACCCAACACGTACATATGCATCCCCCACAACCCCGTTATGAGGACATTGAAAAGCATAAAGGAAATCCAAAAGTACTTTGCCAGAGTGGAAGGAAAAGAAGGCATAGGAGAAAAAAGGCTGAGGGGAGACAAATAACCAACAGTGCTTATGGACTGGAAATCATAGCAAGATGATTAAAAGAGAATGAAAGAGAAGGGCTGATGGTAAACACTGGAAGACATTAAGTTGTGACAGAGAGGGACTCAATAATAAAGTTTAGAGAAAGATCTCATAGGCCAAATGGAGTGAGCAGATTTGCAAAGATTTTGAAAGGTAAGGTGAGAATGCATTTTGCTGAGGTCTTTATTGGATTCTGTATGTGGAAGGCACGTTAGTTATGCAAGGGGAGTGTGTTTCTATATTTTCCTGGCCCCGCTGGCCTAGCTGATGAGGTTCCCTGGAAGAGCCCTCATTCATGGATCCCTGCATGTCTGACACAAGAAACAGTGAAAACTGAAGGCAAAGCCCTGTCGTAACTTCTTTGCTTGCAAAGAAACTAGCTGTAAGTGGATGTTGGTCTCCCTGATCACTCCTGTGCTTTTAGTGAGCTTCTGCCTAACTTCTGCTGTCCTATGACTTGTGAGACCTAATAAAATTGTCATTTGGAACTGTAATTTTACACTGAATCCTAGCTGAGAGGCTGGCTTGGGGTGTTTGTCATTTTCTAGAATGTACCACTGCTGGTTCTTTGATCTGGTAGGAGCTGGACCTCTGACTGCGGCTGTGAGGGTGAGATCCTGGAACATTTCACCACAGTTCCTTTTTAGTTTGTGACCTCTACTCTCCAGTAAAGGATGGCTTGCTCAGAATCTTGATTGTGTATAATTGAAAATTTTACTCTAAACCAGTAAATTGTGATTGCCCTATTTTAATCATATGAATTTTCCCTCCACTTTTGCTTGTAAATGCTGTATGGAATAGATGTGGTGGTTATTTTGCACAGCAGCTTCTTGGGCAGGTCTGCTTAGGACCCTCTGGAAGCATTATGAGTTAATTCAAGATGGATTAAGGTCAAATCTGCCCTAAAAAAGAAATTAAACCCATCTAAGTATCCATTCATTGTGCAGTGCAAGACCTGCATGCTGAGTATCTAAGAAGTACTTCTGCTGCCTTAGTTTTTCTGGATGTGGCTTTGAGTTTGACTTTTAACACTTCTTAAAAATAATGGGATACAGTGGTAGTCTCCTTTCATCTTGGAGTCAGCTTTGTAATTGCAGTGGGTTGGACCTGTCTGTGATGAGCTGAGCTGTAGCACCATTTTAGAGAAGTCACTGCGAGGTCATGAGTTTGGCCAAACTTCTTGGTGGAGTCCTGACTTCTGGGAGCCCTGAGCCTGCACCACTGTTCAGATGTTGCATGGTTACTTTCATGTTGTTACACATGGTCTGTCAAGGTGTGGACTGACATGCTGAGTCAGTCCTGCTCTGCATACTCTGGGATCTGGGTCACCCCTTGAGCCTGAATCTCTGCACTGGCTCCAAACAGAGATTCCTATGCACTTGCGGGGGGGCAGCAACCTGCTTTGTGCCTTAAAGCTAGTGGCAATAAGGAATGAGTCTTGTTTCCATTGCTGTCATCTAAATCATGCTGAACCACCCTCAAAACTTCTTCCATGAGTAAGTGTTCAGAATATTGTGATAGCGAAGTACCTTATTTGCTGTAGGTTTCTTTTACTTTGTTCTATTTCAGTTGGAATAATGTAGTCTCCCCATTACATCTTTCCGGTCTGGGCTTCCTCCTGTCCATCTAACTGTGCTTTAAATTTAAACTGCCTTCACATGAGTTAAACTACTGTTAGATTTTGTGTTTTCTCAGCTTGGTCATTTTCTTTCTTTTGGCTGTGTGTCTGTTCACTGCTTTACCCAGCAAGCAGCAAGTCTGTCTGCTTACTTTCCAGTTCCTGTCCTGCCTTCCCTTCTTCTTGCTCTTTGGACTCGCGATACGTCTTGACGTGTCCTGCTCACAGGATATTATTCCTGTGAAAATCCACCACTGAGCATGTTTAGCTAGTGCTCTGTATTGTGATGGTAGCTCAGTGTGTGTCACTAAGCTGACACAGCGTTTTCATTACAAATTTGGGTGCCCAGAGCTGGTACTGTAATACAGCAGTCCCGAAATATATTTAAGGATAGCAATGACTTTTGGAGGTCTTCCATTCACTGGCAAGTACAAGCCTTTGAATACGTTTTTGTGCTTAGCACTTTTATTAATACTGTGTACTGCTATTTCCACAATGAAGAGTGGCTCCATTGTGGAAGCTTGTTGTTGTACTGATACACAGTTAAATCTGCAGAATTCAAACCCTTCCAGGGAACATACGGCTTCTTGGATTAGTGAAAGTTTGTATTTTTGCAGTGTGGTGGTTGATAAGGCATGCAGGTGCTCTACAAAGATATTGCTGAGGTTTTTTCTCCACTGCAGATGGGTGTTTTGGCATAAGACATGCACATTTCAAGTTGTGCTAAGCACACATTCTTGCAGTAAGAGCCGTAGAGGCGGTAGCAGGAATTTGGCTTGCTGATTTGTTTGGATTAATAGGATTTCATTTAGTTAAAATGCACACTCACAATGGAAAAGGCTTTTCTGTGTAAAGCAGTTTGACTTGTTATTTTTGTGTCTATTCTACATCTGTCTGTTGGCATAGCTATATTGGTTAGATGGGAGTGCTGTTACAACATTATTTGAGCCTCTTAGGAAGGGGAATTACTTAGTGTGAACTAAAACTATGGCCACACTAACAAGCTATGGAATTGATGATCAAGTATAACCTGCATGGAATATGGGCTAGAGTAGGCAATGGTCTTGGCATACGGTCTCAATAACAAGAAATTGCAGGACCTCTGAGTTATCTAAAACTGCACAACAGTTTTGGCAACATTGGATTAGTCTGATATGTGTTAACATCTATGTTAGATGAGTGAACTGCAGTAGACCTCACAGAGAGTGTGGTGTGGCAATTGTGGAGGACACAAGTATTAGCTTTGGGTGGTAAGGATATTCTGGTTAGGTGACAGCAACCCTCTGAAGCAGTTTTTTGTTGCTGCACCGGAAACATTCCTCTGAATCCAGACACTGCTAAGCTAGAAAGGTAACTTCTTCACTGGCTGTTGGCAGCAAAAATGTCTTAATACCATACAGTTTCAGTATATCGGTGCCTCTGTTACTGGCTGAGGCACTGCTAATGGAAAGGCCAACTGTGTGGGTGTGCCAGTGGGACCTTACAAAATTTTTCTTTGGTAAGAGAGCTGATGTTGGGATATAGACAGGCAAATGACCCTTAAAAGCCAGACATTTAGCTTTTTTCTTTGACAGCAGCAAGTATTTGAGGACTGCCCACCCTGAGTCAGGTCACACAGTAAGCTCTTTTGCTTGGAGGCCCATTTAGGCAGGAGAGGGTAAGTCTGGGAAGGCAAGTCCCCATTCCTGGTATAGCTACTTGTGGAAGTTTGTCCTTGTGTTCTTCAGGAATGTGATAGTGAGACGGCAGCTCTGGAAACTGGAGAATTTAGGAGTCTGGTGCCTGCTTACAGCTGCTTGGTGGAAGGATGCCCCCTTTGTCTAGTCTCTGCGAGACTCTCCATCTGCAGCAATTAGGATTAGCAGGCACATTTCATGCTCTGAAAAGTCAGAAAAGGAAAGAAGAAGGAGTTTTACAAAAGGACATGCCTGCCAGGCATAGATTCCACTCTGGTTTTGTGCAGAGAATAAACGCAGATGTGAAGATTAAAAAGCGGACTTCCAAAAGCAGTTAATGATGGGCTTGGTAATGGTGCAAGGGACTTAGTGATGGGGGAGAGCAGAGGCATCATGGGTTGCAGAGTAAGCAGAGGCAGGAACCCCAGACACACTGAGCACACATTAGCTATTGAGACCTTCCTAGTTCACATTATCAGGCATTTCGTTGAATTCTGGCTGGAGAGATATGGCATTTTGATTTGAAGAGTCACCTGCTGTTTCTGGAAATTTACAAGGAAGCAGGGCTGTGAACATGCCTGCATCTGTGGGTTCAAAGGTGAAGAAGTGAATACACATTTCTTTAGAGACTGCAGAGTTCAGTTCTCTTCTGCCTTTTCATCTATCAACATGTCTTGGACTCATTCATTACTCCCCCCACCCCAGCCTCCATTAATTTGCAAAACCCTTTTTCCTTTGCAGAATCAGTTGCTTGAGAGCAGATTTCAAGTGTAGTATCTTACTGATTTTTTTTTTTAGTAGATTGATGTGGACCTCCAGATGCAGAAATGCCTGTAA
This sequence comes from Trochalopteron elliotii, assembly GCA_024734555.1. Taxonomy (NCBI): domain Eukaryota; kingdom Metazoa; phylum Chordata; class Aves; order Passeriformes; family Leiothrichidae; genus Trochalopteron; species Trochalopteron elliotii. The sequence goes on from JANPWX010000031.1 coordinate 4,746,783, forward strand.
CCGAAATTATTGTTTCTCCTCACACTGACAAGATAAAGATGTCTTTATTTCCCCAGTATTTTCCAGTTAGTAGATTTCAGACTCCCATTCCTGGACAGTAGCTTGATGGCTCTTATAGCTGATTTTGTAAGTATCAGAATTTTGTAATAGAAATTATGGAGAAAGTGTAAATCCCTTTCTCCAAGCATTTACTCATTGTTTTATGTTAGGAGTTCTTAAATGCCTGCAGACAAATCGTATAAAAGGCTGCAAGTATGCAGAAAAGGTCAAACCAAAACATTTGTTAAACGAAATGCAGATTGGAATATATTTTTAGTGCTTGAATATTTTCCCTAAAAGGCTACACTGAAGGAAACATGTTTTACTGCCTGAATCATATGGTAGTGTGAGGCATGCTTTTAACACATGCCGCTATCGCATGGAAATAGAGAAGGGATCTCAAAACAAGTTTAACAGCTCCAGCAGTTTGCTGATGGGAGGACTCCCGTCAGACTTTTAACTACTCTGCCCAGCAAGGGGCCTAAATGAAAAAAGAGAGAGCTTGTTTGACCACCCACTTCTCAAACAGATTGCAAGTTGTTTCAGCCAAGGGTAATAGGTGTTTCTTTTATATCCATAACTTTTTCCTGCTAAACTCTTTCAATGATGCAGCATCTCAATTTACAGAAAGTTTTATTTTGACTTGTCTAGACCCGTGAGATTTTTTTTTTTTAACCTGAGGGCTTCATGGAGCACCTGCATCTCTTTACATGCCATTCCAGTACTGTATCCAGCATCAGAATTCCAGGAGTTTCATGATTGTCCCTAAACAAGTGGTGCTTTGCTTGTTTAAATGTGTATGCATGCACGCTGTTACACGGTGTAAAGCAATAGTGTAGGAGAGCCTTCCCAGGGAGCTTCCTGTCCACTGCAGCTAAAAGCATCATAAATGACTAATGAGAACACAAACAGCTGAACCTAAACCGTCCTTTTTTGTGAGGTTTTTCTTATAAAGAAGAAGGTAGCATTTAACAGCTTCATTTGAGTTGTACAGATATGAGAGCATCACTAAGACTTAGTGCTCTGCTTTTTTTGCAAGTAGGATTTTCGGTTCTCTGGTGAATTGTACTTACTACCCTGCAAGAATGACCTTTCAAACTGTGCATAAGCTAAATAATTATGTATCATTAACAACAAACAACTGTTACTTTCTATTCAGTTGCCAAAATCAAGATTTCACTTGTCTCATTCATCCCTTCTCCTTTCTAGCAGTTGTTGATCAGTTGCTCTCAACTCATCACTAAGGTGATGTGTGAGTAACATACTCTGGCCTACCCCTGGTTCAGATAGTATTTGTAGTGGGATTTGGGGTGTGTTTGTTTGTTTGGGGTTGGTTTGGGTTTGGTTGTTTGTTTGTTTGTGGGGTTTTTTTCTTTTATGAGGTAAGAGATTATGAATCTTACAGATAAAAGATAGTATGCAGATACTGTTTAAATCCTGTCAGTTTTTATTGTAGCAGTGCTGTACTTGAGGGACTGTTTGATAAGAGATTTGGAAGATAGAAGGAAGGTATTCTGTGTATTCCTCACAGTTTATTTGTTTGGGTTTTTTTCTGTTCAGCAGTGACTATCTGATACTGGATGGCTGGAGAAAGTTCATGTCAACAGGCCACGATTTGTTGGTACCAGAAGCTGGAAGGGTTGATATAGCTACAGCAAGGAAATGAAACTGCTTGTTCTTTATTGGTCACTCTGAGTAGGATGAGACCTTCCTAAACAGAGACATTTGCTTGCTCCAATGTGTATATGCAAATGCTGTAATAAGATAATTTATTTCTCACAGAGTACAGAATTTTCCTCATCCTCTATTCTGTGCAAATATTATTGGCTCAACTTTCGTTCATTCAGGAAACTGTCCTTGCTGTTGCATATCTGATTTTCCAACTTTCATGTGTGCAGGGTGACATGAGCAGGGGAATCTCTATAGTGAACAGCAGCAGTGTGAATTCTCTTAAGAAGAAGAATTGCCAGCTTGCTTGATGAGATGCAAACAATACAGATAAGAGGGGATGCATTTGAAAAGGATCTTAATGTCTTCTAGTTTCCCTGAGGAAAAAATGGACTCTACCATCAAAGACAAATGCTTACAAGACACATTTCTCTATTAATTCTTAGATGATCAGACAAAGAAATAAAATATAGGAAACTAAGATGTCAGGGAGCCATCATGACTGTATTGGAGGGGGAGGCTTTTGGCCAGGCATCTGTTCTTTTATTGTTTGTGCTTGTTGCAAATTAATTGATTTCCTTTTGAAGTCTAAAACTTGCGGCTGAAAAATTCCCTTCCCTATATGATGTTTGCATTGTTCACAATGTAAGTGGACCCCTTGGGCACTTGACTGGCTCCTGTTAGGATAGTCATCTTCACTTACCTACAGCTGAGCCCTGCTCCAATTCCCATAGCTGATAGGTCTGTGGAACTCAGCATGCTAAGTATTGCCCCTTTTAAAAGGAAATTTTGTAGTAGGAATGAACATGAATGGGAAATTACATTTCTTCTTATTTTATACATCTGGAATAAGGAAAAAATAACAGCCTTTTGAAGGTTCAGCCTTCAGAGAGCATAGACCTCTTAGCGTATGCTGAACTACTCTTAGTAGCATATTGTGCATCCATTCATGAAAATCATTTTGCCCATTTCCTATTTACAGCTTGCTTGTGCATTGAAGAACAAGCAAAAGAAATGGTTGAAGATACCTCGTTGCTCTGCATACTCTTTCTGCAGCATTGACCCAGTTTTAGATAGTTAGCTCGTCCACTTCAAAGGCAGTGTCTTCGAGGTAGTCTGGCACAGGGATTTGCTGGGACTTGTCCAATTAACATTCAGAATTTAATGTATTTACTGTCATCAAAGGCAGTCCCCCAAACTAGGCTATCCTATAAAATACTTTAGGGTTGGAAATGTATAAGAACCTGTTGTATCTCCACTAGACTTCAGTAATCATTTTGCCTGAATTCAAATTGTTTCAGAACTGGTTGAGAGAATCTGGTGTATTCTTGCAGCAAAGAGCCTTATCCTTGGTTTGTCAAATAGATTTGTTCTGTGTTTTGGACTTCCTGGAGCCTGGATTGTGGTAAATCTAGAACAAGTAAATGTAAAACCCATCAATTCTGATAGATCCTTTCTACAAGTATAGATTAGCCTCAGTAACAGCTACAGTTACAAATGGTTTCATAGAGGGGTAATTACTTTTCAAGGGTACTCATGCTTAGAGATGCAAGTACTAATCTAGTGGGAATTTGATAGCAGGGCCTAATCACTCCCTCAAAATGAATCACAAATTTGCTAAGGGGATTCTCCAGCTTCCTCAGACTTATCTGTAACCATCATAATAAATTTTTCTCTTATTACAAGGGGGCCTGCCAGACACTAACAAATTAAGGCTAAGGGATCTTGCCTAGAAAAAAAATTGAACTCTGGTTTCTGTTAAATACATGGAAAAGAAATTCCCATACTATGTAGATGTTTCATATTCCCAAAACATGTACCCCAAAGCCTGTATAGCTCTAGAGTATTAGTTGTTCTTCTGAGAGTTTGATAGTAGTAGTCTGAAGTTAGCCTGCTTTTCACTGAGTGAGTGCTGGAGTGCCAAGGGAAGTGGTTTTGCACCCCTTTTCCCCCTTTCAGTCTAAACTCAGACATAGGCTTGCATGGCTTGATTCATAAATGAGCAATAGTTGACTGGTAAAGGTTCATTTCTCCATATGCCAAGATACGTTGGATCCTCTGAGGAGATTGAGACTGATGGATAAATATCTGTCACGTGTAGGTGGCCTATAAGAAAAGATTTGAGGATTTTTTTATTTAAGTCTTTGTTAAGACTTTCTTCCCCCCCCACTCTTGAAGCTCTTTTGTCATGTGCTGAGTGGGGGTGGATGGAGTTCAGGGTGGTGGAGGGAAAAAGGGGGGCTGCTGAAAGCATTTATCTTCATTTCTGCCATCATCCAGTGTTTATTACGCAGTGATAGACAGACGCAGGAAAGCTGCCAATCAAACCTACGTTCGCTGCATTTCAATTGGCCCTCGCTTTGGATTTCAGCATTTTGAAATCTACATCTTCTCTGCAGAAAAAGGTCGCTCTGTTCGTGAGGATGACAAGCCCGAGACCCTTGGGTACTCTCTGCAGTCACTTGTCCCATCAAACAGTGGAAGACCCAGGAATCAGGACTGTCAGGTGCTTGGTGAGAACAGCTGCTTGTAAGAGCTGATCTGTTGCTCCCCAAATTTAAGAAGCAGAAGTGTGTTGTTTGCCTCCAGCTTACATATACTACAACTTGACAAGCAACAGCACCTTCTGCTCTCATCCAGACTTAAACCTTGACTGGGCAAAGCCAGCTGAGAATGAGTTCTCATGCTACATGGTGAACAAAAGCTCTGTAGTGAGGATTTTAACTTTCCTAAGTCTTCCAACCGTGCTCTAAAATGTTTTCCATAAACCAAATAGGGCAATACAGGTTAGGATACCATATTTCTGTGCTAGGGGGTATTTTCCTCCCATAATTCATTGTCTGAAATGTTTACATGCCTTAACTCATCTTTGCTGTAGGACAGTGCATGCGTGCATGTGGGAGGCATCTGGCAGGACTTGTGCTACAAATGTTATTCCACTTTGTTTCATGTGTATAGGTATAATTTAATAATTGCACTCCTCAATTAGATCATTAGTATAAGTAGAGATAATTATTTAATAAAAGATGTAGATCATGGATTTTTGATTAGTGTTAGTTACACTGGTTTGGAGCCTTTGAGAAATGGATTAAATTTTTCTGAACGTGCACCTTTCACACTAAGAACTGTGTTGCCTGTGTCCTAATCTCCTTGATAAAGGTACTGTTACCTGAATCATTAGCATTACCTTGATAGCTTGTGTTGGCTCTGAAATTTGTGTGGGGCTGTCCTGTAGGTGGGGCAGTACTGCTTTTTTCCATTGTTAATTTCTCTGCATATGATGTGACTGCCTTTGGAGGTGAAGAGGATGCAAGGTTTAACTGAACACTATAACTAAGCTGAAAATTACAGGGAAAGGGATGCAAAGATGAGAAATTTTACAGAAAAAAAAAATCTTACCTGCTTGCCAGATGCTTTTTATGGTACTTTTAGCAGTAGGTGCAGCAACTGTATGAGCCAGATGAACTTACTGTTTGTGGAGCAGCTAGTGATTTTGTTAAGTTTCTCTGATGTAGAGGGAGAGCCTGATTGTTCTCCTAGGGTATGTTCCTCTCCATTTTTTATGTTGCTTGTTACACCTATGAAGGTTGTTCTCATTGCAAAACAGACTATGTAACTTTGTAATGGTCATCTGTGATAAGATTGATATTCTGGAATTATGTGCCCTCAGTAGAACTTCTGTTGCCTGTCTTGACACCGTTTTCCTTGCCTGACTCTGTCCTGTAAGGCAACTGCTACCTTACTGGTGATGTTAGTTCCTGTTTCCCTGCAGGAAGACCCACTGCTTCACATTTGTAGAGCACCTGTGTTTCTCTTCCCTTCCTAAGGGCTGAAGGCCAGACAGCAGGAGATCTGCCTTTGTGTACCAAATCCAGGCTTGCAATGAGAAGACTTTTAAAGAGGAAGCAACATGAAATTTAATGGTTCTTCTACTTCTAGTTGCAAAGTGTAATTTTATTAATTCATTGAATCTGCTTTTTCCAGTGCATATCTTCTGTTCAGAGGAGCCCTTTGTTTTGAGGGATGTAGAGAGCAAGGCCTTAGGCATATGTTAGAGCAATGGAAATGTTTTTAATTCTGCTCTCCAAGTGATCCATGCACGTCTGACAGAGGCAGGTACAGAGATGGAGCAGATGTACAATGGAGGTTGGTTGATTGCTGGAGGCCTGACAGAGCTGAGTGCACAAGTGTAAAGCTGTCTACTCAGAGGTCTTGTTCTTTGTATATTTCTGAGCTTTCTCTAGAACCAAAAATCAGCGCTCAACCTTCTTGGTATATTTATTTATTTGCACGAGTCTACTTTGTCCTGCCCAGCTTGTTCTTTGCTTTGCTGAGAAAGCTAAAAGCCTGTTGGTGTGTTTGTGTGTTCAGGCATTTTGGGTTTCTTTCTTTCTTTCTTTTCCCATGCCTGAGTGGTCTTTTGGGATTTGATAAGGAAATTAACTATCCAGCCACCCTACTCTCTCCACCTTCCTCCACACCAGTTTAACGTGTTAGCAGTTAGCAAGCTCTTAACTCTGCACAGGTGTCTGACAGAATTGTCAAAGGGATGTCTCTTCTGTTATTGCTGCTGTGGCAGCAAAGTCCTGAGCCAACCCTTCCAGGAGAGTGAAGGCACTGACTTGGCTGTGTATTTCCCACTGGAGACAGTGCAGAGATGCTGAAATCCAGACTGTGTAGACACTGGAGACTTTGCTTTTTGTGCTTGAGAGTGATCTTGCTTGGCTCTCTTATCAAATTCTATTCTGATTTTCTCTGGTTGCCTTCTGAATTTCTCTGGTTGCCTGGATGTGTGTGTAATACATGAGCTGCCTGTCCATGAAGGCCTTAGAGACTGCAAATACCATGAGATTTTTGACTGTAGTACTACTATGGATGAGCTGTCTCTTGTCTCTGTCTCCCTGGGAATCCCATTTAATGCATCTCAGCTTTCTCAAATGTGTGCTGACTTGAGTAACCAGTGTCTGTTCCTTTGTACCAGGAAAAATAGGTTCTTTATGATAGTTTCTGAAAAACTGTGCTTAGCCTTCTGATTTTGGTCTGCTGCCCAAATCCTTGGGCAGTTAGCAAGGGTCCTGGTGTTTGCCTGGAGTCAGAGCAGCCCTTGCCTGCTGTAGGCTGGGCCACACATGGCAGTGAAGGGCCAGCTCCTAGATCTTCCAGGCCAGTATTTTATTACAACCCTTACTATGTGGCAAATACTGTAAGCAACCTGTATCTTCTGAGTGAAGTTTACAGTAGGAGCAGTGATTATATCCACAAATGTATGTAATTTGCCAGGGCAATGCTTTTCTTCAGTTTGCATTCTGATCTGCCTTCATAGCTGTACTAGACAATTTTGGGTCTGTGAAAATACAGCTTCACTACTGTTGATAAGTAGAATGCATTTGCACCAAATGAATTGATTAGGATTTCTGCCTTGTGTTTCTGGGCAAGTCTTATCTCTTATCAAATTTATTTTCTTTCAGAAATGTGTTGCAGGGAGATGTTTTCCTGTTAATTTCCTGTGCTCTGTGGCTTATTGAGGACCTGCTGCCATTTCTGTAAATAAGATTTCTTTAAGAATCTAGAGTTTGGAGTATTGGATTTTGAAAGGTTTTCTGTGGTTTGGTCTCCCTGGCTTTTTTTCTGGTTATTCTTGTAGAGGTTAAATTGCTAATTATTTCCCCCTTTTCTGTAGGTGCTGTGATTGGGGATGGGCAGTCAGCCGTGGCCAGCAACATTGCCAACACCACCTACCGACTCCAGTGGTGGGACTTCACTAAGTTTGATCTGCCTGAAATCAGCAATGGTAAGTTGGAAAAGACTCCAGTACCTCATTTTAACTCTCTGCTAACCAGAGGTAGGGTAAGCTCTAGGATCTTTCAAAGGCAACTGTGTGTTGCAGGTCTTGTCATGTTGCACTGGGAACTGTAAAATGCTTGGTCTTTTGAGGAAGTTGACTAAAAACTTGTAGAGCTGTTCCCACTCTACCTTGTGTGTTCTTGCAATCAGCAAATCCATGTGCAAATAGGGCTTGTTTTTTGTGAGCCTTTTCATGGGCATTCTCTTAGAATTCTGTATTCAATGTCTTCATTCTCATGCTAACAAGTTTCTGAAGAAATATTGTCTTTATACCTTTAAATTCCAACCTGCTAATGAACTGTGTCTGATTTCTCTAAGTTATTGACATTAGTGTGTGTTAAAGTGCTGCAATACATTTTGGGAATCAGGGCCATAGTCTGTTGCTTACCATAGTGTTGCAAGCCCAGGGAAGTAGATGTACCTTCTAGTCATTTGCAAAAGCAGTGATTCGTCCTGTTTCTCAGGCAAAAGCTATTTCTGAATCAGGAATCTGAGCAATACTGCTGATTTCATTTATTTTCTCTTTGATTTTGTGGAAATTAGACCATGGTTCCACATGTGTTCTATGGCATAAGCTAGCTCTCACGTTGGAGAAGACTTCCTTATGCAGGCACAAGCATGTTTGATACTTGTGGTCAGCTGATCAAAGAATGACATTTTCAGGGCTAAAACTCACTTGACTAGAAAGGCTATTTTTAACCCAGAATGCTATCCTAATATAGCTTGTTGCACAGCTGCAGAAATGTTTGTGGCAGCCTGGGATGAAGATAGGAGGTAGATATTCGTGAATGTTTCTATGTGCAAGTGGTTTTTAGCTTAGGCAATCTCTGTGCATATGTGAAACTCACTGCTTGATTTCTCAGCAAAAGCAGATTGGATTCTACTTTCAGGGACTGAATTTTTAGGGAGAACAGGGATTCTGTTTTCAGAAAGGCTTGTGCTTTCACAGGTAGTCAGTAAAATGAGTTGAGAAGAACTCTCACAGTGCCAGCTCCGTGTGTTCTGCATTTCCAGAAATTGCGTATCTGACAACAGATGTCTCTGTGGGGTAGTGTCCTCCTGTTTCAAGAACCCACAAAAGGAGGATGTATGGTGACACTGCAGTAGGAGAGATGCAGAAAATGGTAATAATGGAATCAACGAATAATTTTGTCTGGAATGGAGTTTGAAACCTTATCTTGTTCACCTCCCCTTCTATGAACAGAAACATCTTTCAATAGATCAGGTTGTTTAAAGCTCCATGCAGCCTGGCTGTCATGGTTTAGCCACTTGCTCACTTACTTCTGCCCCCTCAGAATAGGGAGGACAAGCAAAAAAAGGTAAAACTCAAGGGTTGAAATAAAAACAGTTTAATAATTAAAATAAAGTTGATAATAACAATAGCAATAGTAGTGATGAAGAGGGGGTGAAGAGGGGTGAGGGGGGAAGTGGGGTGCGGAATAAAACCCAAAAAATACAAGTGATGCACAACTCACCACCCACTGACCAGTGCCCATCCCATTCCCAAACAGCAATGGGCCCCTTCCAGCAAACTCCCCCAATTTATACACTGGGCGCCGTGTTCTGTGGTGTGGAAGGTCCCTTTGTACAGCCTGGATCACCCATCTGGGCCATATTCCCTCTCAGCTTCTCGTAAGGATCAGTGCTCAAGGGGAAGTTTTGCCACGTGGTGGCAATACTTTCGAAGGTCCTGCCAGACTCTGGAACAGAATAAAGATGAAGTCAGGGGAAGAAGCAACTTGAATTCTTTGGGACTTCTTTGCAAGTTGTGGAGTGGTTGAAGAGTGCTTCAGCTGCTCATAGCTTATTTTTTTGTCTCATCTGGCTGCTGAGGAGAAGGCTGTTAATTTAAAAACAACAACAACAAACAAAACAACGTAAGATGTTTGTTTATAATTTATAAAATCCCATCGAAATTAAGAACCATCTGCTGCTCAATACATCAGTGTTTCAATCTTCTCTCTTTCACCTACCAGGATGCTTTTATTCTAAAAAAGCTTCCAATTAGCTGGAAATTGAGTATGGTTTCTGTTGTCATTGTGCCCTTCTTGTGGGCCACATTCCAGCTACAAGTCCATCCCTAGCCCTTCTGACTCCCCATGCTGTGCTCCATAGTACTTGGCTTGTCCATTTTGTCTTATGATCATTTGGAAATGTTCATTTTTACTCTTCTTCTATATGCTGAGCCCAATCCTGGCATTTCTAGTCTGTTAACCTTATCTCCTTCTGCCAGGGTGTAGTAGGGATGTATGAAGATGGAGCAGCTGTGCTTATACTAAACCAGGTATTTGCCAAGCTTGCCTAGGCACAGAACAAAGGCAAGCTGAAAATTTGCCAAGGCGCACAGCTCAGAGCGTGGTGCTGAGAACATCAGTGTTGTGGGTTCAATCCCCATATGGGCCATTCACTTAAGAATTGGACTTGATGATCTTTGTGGGTCCCTTCCAACTCAGAATGTTCATGATTCTCTTATTCTCAAATGAGTAACAGTGGAGTGGTGGGTTGGATGAGTTTTTTGTGATTCTTCGTGATACTGGAAATAAACTATTTTCCCAGTAAAGCATGTGACCTCAGTAGCTCCTTTTTTTCCTCCCATTGTTTCCTGTAAATCAGAGGTGGTCCTGTGAGATAATCTGTTTACACAGAGGGGGTTATTGTACCTCCTGGGGCTGGCTTGAGCCGCAAGTAGTTTGGGAGTTCAGGCAGATGAAATGATGCAGCTGAAGTTTGGGACTGCCTGCCAGCTCCTCTCTCCATCAAAGCAGTGACTCTGTGGCCAACCTCCATCTCTGAGCAGCTCTCCTTCCTGTAACAATTGAACAAAGAACAGATAGCTTGGAAGTAGGATGTTTTCCACTGAAGCGGATGCATCTGAGTAAGTGACAGCAGCGTGATTAGTGCAGTCCTGTGATCTCAGCGTCTGGACCCCAGCACCCTTGGAAGCCTTGGGCTCAGGATGTGGCTCTGCAGCAGCAACCTCACTGAGACTCAGTCCAGCAAGAGCACACAAAAGTGCATCCTGGCAATCCTGGGAAAATGACTATGCAGGGACTTGTGGAATTTTACCCCCGTCTTTCTCTGTTAATTGCAAAATGGAAAAAGGTAGCTTCAGATTTTTTTCTCTCCTTTTGCCAGTTTTGCTTTTAATAGCTCTGAAATAAACATGACCCGGTCTTATATTGTAATTGTCAGTCATATCAGCATAGGGGCGGAGAATTTATTTGACAGCAGAGACAATGCTATTTCTGCATTTATTTAATATTCTTCTAGTGAGTGTTGCATATCCTTAAAATTCCTGCAACTAAGTATTGAAAACAGTGTAGAATATAGGCTTTTCACAGTAAAATATTTGAAGGCTTTCTCTCTCGTTTATATTTTTAATGTAGTTCCTCTCACGCTACCCACTGCTCATAATTTCAGTTTCTCGCCAATTTCTAGTGTTGAACTGGTCTCATTTAGGAATCAGGAATTTGTCCTGTTCTAACACTCTTTGGGTCTTGAAGGCGATTTGATCAATACTTACTGATCCACAGTGGAATGCAGGGTAACTTAGTAGAAGAAAAAAAAAAATTAAACAAATTTTAAAATAGGGGCAGCTGTTAGGAGAGTGCCATCTCTAAGGATGGCTAGAAGCGGATGGTGTGTCCAGCACAGTTTTCCTTCAGCAAACTGTGCTGTTGCTGCTGGCATTCCAGGCCTTCCCCAGCTTCAAACGTAATTAATGTTGTAGGTGTAAGCACTCCAAGTTGGCACAACAGCTTGATTAATTTGTTCTCTGATGTTTCTTTTGATCTGTTCTGTCAGTTCCGTGGTTGCATTAACAACAAAAGAAAACAGGAGATGAGAGGGCAGTCTTCTTGCAAGTAGTTTTCCAAGAATAGCAATAATTTTTCCCCTAAAATCTTCTTTATTGGCTTCATCTTCATAGATCAGGCCTCAGGCTCAAAGAAATCAAATAGCCTCTGGCTTTGTCAAATACACGGGTATATTTATCTTTCTCATCTTTTGAGAACCTTGTCCTTAACATGAAACCTTGCTGAGATTTCCACCTGTCACATTTAGATTTTTTCTGATTGCACAGTAGGCTCTCTTGGTTCCAGATGTAGGTTACCTGAGTAGGTACCTGAGTCCTCATCCTTCATAAATGAGGGCAAAGCAGAGAACCATAATGTCAGTGTGAATGAGGTAATGAAAAACTGAAATAAATAGCACTCTTTCCCGTTAAGCACACCTTGCATCTGTAATGTTTTCTGTTCCCAGTACACATCAAGGTGAAAAGATAGCTCTCTTCTGGCAGGAGGGCTCATGTATTATGTTTTGCTAAGAGACATTCAACATATACAACAAAATTTAAAAACAAGATGATATCCATTCGTGTTGGTCATCATTGTGGACTGCTCACCAAAAACCTCTGTTCTGTGCTGGAAAAGGAGCAGGTGTAGGGAGGGAATGCTGTAGATAGAAAATGAGTGAACATGTGCTGTATGATCAACTCTGGGTGACTGGTGATCCAAACCCAACATTGTTCTAAAAAGACATACAGTAAATCCTAGATGAGGAAGAGGATCAGAGACCCGGAAATGAAAATAATAGCCATGGAACTATGAGGATATGTACAAAACCTGGCACTATCCCCAAATCTGTAAATGGTACAGAAAAAATAAAAACATTTCTTACCTTGCAGAAATAAAAATGTGAGATTTTCTTTTACGAATATCCAAATTTGCATTGGATTAAAAAACAAGAACTTCAAAAGCTGAGAAGAAACGTGGATTCCATAGACTGATTTTTTGGCAGTTACAGAGAAATTAGTATCTGTCCTCTCTAAAACTTCTTGTACCTCTTTGAAAAGCAGGAGTTGGTTAGTACAGAATGGTCCCTGGGCTAATAGATCCTATTTAGGATCTGTCCCTGGACCTGCTGTAGCAAGTCCACAGGAGGGCCACAAAGATGAACAGAAGGCTGGAGCCCCTCTGCTATGAAGACAGGCTGAGAGAGCTGGTTTTGTTTAATGTGGAGAAGAGAAGGCTCCAGGCAGCCTTTCAGTACTTAAATGGACCTTAGGAAAAAAAGTGGAGAGAGATTTTGCTTGGGCACATAGTGATAGGACAAGGAAGAATGATTTTAACTAAAAGAGGGAAGATTTAGGTTGGATATTAGGAGAAAATTATTTGCTTGGAGGGTGGTGAGACACTGAAACAAGTTGCCCAGAGAAGCTGTGCATGCCCCATCCATGGAAATATTCAATACCATGTGTGATGGGGCCCTGAGCAACTTGATCTTATCAAAGGTGACTCTGCCCGTGGCAGGAGGGTTGGAATTACGTGATCTTAAAAGTCCCTTCCAACTCTAACCATCCTATGATGTAATTACACCCATACCTGTGCTCTAAGGAAGCAAGTCTGTGATCTTGTGACTTCTAATATTGAGCATCAAATGACAGTAATTAAGAATGTTGAGAGGCCATGGCTATCTCAGAAACTGCAACCAGACCCCAGAGGTGCAGGACAAACTTTTGTATCTTGCAGAATAGGAATAATAGAGAACAGTTCTTAGACCCTCCCAAAAATGGAATGGATTTTTTTTTTCCAATAATCAAAAGGTTTTTTTGCAGGGTTGGTGGTGAGGATGTTTCATAGTTGTATCCCTAGCAAATGCTCTGCATGTGTGCTGTGTTTATTGTCTTCTTGCTTCTCTCTAAGTAAAGTCATGTGGCTGTGAGAGTCCCAATACACACCTTTTTAGTATGTTCCCATTCCCTCATTTTTTTCTTCCAATTTTTTAGATCACTGCTGATTAGAGTACCACTACAAAGGAATTGATAAGAAAGGACCCCTTATCCAAATAGACTAGCTCCCTGCTGCCTTAGGCAAGCACATACTGTAGTTCCTAATATTCTGTCTTCTAATTGGTTAAATTCTTTATTGCTTTCATGTCTGTTGAAAAGACTGTTCTAGAATCTTGCTATTTTTGTTGAAACCTTTTAATCTCCAAACTCAATGCTTCTTTTACCCACTTACCCCTCAGTAGTGGTCAGTTTTCAACATTATTTATAGAAAACTGATGTTTTTATGGCACTTACTTTCTGTAGGTTTTGAAAATACAGTATACAATTCTATTTCCTCCCACCACTTTTTTGGAGAGGTTTGGTGTTGGTGTTTTTTGTTTGTTTGAACATGAAATTCTTCTTTCATTTTCCCCAGTAATCTTTGCTGGCCATGTTAGCATTTAGGGTTTAATCGCTCTTGAACATGGCTGGCCCAAACTGTGCCCAGGGGTCCTGCATGTGTTCTCAGCACAAGGCTGTGTATCAGCATTGATATTTCTCCTGGAATTGTTCTCCCTAGTGCCGTTTAGGATTGCTGTCACTTTCACTGTTGCACTGGATGATGGCTCAGTTTTTGCTACACTAACCAAAGTCAATTCTCTCATGTTTTCAAGTTTCTGGGTGAAGCAGAAGTTTAGAAATGTCAAGACAACCTAGAATTCTTTCATTTCACTTCTGTTATTTCTCTGTGTACTTCAGTTCACTATGTGGTCTGGTGATGCTCTGTTAAAGAAGTTACCCAACTTTATCAAGAGGATTCATCAACCACCTCCATTGTGTGCCTAGCCTATTGATAAAGCTAATAAATAGGACTGGTTTTGGAATGAGTCACTCAGCAGGAATCCTCACAGTTTGATTGGGATTACAATGGTGCAACCTGTTGTTGTGTATCCTTAAGCTGGTTCACAGCACATACTGCAGTTCTTGTGTTGATGCCCATCTTCTCTTGTGTTGACATAATGGGTATTTAAATAAAGCCTAGATTTTCTTTTAAAAGGCGCATTTAAAATCTCTTTTTTAAAATTATGCAATATAGTCTTTATTCTCTTATCTTCTGTTCAACTGGCTTCAGACTAAGCACTGAGGAATTTTGTCATCTTTTGAACTACCTGTTTTTCAAGGGCTGTGTGTGTTTCATGTACTGGTATTGCAGCCTTGATAGTAGCCTAAATAGCCTACAGTTATTTACCTTTTTCTGTTCAGCACCTTTCTGTTTATACTAGGCTGAAAATTACTGTTTTTAGCAGCTTTAAGACTGAAAATTGGTGGAATAAATTTAGAGTACAGGTGTAGGTGGTTTGGCAGAGAATGTAATTACAAAGTCCACTTTCAATCCTCTTCTTTTTCATCAGAGTTTCCTAACTGGAACAGTAGATAGAAGTTCATACTCAGCCATAGAGGAAAGCAGTTCCCAGGAGAGATGTCTTTGAGACCAGAAGAATTGAAGATGAGGTTCAGTGAATGCTTTAAATCAACTATGCTGTAAGAAGGGCAGTCCTGTCTGCTTCCCTCCCATGACTACTTTTTGTGCTGCTGTAAGCATCTATGCAGCCATGGGGTGTACTGGGTTGGGAAACTGTTCTGGCTAAAAAATGAGCCAGAGAGCAGTCTGTAATTTCTCATAGCAGTTCCCTGATGCAGCTTTTTATCTACACAGGTGTTGGAAACAAAGGGTAGGATTTGTCGAAGTATTGAGTTATAGCCTTAATTTGATTTACAAGTTTGGACTTTCAGAAATATGCACAAAGCATTCTTGGTACTGTTACTTGTTAAACTAATAAGGAATCCAGACTAAGAAGTGCCTTCATAAACTCGCTTACAACTGTAGCTGAACATATTAAGGCCTCTTCTGGGCTAGGCATAGTCTCATGGTTTAGAAGATTATTTCTGGACTGTAGAAATCGACAGTGTTCCACATTGTTGATTCCTACAGGTGCTGTAGCTTCAAACATGAGATGGGGTGTTCCATCTTCTAGTGTGCAAACTTTCTATATTTCAAACATGGACTTTATTTCTATTTTTTTTATCTCTATACTCTTAAGTTTGAAAGTACTAGAATCTGCAATTTCCCTATCCCAAAAATAGTGTACTTAGGTTTGGGTTCAGACCTCCTGAAAAACTGAAGTGCATTTAGGTTAGGCTGGTAGAATGGAGATCACTTCAGCCATGTCTTAACAAGGTGTCACTGAACTGTTGGTGTAGATGGTGCTTAGAGGCCTTGGAATCTCATTGTACTAGAGCTTGTAGTCTTCATATGCAAGGTACAAAGGAGAAAACACTTGGATGAGGTCACCCAGAAACTTACCAGCAGGGATTAATATAAAATTATTGTTTTGTGGATTGCTGCTCACCAGGCTGCTGAACAGTTTCTTCACTGATACGCATGAGTGTCTCAAGTACTGGAGCAATTAAATGGAGGACTGGCTGGAGAAGTCTCTGTCCTTTCTCACTGACTTTATCCGAGATGAGTGTAGAAATCAGCTGTCAGAAATGAATGTCTGTGTCTGCAGGGAGGAGTTTTTCACTCATCTCCTGTTTATTGGAGATGAGGAGAGCGGGAACTAGGCGCTCCACAAGAGAAGGGGAAATGAATTAAGGTGTACTGTTTCTAATGAGAATGCTGCTGGAGTTTGTCAGTGTCATGATTTGAGACTTGTTTAAACTGTGCTGTCCTTTGCAAAGGATGCTGTTATGCTTAACAAAGGGAGGGGTTTGATAAAGTGCAATTGCTACTATTTCTTGGCCGAAGGCTTCAGGAGGTGAGTAAATTTAATTTCCTGGGCTCGTTGCAGTGCTTATCTCCGTTTTGGAGCAAGTTATACATTAATCAGGGTATTAACATTTCATAAACTTTTGGAGGAAGCTAAATGTCTTGAGTGCCTTTTGCGTGTACTGTCTGTTGTCCAACATCAAGTTTAAATCTTTATTCTGTTCAACCTTAGTACTTTAATGACTATTAAGTTCTTTCTTTGCAGCCTCTGTGAATGTGCTTGTCCAAAACTGCAAGATTTACAATGATGCTAGCTGTGATATCTCTGCCGATGGGCAGCTGCTGGCAGCCTTCATTCCCAGCAGTCAGAGAGGCTTCCCTGATGAAGGAATACTGGCTGTATATTCTCTGGCACCCCACAACTTGGGCGAGATGCTTTACACAAAGCGATTTGGTAAGCGTACGGCAAGAAGTCAGAGTGGGTGGGGGTGTGAGAACCTCAGAACTTCAGCCCCAGTAAGAAATGCAGTAGCTTGAACATCAGTAATTGTAGCAACAGGAAACATTTGAGTGGCCATCTAGCCAGGCACAGACACAGTATTGCTGGGGAGAGACTTGTGATGTGGTCTGGTAAAGTAAGGTGCTGGTATGGGGGAGCTGCTAAAGAATGGTTTTTATTCCTTAAAGGAGTTCACTGTCTTACAGACAGCACCTGCAGCAAGGAAATGTCTTCCAGAATTTGTAACTTGTGCAGGTCTTCTTATTCTCTACCCCTTATAAGAATGAGATTATTATGGCATACATTATGGGAATGCTGGAAGGGAATGAAAAAGCTGTGAGGATGAAACATGGGGCTGGATGTCAATCCATGAGAGAAATAACCCTTCTTCTCTTCATAGGACCTAATGCCATTTCTGTGAGCCTGTCTCCAATGGGCAGATACGTTATGGTGGGACTGGCTTCCCGACGTATCCTGTTGCACCCCACTACAGAACACATGGTTGCTCAAGTTTTCAGGCTGCAACAGCCCCATGGTGGAGAAACCTCTATGAGGGTGAGTATATGTGTGTTCTGTTTCTGTGTGTTCAGCTCCTGCCTAGTAGTTAGTTGTTGGGTTATAACAAAGAGATAACACGCTCCAGACCCACTGAATAATAAACATGTGAAGGAATTTATTGCAGAGGTATGCAAATGTGGCAGGAGAATGTAAATACGACGGAACTGTGAAACATTTCTCTTGTTTCAAATATGATGACAGACAAATACAGTCCATGTTGTGGAATACATTCCTAGGGCTAGACATTATTCAGAGTACCTAGTAGGTGTTTTGTATTTTTTCGGGTGATATGCATCTTGCTTGTGGTACTACAGTTGGCTTTGCTGAGGCAGCATATCAGCTGAGGCTTCAGGATCATTTTCTATCATTCCTAAAAGCAGCTAACCTCTAGGACAGCAGACACCAGCAGTTTCAGGAAGGGTAGGAGCCAAGCTTCATACTGTACCTGCAAACTGATGTTGACCGTGCTTTTCCCAAACAGGCTTTGCTGGCTATGTATCAGTTAGTTCTTAATGCCTATGTAAGCATATTTTGGCAATGGAATGATCTTTATGTTCTTCTGCTTTGTGGGACAGCTGAATCATGAGCTGAACCACTCTGACTCATTTAGTACCTGAGGAAAAACCTTCATCTTTTCACTAACTAGCAAAGTTGTGATCATGTGTCTAGCTTTCTTAATGAGTCAAGCACAAGAGCTGTTCAGTGATAGTTCTAGGTAGTAAAAGCCATGTCCAGTTCATAATGCACAAAGAGAGGTGAGGAGTCAGAACTAAGTAATTTCTAAAGCTGAAATTTGGGTTGGATTCAAGTTCTAGAGCATGTATTCAGGTGACTTGTTATAGGGGATGAAAAATGAGTCTTCAAACTTTTCACTTTGAGGGATAACTTTACTGTACTGGAACTCATTCCATGAGAAATCTTTTTTTCCTGTCTTTTTTTTTCTAAAATATTTTTTGGTTTTGTTTTTGTTTAAGGCCTCTCTAATTATTATTACTTTTGGCCATACACTGTTTTCCCAATGTACAAGGGTTGCAGTGAGACATTTGTCCAGTGACCTGACGCTGGGGAGGGACTTGTCACTGGGAGAAATTCTTTGATTCACCTTTGGATTCTGTAGTTGCTCTTCTGACAGTTCATGATTCAGAGAGTTTTTTATCAGCTGATCTAAAACTCTTGTTTATTGTCATCATCTGTTCCATATTATAAGGCAAGGGAAGATAAATGAGGAAGGTGTTCTTTGGTGCACCAGTCAGCACTTTTTCAGACTGGAAAAAGCATTACAGGTAGAGTTGGTAAAAGCTGTGTGGGTATAAGATCACAAAGTACATGGATTCAGCATCCTGTTAGAGCCTTTTAAAAGTCTGGTTTGCCCTGGTACTGTTTCTTTTTCAGCTATTTTAAGATCCTCGTGAAATGCATTTTTTTTTCTGCCAGAAACTGGAGTAGCCCTTCCCACAGTCTTTTTACCATATCATAAGTTAGGACAGAGAAGTCCTCTTAGCGAAAATCACGTCTTCCTCTCATCTGTCCTTTACATTTGCTCTAAACTCCAGTTGCTATGGCTTCTAGCCCTTACTTTTGGAGACATTTTTCTGTAGCCAGCTAGATCAGCAAGCTCACTGTCTAAATGTTTCATTTATATGTCTTCATCTCCGTGTCTTCAAATGCTTGTACCCCTGCTCTTAGTCACCATTTAGTGAAGTAATGCTTTGTATTCTTTAATCTTCTCTTGTAATTTAATCTTCCAGCTTTCAGTTTTTTTCTCTCTTGAATTCTCTCCAAAAAACCTTTTTTTTTTCTTTCTTTTTTCCCCCTCGTTCTGGGATGTGTTTAAATGTACATAATGTGATAAGCACCATTTTACCAGAAGCCCACAGAGGGTAGGTTTTTTCTCTTTCCTTTGGACAACAGCCTTTACTTATGCAGTCAGAAGCCATCGAGGGGAGGTTCAGGTTTTGGGGGGTAGCTGTTCTGGTGCATTGAAAATTTTGTACAATTTTTTCCCACTCTTGCTTTTCAGACTTGCTCCACATCACTGCACTTCTGTCTTTCTCATCTGCTGTAGTTCTGGATTTTTTTTCTCCAGATGGATTGCATGTATTCTAAAGGTTGCTTTTTTCATCTTTCTTGCACATGTATTTATAGCTTCCAAAAACCTTTCCCCCACGTTTTAAAATCCATCCAGTCTAGCAGGATTTGCTAACTATATTGCTGTTTTCCCCTTTTCCAAATCATGTTTAAAGATGTTAAAAACGTCTTGTTTCTGACTGCTTTGGACTTGGAGCCTTATGCATGTGTGACAGGGTCACAGCTAGATCAGTTTGAATTAATTTGGTTAAAGAACCTTCCTGCTGAGTGATGTTGAGTATTGTTTCAACATTTTGCTATGCTGCTGGTTGTCTTTGTGCAGTCCACAGGACCAAGCTTGGAAAGCATATAGCTGTTAATTTCATAAATTAATTAAATTAATGAATTAAATACTACTCCTCCATCTAGTTGTAAAAATTACTGCATCCACCACAGGTATTTCTTCTGCCTCGAGTTTTACAGTAAGACTGCTTCATAAGTTTGTAATACTTTCCAAGACATGCAAAATCAAAATAGAGTTTTAATTAGGAAACTTTGTCATATTCTTAGCACACTGTCCTTACAGTGGCTGACATTCATATTCAGTTGAGTAAGAATCTGTTTATAGCTTGGCCAGCATGCAGGACAAAAAGGTTTAGGAAACCTGGTGAAACTGTATTCTTTAATATCTAATTTAATATGCACCTTAGAGAGAATCAGAAAGCTTTTTTGTTGCCTCTCTGCCAACAGCTTGTAATACAAAGCACTTGTTACTCAAACTCTTAATTAAAAATGAGTCAGAGCCATGTTTGAAGCAATATTTTGCGGATATTTTAATTATACCCTACTCCAAAACTCCCAAAAGAAACACTACATTACATTCTTTGAGAATTCTTATAAGTTGTTTGACAGTTCTTGCTGCCTGCCTGCCTCCCTGCCTCCCTCATGGCTTTGGATTTGCAGTCAATGAACTGGAAGAGTAGGGCTTGGCAACATGGCCTCTAAGCCACTGCTGACCAGTGCAATACAGTGATTATTTCTGATGCAAATTAACCCTTCTTCCACATCCTTAACTAGCTGTCAGTGGAATGCAGATTTCTATTGCTTGGAGAGTTTCTTCTGTCTTGTATCTATCTGATGCAATTAATTAATTTTGTTACATGAAACTTTAGTACATTTAATTGTACTGCAAATCCACTGGCCGTTGATGTCATTTTCGGAGAACTACAGCATTTTTGGATTGTACTAAGGAGCACCTTGGTTATACAAGTGTACATTGTCAGTATACATCTTGCTGCTAGTATTTCAGAGAGATTGGGTAGAGTTCACAACAGGTCAGGGCTGTCATGATTTGACAGTTACGAATTCCGTTCAGAAATAAAGTGATGAATTGTCATCGAATGTGGTAGTTGTGAGCTAGAGGTTCATGCTTTTTTTGTTCACTCCCTTCAGATTGGCCTGATTAGCATTTCACATAGAAACCTGGCTTTGCTAAAGAACATTTTTAAACTTCAGTCTGAAAAACAAAAGCTCCCTAGTCGTGTTGACTTTTAACAGGAGGGGTATGCATGAACATCAAGTGTTTGTTGCTTGTGTTCTTGGGGGATTTTTTTACAAATCTCTTAAATGTATCTGTAGCTGGAGAGTACAGGAAGGAATTGCTTTTAGAAGATATCTAGCTTGGGAGTGGTACAGAAAGCAGTGATGCTGGCAATTGTCTGCAGTTTGAGTTTCCGAAATAGAAGGCTTGGAGACAGGACTCCAAATGTGGAGTAAGGATAGGTTTTGTAGCCTGTTTTGAAAGCATAGGTGGAATTTGTCTCTAAATAAAGCATGTTTTCAAGCAGTTTGGTTTAGGGTGGTTTTTGAATTCCACGTGCTTCCAAGCATATTTGGATGTTAAAGAACATAGAAGAACACAAAATTAGAATCTTGTTTGGAACTGAAGGTCCTTAGAAACATGGGAAGAGTAAGGATCATATTGCCCTGGATCTGATAGCAGTGGGTACTAGTGAGAAAGGCAGCCAGAAGGTAGTTTTATTTCTAGCATTCACAAATGCTGATGTCCTTGCAATGTTTAATGTTTTTCATTCTACCCAGAGGAAGATGACTTGGAAATATCAGCAAAATACGATTACTGGAATCCAAATTAAAATAAAACTTTGAAAGTAGCTTTTAAGTTGAGGATACAAAAAGTGAGGTAGGTGATAGAAAAAATTGATTGACTTGAAGCTGAAGAGCAAATCATACAATTTGTGGGGATAAAGTGACTTCACCAATCCCCATCTCAAATGCTGCACTTGTTTTGAATGTGGAAAAAATTCAGGATGTGGAGATCCAGAATTACTTCTTGACAAGACTGCTGCTATTTGGGAAACATTCCTATTAAGTGGTCGGTCAGTAGCCTGGATGGAACAGAGTATGTGTACGTTTCCATTGTAAACAGATGGAGAATTCCAAATACCACAGGAAGAAGGGCCTGAAACAGAAAGACTTGCAGAGTTTTAGCACAAAGCCAAGGGTTTTTTGTTCTAGCATATTAACTCTTAATGAGTACAGTGCACAGAATATGTGAAAAGTTGCAGTCTTCCTGAGTGCTGTTGCATTCTGAGCTTCATGCAGGTGTCAGTAGAATGTGTCCAGTGTGGGCTGCAAAGGTCACTCACTGACTCTCTGGGTGAGCTATGCAAGCTCCTGCAGCCATAAGTGACAAAGCTTGAAGCCTGAAAGCAAATACCCTGCACATCTGCCTCACTGGGACACAAGTCAGTTTTATCAGAATCCTTGGTAATGTGAAAATAAAATTGATTAGGAGAATATGAAGAGATGGTTTACTGCAACACATTACCTCCAGTGAAGGAGTTCATGTGAACTAAGATATTTCTGAGAACAAGAATAGTGGATAAGAAAGTACCAGCCTCCTGCTGTGTTGTTGAAGAATGTGTTGGTGTGGTCCCTTGGGTCTTCTTTTAAGAAAGCTTTGACATCTTCAGGTCAACTGGGTGATCATCTGATGACTCCCAAATAGAACTGCAAATACTATTTCCAATTACTGCCCAAAGAAATTTTTCACTCTTGGCAGAAGTCAAACCACATAGATGTTTTTTAGGTTTTCAAAAGGCCATGCGAAGTCACAGACTGCAGGCATTTGTTGATACTAGGAAGAGAACATGGAAACAGAACCCTTTTTTGACTGAAATGGGAAATCTCTCTTTTTAATAGAGTGGAGCATAATTGTCTGGTTGAGACTACTGAGTAGTTTATATATTCTGTGTATTGGCAGATTCTGTTAGGTATCTTTAGGAAAACAGATCATATCCAAAACCCATGTTGGTAAACCCATACACTGCTTATGTAGGGTGATGTAAAAAAGAGGTGTATTCAACATCACTGGAAAATGCAGCATAACCTTGAGGGTGCTGATGACATGAAGATTTGCACTGATGTGCACATTTGAGTATGGATGAAGAAGTATGCAGGAATAGTATGTTGTAAAGGTTAGTTATATTGCTGTCTTGAGCAATTCAGCTGTGTCTGCTTGACGTCTGCTAAGACAGAGCTTTAAGGAAACTAAAAACCTCACTAGAACCCTTCATAAAATACTGTGTTAATATCTCATGTGATAGATAAACATGGGAGCAATGTCTGTTTTAGAAAACTGGTGTGAAGAAAAGTCAAATGACATCTCTTCAGGATGTTTTTACTTCATGGGATGCGAAACTGAGAGTCAAGACATTTTGTTTAATATGAGCCTCAGTATTTGGAGAGCAGAGCTTTTGCACTTCAGATAAGGCCTTGGGCCTGTTTGCCCCACAAGAGCTACTGTTAGCTTTGATGCAGTTTGGTGCACAGTTTTAACTAGATTTAAGAAATAATGGCAAACATGGTTCCACATCTGAGATTATTTATGTGCAGTCATCTTGCCCAAGTCATTTCGGGGGAAGGGAGCCAAAGTGAATTATTACCAATTTGTATTGAACTGGGCATGGGCTGAGAAGAGATTGCTGTTTGCTGTTTCATAGAAACTTTTTTCAGTACTTCTTACAAGCTTCCTTGAATTAAATTTGAACCAACTCTTTCTTCCAATATTTATTCCTTCCAGACATGTAGGCAGCTGGATGACAACCTCTTTTCACCTAAATGAGGATGCATGTAGCTCTGTCATCAACATATTGTTGACATTTGATCTTGTATGCCATTCTACTGAGGCTCAGCAGACGGAGAACAGAGTGGAATGGCAGCTGTGTGCAAATCCTTTGCTCTTGTCATTGGGTTTTTAACACGTTGCAGATGTTGCTGTTACAGTCTCAGCATGACATTTAATGAGGAATTCACAGATACTGGTTTTGGTTTGCAGTCTGAGTTAAGGGCAAAAATGAAAAAGGTTGTTGTTCCTATTGCCAGAGAAACGACCATATCTCTATTAGATTGGTGCAGCATTGAGAGCTGTTGGTGATTTTTGCAAGAGAGAGTAGCAGTGGGATACAGTCCTTTTTGCACAGTTCAGTTTGCCTGTGCATCTGCACTGAATATACATACACATGTATCTGTGTTCTGTCACTCCTATCCCTTTGGCATTCCTGTTTCTCTCCTTTCATCTTTTCCAACCGTGTGCATGTGCAAATGAAATGATAATTGTTTTGTTTAACAATTTCTTGCTTACTCAACCCTAGGTTTCAGATCTAGGTTTGGGCTAGTCTCCTAAGAGGGCTTTTGGAGCTATTACCCTGGTCTTACAGCCTTTGAAAGACAGGCAGTAAAATAATGAGCCACTTCACTGCAAGTGTGTTATTTTCCTGAGTGAGAGCTTTGTTACCTAAGATGATCCATTTCTTCATAAGACCTTCCCACTGGTTATTTTTAAATGTAGTAGTTGCGTGGCAGGCTTGTGAAATAAACTACCAGCTGATAATGCAAAGAACTCACCTAAAGGAGGAAAGGATTAGGTGTGCTTTATAAGACTTCTCTGAATTTGAAATATCAGCAATAAATTATGTGATCAGCCAGGATCAGGGAGAGCCAACAATCTTATATTTGCAGAAAGCTTCTCAATCCATCCAACAGGAATTTCTAGTGCTGGCGTGTTTTAGGAATTGGATCAACTATCCACAGTTAAGGTTTCAGTTGTTGCTGAAAATGAAAGAATTCTCATTTAATTTGCTGTGGCTCAGAAAACAAATCTAGGATTTTCTGCATGGATAACAGGTGCAGAAAAAGGCAGAAAAAGGTTTGTTATATTGGTAAAGACTGAAGAAAAATTTTATATATAATCCTATTGCATCTGAGGAAGATAAATGGAGTTGAAAGAAATTTTATTTGTGCTGAGCACTGGACGATAAAATCCATTTGAGGATAGCACTGACAAATCCGAAAGGATAAGTGCATTATTTTTCACTTCTTCCATTTTAACAGAGAAGATCTATTGGAAAGATGTGTATGTTGTTAGCAGGAATCAGCTGTGGGGGAGGGGTTGAGCAGCATAGACCAACCTACCTAATAGAGACTGGGAGCAAGAAAGCAAGTCTTTTCCCCATCTCACCATGGAAAATGGGTGCCTTTTTCTTTGTATCTTCATATAAGCACAGAGACTCCTTCCAAACAAAGGGGAGACTTGCCATGTTTCAAAATGCTGGTATACATTGTCTTATGAATAAATGTATTGAGCAATCAGTCAGTTATCCCAAGGAATATTTGCTTTGCTTTGCTTTGCTTTGCTCTGCTTTAGACAAGCTAAACTTGAATTTTGCTGTAGAGAGGGTTCTGAAGTTTATCATATTGAATTTCATCAGATTTTGTGAAATTCATTAATAGGCACCACAGTAAAAGTAATCTAAGCAAAAATGTTGTGCTATTTATTAAGAAGATCAGGTTAGAATGTCTTTTTCTTATACTTCTGGGCCTTCAAAAAACACAAACTAATTGCATAATACAAGTCAGTGATGCAGGCTTACTGGCAAAGGACGTGGTGTATTCAGTGGTAGAGGCTTTATAGAAACAGTGTCAGAGGTAAGCTAGTTAACACATTGGCATTATAAAAATATCGGGTAAGATATTTCAGTGGTAACACTATTGGGAGGAGGCAAAAAAAAGATGATTGATTTAAATGCTCTCTTGACAAGGTTCTTGGAATCAAAAAAAATGAAGTCAAACTTGCTCTGCTTATGCCTTCATGCTGTCACTGCATCTTATCTGCTGCTCTGGCAAATACAATTGGAGTTCATCTTTTTCTGCATTTGTTTTAATGCTCTTTGAGTAGTTTCAGACTGTATGTTGGCCTTGCTTGGAGATGTACTTTCAGTGAACTTAATATACAGTGTTGTGGATTGGCTGTGATTTTAGGGCTGCATCTGTGACACGTTTCACATACCTTAGAATGCTAAATGAGATATGAGGCACCTGTGCTGGCCAGAGCCTCTGGTATAGCTGCAGTTTTATTGACAAAGCTGTGCAGCCTCTACAGTCACTGTGGTAGTGTAACCCGTACCCATATGAAGAGCACTTTGTTTACCAATGCAAACTTTGGATCTTTGGAGGGGAGAGGTACAGTTATTGGCTGCCATTACAGTTATCCGGCAGAGATAAATGATCATTTCTGAAGCTCTTCCTTGGCAACTCAGGTCAGAGTAGCTGCAAAACTGTATATTTTACCAGTCCTCAAAGAGGTTTCTATAGCATTTCTTTCTCTGTGTGTTTGAAAATTAATAATTATGTTTTAGGCTGATGATTTACACACTCACCTTATCTGCTTCAGGGATGGCAGGATCTCCGCATGTAAAGGAGACAACAGCTGCACCCCTCCCCAAGCAGTCTTTATCAAGGCTTATCTAATAGCCAGCTTACTGCTTAGGCTAAGCAAAGGTAATGGCTTGAAATTTATTGGCATCTCAAAAGCAGATGCATCTAGTCAAGAGCAGAAGTGTCTCTATTGAATTAAAAAAAGATAAAAAGCAAGAGTTCCTGCTGAGTTTTCCTGCCTGCTTGTGCCAAAACTTTCTCTCCTCCAGCTTCAAAACATATTTGTTCTTTCTTGAGTGCCAGAGAGAAGAAAGGTCTCACTCTGGCAGACAAGTAGTGTTCAGCACTCCCTGCTTTTCATTGCTCTCCTTAGAGGTGGGAAGGCCTTGAGCAAAGAGGTGGCTGTGCAGATGATGTGATGCCTCCGCCTTGCCCAGGCACGGCGCCGATTGGATCAGGCCAGTGGTGCAGCACCGTGGCCAGCTGGCAACAGGAGCACAGACCTGGGGCAGCCTGCTGCTGCTTTGATGACTGACAGGATCCTGGCATTGCTCCGTCCAGCTTTTTAGTGTTGCCACATCCCAGAAATGGGGGGGAAAGGTGGAATTTGAAGAGTGTTATTAAAAAGCAGCAGCTTCCCTAGTACAGAAGGGGAGGGGAAGACAGAAGGACTAGCTCAATAACGAGGACATAGCAGAGACTTTTAGCACAAAGTTTTCTTACCCCTCCAGGGCAGGTATAAATTAACTGTCTAGCTCTGTGCTTATATACTGTGCCCTGGGCCTGTCAGCTTGACATTGAGGAAGAGATCATTGAGAAAGATTCCTTGAAGCTGTTGATTGTCATGCAGCCTCTCCTGGCATTCTGCCATAAGTAAATACCTAAGTTTGTGGCTGTGACAGGTGAAACAGTACTGATGTGACAGCAGTGACAAGTTGGAGGGGAAGCAGCAGCAGTGGGCTTGAGGTGACCTTTGCACTCCAAATGCAGCATGTTTGTTGAATAATTTGAGGGCCTTTTTTTTCCTTATCTTCATGCCATATAGCCCTGCTTTCTTTGAGCCATCCTTTCCTATGTCTATAAATCGATGAAAGGAGCTTTAGAGAGTTCAGTGTGTGATGTACATGCCCACTCCTGTTGAGTGAGGATGGAAAAGGCACACCAAAGAGATAAGTAGTTCCTTCTAGTACAGTTTTTGGAAATAGAAAAGTGCAGGCAAAAATTGCTCAACCAAATCTTTCCCCACACTTCATGATTACAGGGATGTAAAATGGAAGCAACCAACTTGTTTCTGTAGTGAGTATTGCTTTTCCCTTCATAGGAGTTGCCTTTTGTGTGGAAGTTTAGCTGCCTAGACAGTTTTGGTTTTTCTAGAGGAAGACTTTTACCTTCCTGACGTCCCCTGAACTCAAGGAGACATGGATTCCTTGAAATGATGGAAGACTGCCGGAATTGCCTGGCAAAGTGTGGAGAGATCACCAGAGACAGTGTGTTCTACAAACATAACTATAGGTCAAGCAGCTGTTCTGTGTAGTTCAGTATGGATCATAAGGCCCTAAAGGGAAGGAGTAGGACCTATCATGTATATTGAAGTGATATTTATACATCATGGTTGTTGCGAGAAGAGAACAGCTTGCTATACTTGTGTTACCTGTTAGGGTTTGAGCTTCCATAGGTATGTTCTGAAGCTCACACTCCTCAGACTTCACAGTGTTTGTAGTTAGAGAAACATACCATTCAAAACTATTTCAGAAGAGCATCTGGACATAAAGGCAGCTGCCCACTTTGTAAAATGATGAATTGCCACATCTAATGGTGTGGCTATGTATTATTGAATTGATGGTGT
The DNA here is from genome assembly GCA_024734555.1 of Trochalopteron elliotii. Taxonomy (NCBI): domain Eukaryota; kingdom Metazoa; phylum Chordata; class Aves; order Passeriformes; family Leiothrichidae; genus Trochalopteron; species Trochalopteron elliotii. The sequence goes on from JANPWX010000031.1 coordinate 4,774,576, forward strand.
AGTGATGCTAGCAGTGAGGTTGACATTGATTATGCTGAAGAGCATGGAAGCTTTCTGTGACTGCTGATGGTGATTATGGGCTGATAATGTGTGGTGCAGTATGATATCTCCTAACTAAAAGTGGCACACTATTAAAAATAAGCTCTCTAGAAACTCTGATAGAGTATGTTGGGCACCTTAAAGATCAATCACTGCACTTTTACAACTGTTTCTAAACTAATTCCTGAACCCTTGGCCATCAACATGGCTGTTACACATGGCCTGCAACTAATTGTGGCCCAGCCCTAATGAAAAGAAACTCTTGAATTATCAATTTTATGTATTTGTATTGTTAATTTTAAGAGTTTGAGGGTCGGCAGCAATCACTTGACCTAGAAGCTGGAGAGTTGTATTTATGTAGGATTCCTGTAGTAACCTGAGTATTTTTCCTAGAAGTTCAGAAGTACAATGCCTGAAAAATCCACAGCAAAGAGGTGTGGTCAGTCTGTGGTATGTTTTTAGGCTGGCTACTTTGGTTGAAATGCCACAGTATCTTTTTATAAGATTTAGCAATCAAAACAAGACAAAAGAAAAAAAAACCCAAAAGGAATTAGCTGTGATCTATGGCAAATAATGCTTCCTGGCAGAGTTCTGACCTTCTTTGAAGAGAAGGACCTGCTGATGTTGAAGAAACTTGAATTCTTTTCCACTCTGTGTATAGAGTAGGGGGTCTTGCTAATGGATGCAATTGCAACAGACAGTCTGTATGACTGCATCAGATTGATTAGCTGAGTCCTGGTTACTGCTGCGAGTGGTGATTATGCCAGTACAGCTGCTTTCTCTTTTTATGTACTAATTACCACACGCATGGATGTCATCACCCTTAACACTGCATGGAGTTGTCCCATTAGCGTGGGAGTGGGAAGCAGCAGGGGAGGGGAGCTCTTCAGCATGACAAGCTGCTTAGAATTGAATGGAGTGGAATGATGAAGCAACTATTCTGATGCAGAATTTTAAAGCTATCTTGTCTTTGAGATTCAGCCCTCAGCCAGCACTTGTACGTTGTCAAAACCAGACTGATGTCCTTGGAGGAGCATTTTCCATGGGGTGCAGTTTACTGCAAAACGGTAAAAGCAGTAAAGCTCAGGTGTAGCCAGCAAGTCTCCAGCCTTGGTGTGGCTGGTTATGGAGCGTGTGGGACAACGTGCAAGCTGACCTGCCAGTTGGGAGAGCTTGCTGCTAGCCCAGGAAGGTGGTGGCTTCCTGAGATGTGACAAAGCCATTCTCAGTAGAAGAGAAACTGTTTGTTTCTGACTTGCTAAAGAAGGGTGTGATGGAAGACCCTTGCAGTCTTGAGAGATTCAGGATGCTTATTTTATGCATTTATGCTCCTGGTCCCGGCAGACCCCTCCCTTTCCCCTCCTTCCTCCTCCTCCTCCAAATCCAGTCTTCCCATCTGAGAGTGCACCCTAATCTCCATGGTAACAGGTGTTAACCACTTTACGCCTGATCCCCCCTGCTTCTGTTTCTCCCCTTGCTCTTCCCTCCGTGTTGCCCCAGCAAGCAAGGCAGGGCAATGGGACCAACATGACAGAGATGAGTAAGACCTGGCTAAATCCCTAAAAACCTGTTCCTTCTGCCCAAATGCTGGGATTCTCTGAGTACACTAACTGCTGAGTGATAGCCGAGGCAAAGAGCATCCAGCTTCTGCCATACAGAGAAACCTGTTTTTCTCATCTAATGTGACCTCCACAGAGCAGCAGTTAAATTTGTGGCAGGTGATGAGAAATAATGTAACTATATTGTTTTGCTCTGACTTACTTTGTATACATATAGGATGGTCAGGTTGAAGGTTCTGGGTACAAGCTGTTGGAGGGCACATAGTTAAGTAATCCCTGACTCATGTTTCTCAAGTTAAATTGTCAACAGGCAAGATATGCAGTGGGCTACAGAGCTTTGGAGTAAAATGGCCCTAGTTTGTTATGAAGGCTGATAAGTCCCATCCTAATGGCTTCTAATTATTTACTTCAAGTCACCTCAGCAGTGCAGTAGTGGTTCATATTCATTTCCATCAACATTTATCCTGTTGTTCCAGTATATCCTCATTCCCTTCCCTGCTTACTGGTTCACCAGCATCCCCTTTTCTGTGGAGTCTAAAGGAAAGGTTTTGTGATGGTTGGATGCCTGCCCACTAGAAAATCTAATGAAAACCTATCTTTCACCTTGGATTTATCCAATTGAATATCCAAATTCAAAGTCTGTGTTACTTGCAGTGATGACAGTTTACTTGCTAAATTTCTGCAGAAATTCTCCTAATGATTTGTTCTTGTAAATGCAGTCTTTGGTCCTACCTTCCGAAGTTCTGATACTTTAAAGGTCCAGTATACTGAAGCGTCTTGTCCCTGTCTATTCTAGGTAGCCAAACTGACTCAGTACTGCTTTTCCTATTTCCCATTACTTTGTTTTTATGATTTCCATGTGTCATATTTTTGGGTTAAATGGATTGTTGTCAGTATACCCAGTTCTGGTTGCTGGATGCTTCACAGCTGTGTGGCAGTCAGCCTATTAAATATTTAAGGGCACATGTATGTGCATTTCTAGCAGCTGCTTACTCTCACTGCTGACTTTAGTGGTTTCTTGCAACATCTTGTAAACAGACATCTCTATGACCATCTGTGCTGCTGCAGGGAAATTTGTTTGAGCCTCCTTGTCTCTCCTGCCTTGTATTGTCCTGTCAAGTAATCTCCTGTTATTGTTGCAGAGAGTTTTCAACGTTCTGTACCCGATGCCTGCCGACCAGAGAAGACACGTCAGTATAAACTCTGCCCGCTGGCTGCCGGAGCCGGGGCTGGGACTGGCATATGGCACCAACAAAGGGGACCTGGTGATTTGCCGACCAGAGTAAGTGCTTGCTTTACATGGAGACACTACATGGAGATAGAATGCTTTAGCCATTCTGTTCTCAGGGTAGTGGGGATAACAAGTCTTTTCTTGTGCTTGAGGGATCCAAAAACCCCAATTCTTAATACTTTTTTTGGACTGCCACAGTATTTACCTGAGTCTCTTACAATCAGTATTTGTCTTGCTGATGGTAAACTTCAAAGAGTGTTTGAAGTGCATCTCATTAGCTCATGATATTTCCCATGTCTTACTAGGATTTCTGGATCCTTTATTTCTTATATGACTAGTGCAGTGTCTTTCAGCCTCTCCAGATTTATAGACTTCTAAAGGTGTAGAGTGTAAGGAAGTTTGAGTTAGTAANTTGTCATGATTATGAGGATACCAGTGAATTATTTTGGTATCCTCACTTAAAGCCCACTGGTGTGACATGTACATTTCAGTTCTCTTTAGTTTGTATAGAGCTGTGAAAGGTGTAACTGCCACTTTGTAAGCTTACAGTTCAGCACAAGCTAATTTAGTTGTGGTCTGACACAGATGATAACAGTGACATACTGCTTTCAGTGTTCTTGGGGAATGTCTGCATCATACTTTGTTGAAACCCTTCTCTTCATTGTGTTGTCCTAGAGGTCTTTTGGAACCACGTTTCTTTTATGCTGCAGGGACACTTCAGGGGTTTTTCTGTTTCAGTTACTTCCTGGTACTAAACTACCATGGTATTCTTTTGGGTTGTGCTTCACATGTTACAGTTTCTTGGAACCTAAAAACTGGCAGCCAGACACTTGGAGCACTGCTGGTGATCATACCACATGCAGGTGGACTCCATCTGTTGTGCCATGACATCAGGCATGTGATGCTTGAGGAGAGTTACATTGTCAATTTAGAACCAGTAGCTTAAATTAGAATAAATACATACAGTTGTAACAGTTACTAATTCAACACAGCCTTCTGGTGAAGTCTGTGGTTGGAATTCACATTGCACCAGTTTTGGTAATACAGAATAGCAGTGCTTTTCAAATAGCCCTCTTGTTCTGTTGAACATAATCTTTCATCAAGATCTTATTTATACATGAAGTTCTACAAGATACTGTTACAGGATAGGCTATAATCACTCTCTTTCAGGATAAGTGGCTTTCTTTAAGAACAGTTGCTGTATTTTCTAAACAGAAGAATTATTCAAGACTAATGGTTCTTTTCTTGAACTTGAGAATTATTCTAAGATATTTTCAGTATAGAAAAATGGTTAAAATTTAGTCTATTGATTATGGTTCATGAGATGAACTTGGATGAGAACCCAGGGAAATGAAGTCTCCCTGAGGGTGGATTCTTTGATTGAATGCTGCAGAGTCAAGCTTGATCTGGCTGTCCTGGCTTCACACACCCCACATTACATTTCCACTCCAGTGCTTGCAGTACCCCAAAGCTGAGTCTCTTCTTTGCACCTCACTAATTAAAAAGTCAATAGGAACTCTTTCATGGTATGTTATGGAAGCACAGTCAGCCCTTCAGCAACATCTGTGAAAAACCTTCTTAGCTCACCATGTTCATTACTCACAATTCCAACAAAAACAGGTGTTTTGTATGTGAACATGAAACAAGGTGGTTGTATAGATGGGAGATTTATTGGGGGGGCTGACAAAAATGCTTCACCAGATTTCCTGCTGGTGGATTGGAGTGATTGATGCTTCTGGTGATAATTGTAAACATCACATGGACTGGTAGGTTCTTTCTGGAGCAGGACACCTGATGTGTTCTGTTCTCAACTGCACCATTTTATAGACCAACAAGAGTCAGGACTGACTTGTAAACCTCAGCATGAAGGTGTAGATACTCACTGAGCTGTATAATTTGCATTGAGGCACTAACATCAGAACACAAAGGTGAGTGGGGCTCATTTCAGAGTAGAAGTGGCTTGCAGCTGTGGTGTCTGTTCCAGATCTACTTGACAGATCCTTAGAGAAAGGAAAAATCCTGACATGTGGATGCCATCTCAATAGTTTTTGGCTTAATAAACTTGGTTTGAGATTGGTATGTGTATTGACTTTAACTTGAGAAGTGAAGGAGAAAAATTAAAAATATTCATGTGGTTTCCATAGACAGTAATACAGTGGAAGACAAATACTAAATGCAGGATTCAGCAATTAATAGAGTACTACTATATGGAGGATAGTCTAGCAAACAGCAGGAAAACACTATATTGCTGAAACTCCTCCACTGTTCTAATTTGGCAAAGAAAACTGTGGTCAGCAACAAACAACAGAGATTATTATAATTCCCTGACTCTTAATTCCCATATACAATGGAGGCATTTGAAACCAAGTAGTACAGAAATCATATGAACAGATTGAAATAGCAGCTGTTCCTCAAATAGAGGATTTAAATTAGTAGACTGGAAATACAACCTGACCAAAAAAAAGAAAAAAAATAAGGCATAACTTGAAACTCCATGGACTTGTGATGAGATGCTATGCAAGTAATCCTCCCAGTGTTCAACAAAAACCACTAGTTAAAAATGGAAATGGCAAGGTCCTATTATGTTGGCAGTCCATAATTGTAATCTCAGTACACAAATTTATAGGGTATATTTTGAAGGTAAGTAAAATAAAAACCATGGAAAGTGGGATCAAATGCATTGTGATTTGACTGAAGTGGAGTACAGTAGGTTGTGTACCTGTCCTTGAGAATTTTATGTTTTTATTTCTAATTAAAGAGTCAGCAAAGGATTTGCTCCAAGTCTAACATATCTGTGGTTTAGTAAGGCAGTTCCTGTACTGGAACTACAATAAATCTGGTTAATTTCTAAAGGATCAGAATGAGATCAGGTAAAGAGTGGGTGAAGTCCTGGCTAAAGGAAAGCATACAACATTATTGACATCTGGACTCTGTCAAGAAAGAAGTCATTGGACTTCTCTAAAAAAACAGTTTTGGAACTGGTTGATTAATACTATTTACACTAATGGCTGGTAAGGGTGCACTGAATAAATTTGCTGAGGATGTGACATTAGTTTTGTCATTGCAGAGAAAAATCAAAGTATTGCAGAGGAATTGGATTGCTCTGAAAATGAGTGGAGCTATAGAAATGAGAACTTAACAGTACAAAGTGCACTTAGTGACTAATTACACTGAGTTCAGTAGATAAAATGACGGAGGAGGAGAAAGACCTGAGGTTTTGGTTGATTATAGGTGATTAAGCCATCAGTACATGAGGCTGTAAGAAAAAATTTAGTTCTAGGATGAGATAGAAGATGCTTAACAGCAGAGATAGCAAAATATTAATATGGGTATAGAAGAAGCTAGATATATGAGCTGGAATAGTTTAAAATTTGCCTTTTAACTGGCATAGTAGCTTAGAACACTTGATAGTGGGATCAGGGAAGCATTTTATCTAAGAAAATCTGCAGTATGGAGTTTTTATCAGGGCTTTATTAGTTTGTATCGTGGAATGAAATCCTCGGTATCTGTCTTATATGGTAAAAACGCATACCTACTGAATGCACACACCTCTACTGAATTAAAAAGGAATTTGATTCTTAATGTTCATAACCTTTCCTGTCCTGTCACATCTCAACAAGAGCTTTCCCCTGCAGCAACATCCCTGGTGGGGCATCTCAAATGTGAACTGTCTTGCAAAACATAAACAGGTGAGACCAAAAGTGGTGAGGAGCAGACTGCATGCTGCCCTTGGCTGTCTTTGCTTGTGGAGGACCACCATGGGGAAAAGGCAGGGGATCCAAATATCAATTGTTTGCTGTTTCATCTTGAGTGTCCTCTCCCCTGTGCTCAGGAGCAGGTTCTGGAAGGGCTCAGTGTTCATGTGCTTTTGCAAACACTATTCCAGAAACCTCACTGTTCTGAGAAAACTTCAAGCTCTTGAAGCACCTTGTCTAAGGCTAGCTTTTTAATGCAGGCATCCACAAGAGAGGGAGGATTTCTTCAGCAGTCAGAGCCTCTGGTAATGGAATTCACATACCCCTGAAGATGCATCTGGTTCAGAGGCAGCATTCCTTAGATTTCTCTCATTGGGAAGTAGGTGTGGAGTCTCAAACTGATTCAGTGCTATTCAGTGTGCATATTTTAATTCTTTGGGGTGAGATCTGCCTTTAACATGAAATTATTCCAGGAAAATTCTCTTTATGATAAATTCCTATGCTTTGCAAGTGATCACTGCATTTATGTCTGTGCTAATCTTTTTTTTTTTTTCTGAGGATGTCTCCCATCTAGTGATGGGGACAATGTGTCTACATCTAGTTATCAGCATTGGTAAAGAGATGTTAATCTATGCAGCTGCCTGGCACATCATGTCTTGCCGCTGGCTGGCTCCATTCCTCAGGCTCTGCAGCCTCCAGCCATGATGCCCCCAGCAGCACAAGCTACATCCCTTGCCTCTGAAGAATAGCTTCTGGAGGATGGAGTAAACAAGGAGACTGAAGGAGGAGCTGTCTTCCTTCATGTGTAACCAAGGGATGTTAGCAACCCTGCATAGGGAGTGTTCTCACAACTCATAACTGGGGTTGCTGGAGATACTATTTATGTCTGAGTCCTCCCTGCAAATGGCCTTTTGAAAGGCAGCATCTGCACTGGGTCTTTAACAAGAAAATGAATGCCTGCTTTGGACTTCTGCTGTCTGTTAACCACAAGATACACTGAATTGTCTAAATGAGGATAAAAGATGCTTTTGATTGATAAAAAGACTGAAAAGGAGGAAGGATAGCAAATTTTGCATTATATATGCATCCTGCAAGCTTACATTTAGATTTTATTATTTCATGCATTTAAGAAAAAAACTAATTATTTCCAAATTCTGCAGGGAAGCCTAGGTAACCTCAGTGCCAAGAGGCTTGGTCACTGCAGTTGCAGAAGTAGATTGCTGATGTGGGGACTTGAAACAGTATTTCTATTCTGATACCATTTTTTTTTCTTTTTTCTTTTTTGTATGTGAATGGGATATCCAGGATGACTAACGGCATTAAGTGAAAGTTGCCCTCATAAAATTCTGCTTAATATGTCTGTGATTCCTAAAGATAAATGTTGAAAACTGCTCTAAATCTTCAGTTATTAGCAAGTTCATTTCCCTCACCCAATTCTTCAGGATATACTGTAGCACTGACTATTTAGTGACATTTATTTCCCACCAAGAGAAAGGGAACTTTGTACAGAGCTCTGTGTTAAGAAATCATAGCCTGGTATTTACCAGTTTGTGCACTGCATCACTGGCCATTTGCAGGTCCGAACTAGTTCTCAGTTTCAGTAGCACTCTTTGTAAGAGCACAGCCACTTGCTGTAAAAACATTTACCAAATGCCTCACTTCTGTCTATTCGGATCACACCTGACACCTTTTCTTCCTGTACTTTTTTCTAATTCTGTCTTCAAAAGCAGTTAAATTTCATGCAAGCAATTATTTTACTAACTGCCTACTGCATGTGGCTCACTCTTTCATTGTTTCAATATATCTTCTTTTTTCTATTTGTTATATTACTCTCTTTAAGGATAAAAGTTACACTTAGAAGACAATAATAGTCAATTTTAAGTAACGCTTTCTTTCTGAAGAATGCTGCTAAGTTGACTTTTTTGCCCTTTTGTCATTTCCTCTTTTTTTTTGGTAATGTATTAAAAAACAGGTGCAAATGACTCAAAAAAGTTAACTTTAAAAAAAAAGTTCTAAATGAGTGCAACTAGCTGCTATGTCTGGCATATTTCTTATTCCCTAATTGCACAAGTACCCTTGGATATTTTATAAGTGGAGACTTCAGAGAAGAGAGTTCAATATCTTGTCCACTTTGAAACATCATTGATTTTTGTCATTAGCCTCACAAACGAATAGACCTTTTTTCTTTCTAATACCATTTTCCTCATGTTTATTTTTAGAATGTCTTTTCCCTCTCTTGCAGCACGAGTTCTCCGGCTGTCTTATAGCCTTCCTTGTTCACTTGTTTACTTCCTTGGCTTTCCAATAAGATTTTCTTTAATTTTCCAATCTTGAATCCATATTATTTGTGGAGTTTTATTTGGTGTCCCTTGTGCCTGCGTTTTTCCAGCAGCACTCTGCTAATGAATCGAGCTAGCAAATAAAACAACCAATTCTTTTTTTCATTTTCTTTCCCTATTTTAAATCCTTCTGCAAATGGTCTTAATGTCTACAAACTGTGAATAATTAGAGTAATAATTGCAATTTGGGGTTCTTTATGATTTTTTTTCTTTTTTTCCTTTTTTTTGGGGTGGGGAGGGAGTAGTTTCCCCTATATGCTGAACGGAGTACTTTTTAGTTGGATAATTTCAGAGCTGCTGAAGATTAAAAATATAAAACTTTGCTTGCCCTGTGGATCTCATTGAGATTTGACGTAATCAAGATCTTGGTTCTTGAGCTTGGCAGCTTTTTGTGTGCACATTCCTATGTTCTATTAAAAATAAGCATTTGCTATGCTTGCTAATTTAAAACATTATATTGACATTGCTTTCTCCTGTTCTAGATGCATTTTCCTGGTTTAGTTTGCTGGTGTAATATGTACAAAACAAGCCTACTTCATCAGTGTCAGTTTCTGCTAAAACAGTAATGAAAGTTCAAATATGACTAAAGAGTGACTTTGGCTTTGAACAGTTGTAGCAGTTTAAGATGTTTTAAGGCCTTAGAAGGCGTAAGCAATTTGCACTCCTCCTTGTTTTAGCTAAATTGTCTAAGCTGCTGGAAGAGCTGATAGATCATAAACAGCCTAAGATATTCTGAGGGTTCAAAGCTTATTTGGAGTATAGTCTGCCTGTAATCACTTTAAGCAGTTAAAAAGCCTTTAGGTTTTGAGAAGAGGACTTAAGCAAGTTATCAATCTTTAGAGCTGCATGTATGATAATATCAAGCTGAATTGTGCTTGTTTGAAGACCTGGAATCTGAAGTTCTGGAATCTGTTATTTACCTTCCAGAGGTATCCCTGCCTGGTGCTTGGTGTGGTTGGAGCCGGACACAGAGGATACATACACATACCATGGTATACTGGCAAGATGTAGTGAGAAGAAAATCAGTGAAAATTCAGGAAATTCTTATTTGGTCCATTTCTGCCTTGTTTATTCCAGGCTATTGGGCCTGGATGCTGTGCTCTTTTTCTCATAAACGTGATACAAGTTACAAATTCCTATGTCCCGCTGTATGTAAACACTGTGTGTTTACATGACAGTAATGTAAAAAATTGATGAGAAGATCTATTTTAAAAACTATTTTGGTGTTTTGGCAGAAAAATGAAGGCTGTCTGAGAGAGACTTTCCTTGTCCTAATTCTCAACACAGGTTTTTCTGTGCAAACTTGCATTCCTTAAGGGCAGCACACTCAACCTCAGTATTTGTACTTAAGTCCCAAGATAATTGAATATCCACACTTTCATACTAAACTCTTTTCTTTCTGCTCTGTCATTGTCTTAGTGCTTAATTTCCATTTGTTACTCCTGTTGAATGTGTTGGAAGACTGATTCTTAATTGAAGACTTCTCCCATGGAATATAAGACAAATTCCTCTTAATGCTTTCTGGTGGTGTGTCATCCTTTTCAAATTATTTTATGAGTCTGCTTATCTTCTACATGCAAACTGTAGGTAGGTTGCAAATGCTGACTCCTGGAAGTCACTTAGTTTTTAGCTACAGTGGTCCTGTGGGTCAGAAGAAACTGTTCTGTTTCCATTCTTATTGTATTAATCTCTGTTTCCTTTCACTCCCTCTTCTTTCTCTCTGAAGTATCTACCAGCTTAGCTCACTGATGACTCTCTTCGTTAGCTGAGATACCAAAACTTTGCTCAGGGAAGATGGCTGTTAGGGGTGTGCCTTCTATCTAAATCTTACCCACTGGCCACAGGATCATGAAGTGGTTCCAGCCTTAGGTGTCCACTGGTAGGCAGAGCAAACTTGTATGTGTTTACATTGTTGAGACAGAAGAGCTATTGAGTTAGCTACTGGTGCCACCAGCCTTTTAGGGCTGACCTCATATAAATGGTGTGAGTTTGAATACAGCATCTTCAAAAATCCTAACATTTAACCTAGCTGGCAGGACTGCACAATCAAATGAACAGGACCAGTCGTCTTGCAGAGTGTTTCAGGCTGAGTTGGCACCCTCCCTGAAGCAGGCACACAGCTACCAGCTGCACCAAGCTGCTTGCTGTCCTGCTTTTGCAGCACCTTGGACAATTCAAGTAGGTGTCAGGATATGTTTCTGCATGGCTGCTGGTTTTCACACAGGCAAAACTTGCAGGATTCTGGAAAATTAGTGGGTTGTATCAGTGTGAGGAGTAGAAGTGAGGCTGCTCTTAGATGCATCATTCATCTCAATGTGATGAACAGGATGATGTCATACATCATTTAAATACCTGTGGTTGTCAATCATAAACTGCAGATCTTGTGTTCCTTGAATTCCTATACTCAATCTCGAGCCCTTTCCCTGGCTAGTTACACATGGGCTGGTGCCAGTGAAGCTGCCACCTCTTCTTGGTCAAAGGGAGTTACTGCCCTGCAGAATTACTCCAGAAATCACACTTTGCTGGTTCCATACAGTTTGCACTGCAGCCAGTTTTCACTTGGATTTGTCTCTGCACGTGGTTCATCGCCTGCACAGAAAGCTAAATATTTATGAAGTAGGGCGTTAGAAATTATTGTTTTCCTATCCAGGCAGCTGCTGGGAGTGCCAAACTTCGCCTTGTACTAACAATACCGTTGCATAGCTAATCATGGGAGCTAGGGATGGGCTTGCTGTGCTGATCATCAGCACGCTGGCAGAAGAGATAATGAGCTGCTGACAAGGATGCATCTGGAATCTGGCCAGCATTGCATCACACTGCACGAGATACTGTGTGCTGCTTCTTCCTTTCCAAACCAGGACAATAGATTCCTGTTCCTTAGCATAGTGCCACCTTGCTCTCTTGTAGCTCACTCTATTTCCTTGATACAGTTTGAATGGCTTAAGAAGGACAAGTTTACACAAAGGGAAGAAAGCATGTCTTGGGAAATTCAAATCCTTTGTAAACTACTCTGGTTTTGTACACTTGTATTTAGTGATCTTGAATGGACAGTATATTTGCAAAATCAGCTTCAGGGAGTATTTTCTTTTGTGGGGGAAGCAAACTTGGCAGCATGAAAATCAGGTGCATTGCATAGCATCACTGTGCAGCTTCCTTTCTGTGTTGGGCTTGCCACAGTCTTCATTCTGGTAATGAGGTTGTGCGGATATTTTTAGATAGGATTGCAGGCAGCAGTGTTGTAATCAAATTTAATTTGGTACTATAGCAAACAAGTGGGCTGCTGTTGGGCCTTTCCATGTGGCAGGATTTGAAGGAGGAGAGCAGTGCATTTGCTTGTTGTTGCTGCTGCCTTCTTCAGATTTCACTTAAATCATCCTATGATGATATAAGTGAAAAGGTAGTGAGTTCTATTTATGCCTTCCTGGACATGCATACACTGCTTGCAATTTATAGGTTGTTTTGTCTTGCTGTCATGCTCCAGAGCTGTATTGTTATGGTAGAGTTGGGGAATTTTCATCCTAATCCCTCCTCCCCTTCAACTCCCAGTTTTGAATATGCCAGCTGAGGGGGTTACCCACATGTCTGAGTCTGTTTGTGCTGACCTGTGCTTTGTCAGTTTACCCTTCAAATACTGGTTGAGCAAATGCAGTAAATTGTATTTCAGCTCTCTTGTCATTTGTTAATAATGTTGTCATTAACTCCTAGTATTTGGTCCTAGTTTCTTCCTGGAGACATAACTGAGCTGTGTAGGTAATACCTCCATGCGGAGGGAGAGGCTTGCTGAGTTGTTGGCTCTTGGTGCTTAACAGGCTCCACTCTGAATCCTTATTTGACTTTCAGCAAAGCCTGCAAGTCTGTGCCCTTCATCCTCTCCAAGCTCGTTAATAATGTGAGCTGGACACAAGCGTGAAGGAAAAGTCCATCTTAGAACAGATCCCTGCTGGGAAATCCAGGCTGTGAGCAGCTCTGCATGTAACAAAGCTAATGGAAATTTCCAGGGAGGGCTTAGAGAGCTTAGTGACAGCCATAAAAGGGAAGAAAGTAAGGACTTGACTAAGTGGACTTCACTGTCCATGACTGACACGGTGCGGAGAATTGCAATTCTTCACCCTAAGGCCCTGGGCAACAAATGTCCTTTTTACTGCATCCACATCCAAGTGGCTCCATGCTACACAGAGCTTCTACCTTATGCCTTGAAAAATGTAAAGTGCTTCTAGCATTTCTGTCTAGAGTTTGATGAAGCAAAAGTTAAATGCTTACATTACCTGAAAAGTATTCATTTCTCCAGTGTAAGCTCTGCTTCTTTGGAATGAATCGTCAGGCCTTGATTTGCAAATCTCCTGGGAAACGTACTGTGAAAGGCTGCTCATTTACAAAATTCAAGCAGTATTTTGCAATGAGAGCTAAAAAACCTTTAGGCTTTCTGAAAAGGGAGATTGCACTATTTTAAATATGTGTGGCTAAACCAGAGTAAGTCTTAAGCTTATTTGAAAATCTGATTTAAACCAAGGTAATTGTGGTTGTCACACACATATTGTTGTGTACTGAAGTTGGTTTAAGGTGCGATTATGTGAAAGTTTCTGATGCAAGCATGGTGTTAAAACTGGCATTTAGCCCACACAACAGCATTATTTCCTTGATGAAATTTTGATTCATTAAGAAGAGAAATTACGATCTTCATATAAAAGGTAGTGTCCAACCAGTGCCCTCTGTTAAATTCAGGTGTATGCTCTCCTCACTGTGTCTTGATGCAGTCTGAGACACCTCTTCTGTAGGCTCAATGAATCATCTAAAGGCTGGAAAACCTCATCAGGAGCAATGTGGATACTGATCTTAGAGCTGTGAAGAGACCAGTGTGGATTCCAGCTGAGAGATACACAGATGCATATAAAAGAGGTACAAAGATGGTGCTGAGGGCCTTATGGCTTTTGCAAGAGGTAGAGTTGGGAAGGGGTAAGTTGTGTAGCTGGCTGAAGGAAGAGACTGCTGAAAGGTAGCAGTGAAGACACTTGCTGCTGCAGGGAGTGCCAGCTGTTTATTCTGAGCCACTTCTTTTACCCAGCAGGGAGACACACTTAGACCAAACTAAAAGCCGGGTTAAAGTGGTGCTGAGAACGTTGAACTCCCATCATGGCCAAGTGAAGTGGCCTTGGCTTAAGCCTGTTTATCAGTGTTCCCAGAGTCAGCAGCAGGAGCAGTGGCACCATCTGCTACAGGTCCTCCTTCTAGGGAAGGAAGGCAAAGCCCTTGTTCTCTGGCAGTAAAGGAATAACTAATAGGATCCTGGCAGCAAAGCTCAGTTGATAAATGGCAGTGTTTAAAACCAATATGAAAAGTTCTGCATTAAATTGAATGCCTGTTGATTTCACCATGTGCAAACTGACAGCATGGAGTTAGAGTGGACTTTGCTGTCCAGCAACCCAGCTGTACATTAGTGAGACTCTGCAGAATAGGCAGGAGCATGGTCAGGAGCTTTTCATCTGGTGTACTGCACGTCAGCTTGGTACCATGATGCTTTTGTAGGAGTGAATTGATCCATTCAAAGAAGCGTGTGTGCAGGAGCTGGATTTTCTGTGTAGTAGTGGAAGATGGTGTTGGGGGAAGAGAGAAAGTCGTATTGTCAGCTCCCATCTTGTCCTGGGGGAAAGCTTTGTGGTCTTCTGCTTTCTTGTCTTGGGAGCTGGCAAGCTGGCAAAGACAAGTGAGGCACACATTGGCAAGGAATAGCAATTGTGTGTAGCTGTGGGGGACCAGGCCTGTTCTTTGGGAAGCAGGAAGACGTGTGCAAGAAGAGGGAGAAGATCACAGGTCAGCTTAGCTCTGTTGTGTAATAGCTGTAGATACCAAGCATGCTAGACTTTTTATGGAAATTTTGACTGCGAGGTCAGAAAGTCTCTCTTGCCTAGGAACTGTGCTGCTTCACAGAAAGCAAAGTGTGACAGCTAAGCTTCAGCCAGTATATTAGGGGATGGAACAGCCAGAGGGACTGGCACAGTTTTAGTGACAAGTTACCATCTGTCAGTAAACTCAGAAACCTTTGTAAATCAGCATCTCACTGGCAGCTGCTTTCTTGGGGTATAATGCAGCACAGGAGTAGCTCAGCACAAAAAGTAAACAAGCAATGGCTGGTTACTTCTTGTAGCCTGCATGTGTTATTTTATTGACCTAATTTTGTTCATCTCTCACCTGGGTCCTAACCTGGGGTGCTGTCATCCTGGCAGCCTAGCCCCAGGCCTCCAGTACACACTGCTTTCCCATTGCAGCATGTCCGACCTGCAGCATCCTCTAAGCTGGGGCTCTTCCCAGTTCTGCTGAGGCATCTCTTTACAGGAACAGCAGTTTCTATATATACTTAAAACATCTTGTTTGTGCCTGAGCCTTACCTATCTACCAAATGTTTGCCGTGAATCCTTCCTTCAGATTATGGGACTACGCCTAATTCTGAGACTGTCTGCAGGGTGATGGAAGTCCAGCTCTACAGACACAGCTCCTTTGTGTCTACAAAGGTCTTATTTTGTTGGTTTGGGGGTTTTTTCCCCCTAACTGGCCTTGCTGTGACCACTGCACAGCACTCCCAACTCTCCACCCAGCACCATCAGGTGTGTGCAGTCCATCAACCGTGTGGTGGTACACAGCACCATTTCAAAACTCCCAGGCCAGCTCATATGAGCTGTCAGCATGGTGTGGCAAAACACTCCAGGAAGTGCCTTCCATGGTAGTGCAGCCCTGAGCGCTTCTGAAGATGGAACACAGCAGTCGGTGGGAGATCTCTGTGCTGCCTTGGAGTGCATAGTGAGTGCCTGTCCTGTGACATTCCTGTGTGGCACAGAGTAAGCTGGATTCACTCTCACCCTCTTCTTGGTGGGATGCATACTTGCAGCATTATGGTGGTTTTGTTTCTATGATTGCCTGTTGTCTTCAGCAGTGGTTGATAACCTTGTCTGTTCCTGTGAGTAGTAAGCCCTGGTTTGGTGTATCTTTTGGGAAAATGCTCTGTGAGAGCGTTCCAGGGCGTTGGCTGTTCCATTATACTTAGTAGCATTAGATGTAAATTTCAAGTTTAGACTTTTCAGACACACATGCTGTTGATGCAGTACAAGCTCTTCTGTGGAAACTTGTTAAAATATCCTCTACATCTATCCTTGCTCCACAGTGGCTGTCAGTGAGAGGGATGTCTAAAAATTATTTATAGGTAGAGTGGGAATCATTTGCAAAGAAATTAAATGTTGAATAAGCTTACTGACCATTACCTAGTGCAGGAAGTGCTAGCAGACACCACAGGGAGAATTGGCCTTTCCATTCCAATTCTTTGTTTAGTTACTTGGAGTTAGAGTAACCTGATTTTATACACACAGTTGTATGTCTTCATTTCCTGAAAATCTCTCTACTCGTGTTGCTGTGTCTTCGTGCTAATACTGAATTGAAATTAATGGAATATTCCAGACTAATCTGGTAATACAGCACTCTGTATTTGCAAGGTGGTTTATTGTGATGAGCCCTTTTAACGAAAATGTGAACTGAGCTAGATCTGCTCTGTCTCTAGGGCAGGAATCAACACTGTTCTTCATGCTGTGGGGATGTAATGTGTGCTGGCTTGAACAGTGTCCTGTCACGCTAATATTTTTTCCTTCTTTGGCATTTTAAGGGCCTTAAACTCTGGAGTTGAGTACCACTGGGACCAGCTGAATGAGAATGTCTTCACTGTGCATTCCAGCAGCAGGAATACTGAGCGGCCTGGGTGAGTCTCCTGGGTGTTGGGTTAGAGAGACCTGACCCTTTCTGCTGTTTTTGTTAGATCTGAAAACATCACTTCTTTGTTCCCTTACCACTGGCAGCTTTAAATATGCAATTTTCTCCCCCTTTGACATTGCCTAGTTGGGTCACCTGGCCTTCTTCCAGCAAGTGACATTCAGTGCCCAAAAGTGCCAGTATTAGTAATGTACATGTGTCATTCAGGACCCCAGTAACAGCTGTGGGAGGAACATGTGGGGCTTGACGCATCAAAAACACCATGTAAAGCAAATGGCCTTTGGAGGGTAACTGAAGAACAGGGGAGTTCACAGAGAAAAGGGCAAATCTGTGGTGCTGACCTGGTGACTGATTTTCATCTTTTTAATTGCTGGTCATGGGACAGTTGTTTCTCAGTAATAAACTCTAAAAATAAAGCTAAAGCTGTAAAAAAAAAAAAAAATGAAACAGCAATGTCCCCATTGGCTGTTTCAGTCTCTCCAGTGATGCACATGTTGTTCTAAACACAAGGGTGATGCTGTAGTCCATTGCTTCTTTCCATAGTGACAAATACTCCTCCATAAGCAAGCTGTTCTCAGCAAGAGGGTAGGGTGATAGTTGTGTTTCTGAGTTGTGAGCTTCAGCCTACCAAGGAAGTTGTGGGCTTGTTTACGGGGTGAATGTCTGGGCTGTCCTACAGCCTTGGTCTGATTGTGGGTGAAAAATAAGCAGTAGAGATTCTTTCTCTGCTGTATGAGTGGATATTGCTACTACTTAAGTTTTTGACAGTACATACTCAGTCTGATATAATGGCAGCTTGAAAGCAGAAATACTGGTCCAGAATGAACTAGCTCAAAGAGAGAGCAAAAAAAAAAGTGTAGCAGGTTTCAAAGCCTTGTGAAGAAAAGATTGTGAATGAGGCAGTCTTTCCTTCAATCTCTTTACCATTTCCAGAACTTAGAGGTCAGTTTAGAAAAGAGCGTTGTGGCATTGTCAAGATTCAGCTGTAGCATGGTACACTTCAGCTGTTCCAGTCTGAGAAGCTAATGAGCCTTGAGGTGCTTCCTGTTGTTTGCTTTTGAGAATGCAGGACTTCTCTTGTCTGACTGGAATGGGCAGAAATGCCTGTTGGAGTGCATTCATGTGCAACACTGACAATCTAGGAAGTCCAGAGGAGGAAAAGGATACAGGCTACATCCGTGGGAGTTAAAACTGCCCTGCTGTGCAGGAGGTTTTGTGTGTGTTTGTGTTTCTGCCCTGCACGTTGTGTTGCCTCCTCAATGCAGTGACTCCCAGACAGCTGTTCTGCAGGCTAAATGATGCTGCAGGGGTATCTCTCTGTGCCTGTAAGGCACGCTGCTTCTGTGGAAGGGTGAGTGGAATCTAAGACTCCGTCAGCTTAAAACTCAAGAGGCCAGCATGTGTAAATGAGTGCAGGTCACAGTTCCATTCATCCCCATCCTCACAGTAGCAAGCAGGTGCCTGGTTGAAGTGGAGGCAAGAGGAACCTCACATTCATGTTTCAGTCTTGCTTGAGCGTGTTGCCTCCAATGATCCTGGTCTTACTTGTTTTTCTCTCTTTTCAGAACCAGCAGAGCTACATGGAGGACAGACAGGGACATGGGCCTGATGAATGCCATAGGCCTACAACCCCGAAATCCCCCCACCTCTGTGACATCACAGGGTACCCAGACCTTGGCGCCTCAGCTACAGAATGCCGAGACTCAGACAGAGAGGGAGGTACAGGAGCAGGAATCTGCCTCTGCAGGGACTGGTGAAGGTAGGAGATCAGTCAGTGGTTTATCTGACAGAGCTTACTTGGTGATTTAGGAGTTTCCACATACGTTCCACATCCTGTCAGTGCATTTGGATACTCCTTTTTCCTCTTCAACAAAGATTTCTCCAGCCTAATTTGCCTGTAGCCAGGCATAGATGATCAGGAGAGTGAATCTCTGGCTATATGAATAGAAAAGTTGTCTTTTTCACATGCTTTGAGAAAGGAAAATTAAGTCTTCTTCAAAAACATTGTGTCTTTGTAAAATCAACTGTACTGCCTTCATTCCTCACACATCTCCTGAACTCAAAACCATCAGTAAGCCTGCAAGCTGCTGAGAGTTATCATTTCTGCCTCTGTGTTAAGAGTTCAGCTTGGTCCTCCAACTTACACCAAAAGTCTGCAGGCTTCACAACATTTGGATACAAAATAAAATACTGTAAATCACTCCTCACAAAGCAGCTTTGGGGATTCTGTTTAGTTTGATTGATGAGGTATGTGACGAGTGCCCAGCACAGCTGTACAAAAATGTCTCTAGTGGTTAGCAGTCCGGGAAAACTTGCCAACATGTAAGGAGCTGGAAACAGCTACTGTGCAGTTCCTGTATAATGAGAAAGTCACTAATCTGTTGAAAACATGTTGATTTTTCCAGGCCTCTTGTCTCCATACTGTAACATTGTGCTTTCATTCAACTCTGAAGGCTTGGCTAGGTAGGGGTTGGGCAGTATATACATAGGAAACACAAGAGAAAATCAAGGAGACAGTTTTGCAGTTGTTGGTTCATGATGAACCTGCTTGGCTTTGGAAGGCAGCCCACAACATGCCTGTTTGTGCCTGTGTGCCTGTTTGTTCTCTGTCACTCTGAAAGTTACTTTTTGGTGTATGACTCTTGCACAGTTCCTGCTGTGTAGTATCCAGCATGTGTGATATGGCTTTGTGTTTCTCTGATCTCAGCTCTTCTGTACAAAGTTAAGTGGGAAATTCCTGCCCCTGGGGTTTCCGTCTGCTTATCTCAGCAGAGCTGAGATTAACCTCTCTGGAAGGTTAGTACAATTGGGGGCGTGAGAATACTACTGGAACACAGACTGTCTGGACAAGTGCTGAACTCAGGGGAAGTGGTTCTTCCACTGAGTGTGGTACACAGGCTGAGAACATGGTACAGTGTGGGACCTTCTTGCATAAAGGCCGTGATGGCTGATGCTGGACGCTTTGGGAGTCCGTTAAACCAGGAGAGTTCTTCAACACTGCTTCTCCTGCTGCTGTTCTGCAATCATCTGACAGTTTCCTTATCTTGTTCTTTCTAGCCTTTCAACTACCAGATCTAGATCATGTGTTTTAACTAGACTCTTAATGAGATGGGGAAAGGGCTATTCTTTACCGGTGCCTTGGCAGGATATCTCTACAAAGAAGCAAAACATGTAACATTTGGAAGAAAGGGAGTGTAAATAACAAGCCTAGGACAGGTACTTCTCCTTATCTCCCTTTCTTGCTTGGAAGAAGACTGGGGAGTTCCACATCCGGTGTGATTTTCATCTCAGACATTGACTTACTACATGTCCCCTTGCAAATGGCCACAGCTGCAGAATGGGCTGTCACACTCCTGTCAGCTATATTAGGGCCTGTAGAACAAAGGAGTTGCTGCAGTTTACACATGTGCACCAGAGATGAGCCAAGATATGCTTTACCTTGTTGTCAGTCACTTCCTACGCCAGTTGCATCTTCAGTGGAAATTCCTGTGTAAGAGCTCAAGAGTAACTTGAAACAGAGAACTGTGAAGACAAAAACGGTCAGGAGGATGAAGGATGAAAAAAATCAATAGTAATCCATGATAGAAGAATAGTACAAAGACCTGACGTGAAGCAGAAAGACAAATTTTCTTCTGCTTTTACTAACACCTTAGCCAGTTAGCCCGGTACTTGTGGCAGCAGTTGTCTGGCTCATCTAAGTCTCTGTGCTTCACGTTACACATGAGCATTACTGGCTGCTTGTGACCGTAAGCCAGCTGTTTTCCCAGCATCACCAACTCTTGTGATGCATCTCCAGTGTGTTCCAGCAGGCAAGATTAGGTGCTGTGGTGCTTTTCTGATGGCTAAATTGCCCACTGTATCTGCCGTAACTCTGCCTGATGGAGGGGAAACTGTGTTTCCTAATAGCATGATCTAGATGTCAGGGGCAAAAAGGCACCAAAAGAAAAAAAAAGATGAAATGTGCTACCAGTGACTTGGGGTGTGTGACCCAGGGCAAATTATTAATCATCTACCAAATGGGAATAAATCTTCCCATAGTACAGCACACCAGGGGCTGTGGAGATTAATTAGTATTTTGTATGGGGCTTTGAAGATGGAAATCACTATGTAAAGGCTTAGCAGCATTATCAGCAGCAGAATGGATAAATCAAGTGTGATTCTGAGTAATGTCAAGGAAAGTGGTTTAGTTATCACCCTGCCACAAGGGGCAAAAAAGCCCAAACCTACCAACCAACTGACCAGCCAACCGAAAAAAAACCCCTTGTATGTTAAAAAAAAAAAAAAAAAAAAAAAAGAAAAAAGAAGAAGAAAGACTAATGCTACCCTGAGAGTAGGTTTCTGTCCTTTGTCCTGTCAGCCCTGCTGTTGTGGGGAATTCTGGCTCAGGGCATTTCTTGCAGATATGTGCTTACTGTAAAAAAAAAAAAAAAAGTATGCAGAATTGCATCAGAAATCTAATTAAGTTCTGTGCGGGTATAAATAGTTTCCTTTTCTCATGCAAAGCTCTGCGGGGACTTTGCTGCTCTGATTATCTTTCTACCTCCTTTGGAGGAATGAGTATGTATATATGATGACTTTATTAGAAGTGAATCCCTCTAATGTCTGAATCTCTCTGTTTTGCAGCAGTTAATAGTGGACTTGTGAACTCTGCTCCCACGCCACACATAAAGGAAAGGTAGTTTGAGTTGAGAGAAAACTAGGAGAGGTACCAAGAAATGCTTAAAACAGTGTTTGAGCTGTCTCCTGTTTTCTTTTAAGCTGACAGACGTAGTGGAAATAGTGATAGAGTTGTAACTTTGAGGCACCCTTAATTAGAAACAATCTGTTGGGCGTTATACTATGTTTTCCTTGCAAATAGACAGGCATGATGGGAGTGGGATCTGTATTCAGCTGGCAAATTGAATCTCACTTAAAATCCAACAAAAATTCCTAATGAGATATAATGGCCCAAAGTTTTAACCTTTAGAAATCATAATTCCTGGTCCAGACTGGATCAGGCTGTTGGATCTTTGGAGTACAGTGGAAGGGGCAGTAACTGCAGGGTCTGCAATTGTGCCAAAGCTGCTGCAGGGTGAGGGAGAGGGACCTCTGCAGAGCTGCAGGACACTTGTTTGATAGTGGGCCCATGCTGTCCCCTGGCTGTTGAGAGTACATCAATACTTCTTTCAGATAATCCAGTTGTGAAAGAGAAAAAAACCAAAAAAACCCAACAAATAACTGAAGAGCAATTGGCATCTCATTTTCTATCACCTGCATTGTCTTTGGGCCTTAAAATTCAGGTAGCTAGCTTGCTCAGTGCTTGTTGTGCAAGTAAGCACATGTTATGAGTTACTGAAATTGTAGCTGTCAGAATATTTGCTGTCAGTGGATTGCTACTTTGCCTGTCTTTGGGGGAGCAACATATTGACTACTGTCATGCCATATACAGTTTTTAACTTGTTGGGTTGAAGTGTTTATCACCAGCCAGTACAAACTGCCATTAGTTCCAACTGCTTTCAGAGGTGCAGCAGATACATTTGAGAGTGAAGAGGGTTGTTAAATGAAGGCTTGGGTTTGTGAGATTCAGTCTGTTCAGACTACTGGTAGTGAAAAGGCAGCGCAAGCAAGCAAAACTTTCCTGATATAAGGAAAGCCTCCTGAGGATGCCCAAGGAGCACTTAGAAGCAATCAGTGTGCCTGCATGTGATGTGACTTACTTAGTCTGGAACATCAGGAACACGTGTCAAGGGGCTGCTTGGGCAGGAATACTCTGTCCCCAGCCGAGCCTCATGAATGCTAACAAGAAGAAACATGTTGTTTTATGTTAGCTGAACACGTTCTTGCAATGCTGTTGTCAGATGTGATGTGACTTTCGTGCAATTAGTGTGGAAATGGGAACTGGGACACCAGGGATCAGCTTCCAGATCTGCCTCTCATTCTCCAAGTAAAAACGTGGGTAGATCCCTTAGCCTTTCATCTGCCCATCCATCTGTAAAATCTGCATCCTATTTCCTATAGAAATTTTGGTTTTTCTTTAAAATCCTTTGAAAACCACTACCTAAAAAATAGACTTAGGTTCTAGAAGTATGTACTATGCAAGCCTTTACAGCGTGATCTACTCCAAGTACGTGGGTCTCTTGGGATTAAATTATGTGGGCTACTTTCAAATTCTCATTACAAAAGTAAGTTTCACTCATATGAATAGCCAAGGTGAGATATTACTAAGAAGTTTTTTACAAGTTAAAGCAATTGTGTCTTTTCTGAGTTCTGTGAAGTTGCTTCGATTAGCTACCTCAGAAAAGAAGTGTGAACATGCTTCTGGGCTTGGTTGGAAAGAAAGAAAAGTAACTAGTAGTATTTCTGTAAGGGAGATCTGATTATTCATAGCTGTTTATACTGTGGTATGTCCCTCCCTTTTCTATTCTTATGCAAGGGGTGAATTAATGTAAAAATACTGATATTTTTGTCTTTGAGCATCTGAATTAGTGGGTCAGCTCACACCTCAGAGCTATTATTTCATGTTCTCTGAAGACTTAGCTTTCTCTGCAGTGCTTACTGTTCTAATTTTGAGGCTTTGTTTGCAAACGTGGTTCCTAACTACTTCTGGTTTTAGAAAGAGGAGTGTTGAAAACAGAAGAAAATTCAAGACCAATGTCAATATATTGCACAGATACAGAGGAGTCTGATCTCATCCTTGCTTCTGTGGACTTTCCATTTTATCAGGAGTGTGCCATCCATGCCCAGAGATAAACAAATTATACTCCCTATAAGTACTTCAGAGTCCACTTCATTTAAAAGTGGAAATACCCTGCTTTATGCCCAACTCCATCAAAAGTTTGCAAGATGTTTTGCCTGCGTAGTTTTCTGTGTCTTGCTGGAGTAGCATAGAGGACTTTTAAAAACAGATGCATTAGCTAGGGATTATTTAATTAAATGTTTGAGACAGCTACATTGACAGAAATCCCCTGGTCTTTGGGATAATTGCTCTCAAGAGTAATGTTTTGTTCTGTGTTTGGAATAGACAGGAGCTTGGACCTCTGGAAAGGTCACTCTGGTTACAGTAGAAAGCATTTGTAGGAGCACAGCACTGCAGCAAGCTGAAATGTGTGCGGTTTACAGCTTTGCTGTTGTTTTGGGTAAGTGCCTGTGTGCCCACCCTGAACCTTCACCAAATGGAAGTCAGCTTATTTCACTTGCTCTGAGTACTAATGTAGTCTGCATTGGCAGCCTGGTGAAAGAATGTGTGTGGGAGTCACCAGGCAGTAGAAATGGGCTGTGTGTGAATCTGTGCTGTAGCTCAGCTCAAGGCAAATGGCACAGCAAGCTTTGCTCTGGACTAGTCAGCTAAAGTCATCCTTGGAACCTGAGAGAGGAAAAGGGGAGGACAGTCCCCAAAGCAGAGGTGTTTGTTGGCTGCTTGAATGGTGAGGCTCACTTCTGGCTCTTGATGGGCTGGGAATTTCCAACATTGCTGTATCTCTGGGATCTGAAGGCTCACGCCTTGCTGATTCCTGCTGTGGCATCAGCCCTTGCCTTCTGAGCAGGCAGATGCCTCAATTGGAAATTCAGCCATGGCATATGGTAATTTAGGAGCAGGGAGGAGCAAGGGGTGCTGTGATGAAGCACATGTTTGTAATGCTGAGGAGTATTGGCTGGCTGGGAGTCCTTGCTGTTTTGCTGTTCCAGTGCTTCTGTACTGGACTGGTTTATAGTAAATGATCTATCGAGAGCACAGTACCTGCTGTTTCAGGACTTGTGGAGATAGGACTGTCTGGCATGTCTCTAGACCAGGTTGCAAATCTTGGCTTTCTTAAGCTTCCTCTCTGGCCTGGCCAGATGGTTGGTAATGAAGTACAACTATGCCCTCAGAAGGAAGTGATGACTGAATCCAAAACCATGCTTCTCAAACCTTCCACTTAGTTCTGCTCATGATTAATGTTGCAATATCCCTTGGCATGCGTGTTTTTCACACTGGAGTTTCCAGTATCATAGCTGCCTCTTTCCCCAGTCTTTGTACTGGCCAACCAAGTTCCTAGTTCATGCATCAACCACATTCTAAGTCATACATCAGCCACAACCTGAATAGGATTTCTCTGCTAGAGTTGTGGGTCAGGCTCTGTCCAGGGGATATTCTTGCTCACTCCTCTAAGGCCATGCTGCAGATTCTCATGTGGTTATAGGTATCTCTGTGATCTCACTGATGCTCTAATCAAGGGGATAGGTGTAATGGGTATAGCAGGTTTACTACATTCCTAGCACAAACCTACTTACTCTACTGGTGAGATTTGAATTTGCCCTTAATGTCCATAATATTTCTACAGCAGGCAGTATGTCAGCAGACTTACTTGAGGATGAAATTTACTTTGTCCAGTGGTGGGGGATGCTGGTGGTGCCTGATGCAAGTACCACTGAGCCCATGAGGAAAGGGAATAAGCTGTCACTGACTGCATGATGTCTCTACAGTGGCATGGTGTGGACTTTGCTGAGTATCTTAGCTCTCATGCTGGATACATGGTCATACAATCATTTAGGTTGGAGAACACCTCCAACATCATCAAACCCAACCTTTGACTGAACACCACTACATAACTAAATTACAGCACTAATTGCCATGTCCAGTCATTTCTTGAACAGTTCCAGGAATTGTGACTCCACCACTTCCCTGGGCAGTTAAAATGAGTAACCACAGTCTCAGTGAAAGAATTCTTCCTAATGTCCAACTTGAACCTCTCCTGGTGCAGCTTGAGGCCATTTCCTCTTACCCTGTTGCTGGTTAACTGGGAGAAGAGATTGACTGCTACCTGGCTGCAGGGAGTGGTAGAGAGTGATAAGGTCTCCCCTGAGCCTGCTTTTCTCCAGGCTAAACAGCCCCAGCTCCCCAGCTGCTCTTCTTATGATTTCTGCTCCAGACCCTTCCTTCACTACCTCTATTGCTCTTCTCTGGATGTGCTCAGTGTCCTTTCTTGTAGTGAGGGACCCACAACTTTGCATGGGGTTCAAGGCATGGCCTCACCACTGCTGAGTAGAGGGAGATGATCACTGCCCTGGTCCTGCTGGCCACACTATTGCTGGTATAGGCCAGGATGCCATTGGCCTTCTTGACCACCTTGACACACACACTGGATCATGTTCAGCTGCTGTTGCTGCTGTTGACCAGCATTCTCAGGTCCTTTTCTGCTGAGCAGCTTTACAGCCCCTCTTCCCCCAGCCTGTAGTGCTGCGTGGGATTGTTGTGACCCGAGGGCACATTGTAGAACCTCATGCAATTGGCCTTTGCCCGTGACCCAGCCTGTCCAGATCCCTCCTCAGACCCTTTCTACCCTCCAGCAGATCAGCACTCCCACCAAATTACTGTCATCTGTGAACTTACTGAGGGCGCACTTGAATCCCCTCATCCAAATTATGGATAAAGATACTAAAGTCCACAGCCCCAAATGTTTTTGTTTTCCTAATCAGTGTGGCATTTGTTTTTTATTGTGTTTTAACTCCTCCCTACATCTAGCCTTGTTGACATTTGTGTTCATTTCCTTGGTGCCAGGAGAGCTCATGGCTTCCTCCTCAAATCAGCACTGTGATAGCTTCATAGAGGTGGGAGTGAGATTTATTTCTTTAATAAGAGTCAGCAAGATCCCACTGTGGAATGTTTCTAGCAGTTTATTATTACAGATTGTTCTCCCCAGATGCTCTGGGTAGGGTTTGTAGCAAAAGGAGGATGCTGAAAAACTGAACTGGGATGAACTTCCCTGACATGGTGATTTAATCTCCTACATGGACAATTCTTTTGTGAGATTTTGTTCTCCTAAGGTAATCTTGAGAAATCAAGGTATCTGACGATGGTTCTCTCAGAGCTCACTGCAGCCCGACTGTAAAGGAAAACCTCAGAGATGAGAGTAGAAAAAGACTGTAGGTCTTCAGATGTTTTTTGTATTCTTCAAAAGATATTATCAGTCAAGGGGAGCCAGGAGCCTACACACTTGATCGTAGCTGATGTGAAAGACCATGTTCTGTAGCTGCTGTCTGCTGTTGGCCAGCTTCTCATGTCCTGCCTAGACTGGCAGTGGGGACATTGCCATCATGTCATCTGCCTACTTCTCAAACAGGTGAAGTGGGAAAAGCCATGGGGTTCTTTAACACCACAGGTGAAATGTTTGGTTTATTGCAGTGCAAACTGAGGTTTCTCTTCCTGTCCCCATGGGACTGGCTGGACTGTCTCCATAGCTGTGATAAAGCATCCTGCCTCTTTGACTACCACCCTTTCCCTCATCTTTATGGCCAGATAAGAGCTGCTTTTCCAAGGCTTGGACATGCAAGTCTGTGAGGGTTACCTGTGGAAGTGGCTAAGATTTTCTTGACAGAATTTGGTGCCTTTGCTTGGCACTTAACCAAGTGGAAAGTTATGGAAATAAAATACTGGGCTCCCACTGGAATAAAACCTATCTTCTGTCCCAGTACATGCACACTGTGTGATGCAACTACTCAGCATAATTTATTTTGTGTTGTAGTTTGCCTTGTGCACCAGAGTTGCTTCTGTTTTCTTTTGCAGGTGAAGGTCCAGAATATGGGGCCAGTGGGGAGGATGCCCTGAGTAGGATTCAAAGGCTGATGGCAGAAGGTGGCATGACTGCCGTGGTTCAGCGGGAGCAGAGCACCACCATGGCCTCCATGGGCGGCTTTGGCAACAACATCATTGTGAGCCACCGGATCCACCGCAGCTCTCAGACTGGCGCGGAGCCCAGCGGAGCTGAGGGCACGTCGGCACAGCAGCCCAGCTCCCAGCAGCTGGGCACAGAGCTGGAGGGACGGATCCTGTCAGAGTCTGTGCAGCTGCCGGAGCACGGCCTGAGCCCGCGGACAGCCCCTAGTGGGAGTGAAGGACAAAGCGCCGGTGACCTGGACCTGCCAGAGCAGGCCCAGTCCTCCATGGACACCGAGGGACCAATTGAATACAGTGACCTAACTAACAATAATAACCATCTTCCTGACAGTACCAACTTCTATAGTAATGACAGCACCAGTGGGGAGTCGCGGAACAGGTAGAGATTGAGTTGTGTGTTGGTGCTACCCTTGTACTGCTCAGCAGAGACCTGTACCTCACAGCTGGCCGGGAGCTGGAAGAGTAGGGATGGGTGGCTCTAACAGGTTGCTGGTGGTTCAGAGGGCTTCTCTAATCCTGGGTGATGGGGGAAGGGATAAGAATTGCAAGAGAAGCCGTGGAGAAGAAAGCGTACTTAACTTCCAACGTTCCCACTGCTGAGAAGTTAACAGGAATACAAACCACACTTGCTGCACATCAGCCAAATTTTGAAGCCCCGTGGCATCCCCTGAGCTAAGCCCTGCAACTTGGTGTATCATCCTTTGTAAAGCCTTTTTCCTTTCCTTTTTCCTGCCCTTTTATACCCATGGAACTGATCAGTAGAGTGAAGAAAGGGAAGAGGGCCTGCAGCATCCATCTGGAGACAGGCAGTACTGGGCTAACCCAGGCGTGATGCTCCAGCTTTGTTGCTGGAGTGGAGGAGTCTTCCAGGCCACAGTCCCTCTCCATAGCACAGCACTGCTCCCCCAGAGTGAGTTGTTCTGAGACCAGTCCTGCCTGTGCTGTGGTCTTTTCTGGGACAAACTGGGCTTCACCAGAACATGCATGGCTCAGGATATGCTCACAGGTGGGATCTTTCCTTTTTAGAGTTAGTTTAGGACTTGGCAGGAACTGAAGCAGAGATGCCACATGGATGGGTAGAGGGACAAGGGCTACTGCTCTCTAGTCAGAATGCAGTTCACACAAGGATGTTCTGAGCTGTGCCAATACTAACATGAATGAGCCACCCCAGTGGTGTCATGGTGCCAGGACTGAGCTGCACCTCCTTGACAGGGGGCGGGAGATCTCTCAGCTCTAGGCCAGGATGTGAGGTATGGGTCTGTGATGTAAGGTGTTGCATGTGAAATCTTGACCTTGTACATGTAGTTTCTAGTGGAGAAGTCAAGGCTCTGATACTTTGTTTTTAGTCTCAAATGTGATTTTCCTTTTCGTTTGTAACTCTCCATCCCTAGCAGGCTTGTGGAGGAAGTACAGGGAGAGTGTGAGTGCTAACGAGGGAAACACCAAAGATCAATGTCATTAAAATATGACAAACCCTTGCTTGATCTCCTGTCTTCATTTGTGTGATGGTTGTCTCTGTGTTTGGCCTTGGGGATAGATACACCCATCTCAGAAGCTCTAGACAGCATACAAATGTCAGATGATCACCACTCCCTTCCCAGGAGGAAAGCAGACTCAGCCTGGGAGTTGAAAGTCCAAAACTGGGAAATGGAGGTGCATTTGGGAGTCTTGCTTGCAAATCACATTTTAACCAGTCTGGAGATTGAGCACCTGTGCATTTCCCATCATTCAAGTACTGCAGTAAGGAGAAAGAGAAGCATTTCACCTATCCTGTGTATAGTGGTGCAGCACTGAACATCCTGGGCAGAGAGTGGTCTGTCTTGCTGATCCCTTGGTGCAGAAGAGCCTTGCAGTATCTGGCTGTTCTGGATAGAGGAATGCACATTCTTCTGTTTCCACTGTGCTGTGAGGGATGTTTCCACTGCTGTCTGAGCACCTGCCAGCAGCTGCTGTGCTCCTGCCCAGCTCCTCTAGATTCTGTGCTGCTAAGACATTACAATAAATAAGTCTGTCATTAGGCAGCACTCAAGCTCCCAGTCAGAAGAGTCTGTTAGAGAACATTAAGCAAATCTTCCCTTAAATCACAGCCTGGAAATGAACCTTAAATCAAATCAGCTGCTGCCAGGCCTCATTGCTGAGTGTTAATGAGGCTCTAAAACCTGCCCCAAGCGAACCACATCCCCGATCTGACAGGAGAGCAGCCTGAAAAATGGGATTCCCTTGTGTGGCAAGGAAGGTTTCAATCCCTGTATTGCCTTACTGTGGAGGGGCCTGAGGATGTGCTGGCAGTTGGGAGCCAGAAGAGCCATGTCTCAGATGGACAGACAAGGCAGTGAAGGTCTAGACAGAGCTGTTTATTGCTCTGCTTGAAAGCAAACTGAAACAGAACCTGGAAAAAAATGCTTCAGCTCAACCTGACATCACTTCTTCCCTCTCCCTACATGATTCCTGGAAGAATCTTGAGGGCCATTCTTGGTAGATGTGTTGCAGAGCATTTATAGATATCCATTTTCAGAATGAGCCAAGCTATCTACAGAAAAATTCCCATCTCAGTTGGAGAAGTGTGTTCTGGGCTGCCTCACTTGGGTGTTGGCAGATTCCCAAAGCCTGGCATGCGCCATGCTGGGCGCTCTGGCCGGGCTGCTGTGCCGAGGCCTGAAGCCTGCTCTGCTGATGGCTCCCCTTGGTCCACACCTGCCCCCACTGCAGACCGGGGCAGGACAGGGGCTGAGCTGCACTGGGAGCTGGAGCAAACCACAGCCACTGTCTTCATCATTGTGGGACATCTCTGAAGCTCTAAAGCACTCCTCCATTCGAGATTTGAAGGGGAGGCTCTTCCTGATGAGGTAAGGGTGGAGGCCTGGTCAGAGCAGCTGGCTTTGTCGCTCTGGGCCAAAGACTGCTAACAGTTGAGCCCGACTGCAGGCTGTGTTCCTACGGGCTTTAAGCAGGACCAGTGGGCACAGTGGGTGTGGACAGGCTTAACCTGCTGGTCCTGCCTTGTACATGCTTTGTAGATGACCTGCTGTGGCTACACAACTGAGCAGGTGCCCTCAGTGGCTTATGTGTACAGAGAGCAGTGTTTTTCTTCTGAGTTTCAGACCTAGGATCTGCCAAGCTCAGATTATCCCTGCCTGAGACCTGATGGAGCTACATGGGTGAATGGGTCAGAAGAGTAGGGGACAGGAGAGAAAATTGAGCCCACTTATGCAATGGGCTCACCCACACCCACCCCAGTGCAATTTATTTATTATGCCTCCCATGTTTCTTGTGGAACAAAACTCCTTATCCACTTAGGACTGCCCTGCCCCAGCCCAGCAGTCTTTCTCGGTTGTTTCAGGCAGGGCTGCTCTAACTGTCCTCTCCAGCAATGCCCCTGAATCTGCATGGTGACCTGAGGCCTGGAGCCCTGCATAGAACAGCAGGCAGTGGGATTGCCCACACCAGGGACAGCACCACAGCAGCTCAGGGCTCCTTCCCCAAGCCTTGCAGCTTTACCTGCTCACTGCAGTGTGACAATGCAGCACTGAGGCAAATGCCATGCCAGGAGCAACATGGAAATCCAGCAAGAGCTGCTTCAGGAAACCAAACCAGAGCTGTGCATACTTGCTGGCCCAATTTAGGAGGCAAAATGAGAGCTTTGCTGCGTAGGAGCAGGAAATAATCTTAAAAAGTGAAAGCTTTTCTCAGCCATAGACTGTCAGGAGCCTTTAAATGTGCTAACAAAATCCTGGGGAAAGGAGAAATACAGTGCAGAGAATTTTATTTAGCTTTCAAAAGGCTTTTGATAAAGTCCCTCACAAGAGGCTATTAAAGAAACTTAGTCACCTCAAGGGTGAGGGGTAGAGTCCTCCTGGAGATAGAAGCTGTGGGAATTGGAGTCAAAAGTAAGAGAGCCATTTCTTGGCATGGAATGAGGTTAATGGTGGGTTGGTCAGGTTCAGTAGGAGCCAGTGTTCTCTAAAAGCCCTAATGAGCTGAAAGAGGAGGGGAACAGCTGATGATACAAGATTATTTAGGTTAGCTAGGAAGGGAGAATGTGCCAGAAACCTGGGGCAGTGGGAGGAGGTAGCGGTTGGAGCTCCTGTGCTGGAAGGGGACTTGTATGAATCCTTCACAGATGGAAAGCTGCATGGGTGCTGCTGCAGCCAGTGAATGCTCCAGCATCCCTGGGGCTGGGACCACACCAGAAGGTGAGCACTGCCTGAAGGGAGACCAAGGATCCCAGAGAAGGTTGCTGAAGCCCTGGCAGGTGGTACAGTGAAGTGGTGATGCCTGCTTGTCCCTGTGAGTCCCGGGTTTTCTGCTCTCACTCCTTGGCTTATTTATTGGTCCAAGTACTTCTGTTTGACCCCCTGAAAGTCCCACCCCATGTGGCTGCTATGGGGTGACCTTATAACTGGGGGGTGCTGGGACCCCAGCTGTGTGTGACGTCTGGGAGATGTGCTGGGCAGGAAGGAGAGGCAGGGACCTGTTCACAGCTGGGTCGTGGGGAGTCTCTCCCATTATTACTGATGCCAAGCCCAGTAACTGGTTCCTCCAGCTGCTGCTCAGGCTGCTTTCTAGGGAGCAGTTGCCCTCTCTGCTCAGCCCCAATCTGTCAGAAAAGTTATTCTCCAACTGGAAAAGGCAAATTAATTAAAGTGTGCAGCATGCGAGCCATCCACCACTAATTGGGATCTTGGTGTGCAGTGCATAAATGTCATGCCTTTGCCACTTCTGCATGGAAGGGGCCCTCAGCACATGAGGGAGCTGGAAGGCAAAGCAATCTTTCCAGCTGCCATCCTCTGCCAGCCAATTAATGCCCGTGTCCCTCTCCCCTCATCCCGGGGCTCAGAGGCCTCAACCTGCTCCCTGCCCAGCTCCTGCCCATACAGCCACTCCGTGCACTCTACCGAGCACAAGGATTTGTTTTCCCCACAGCATCTCAAGCAGAAGTGCCTCTCATCTGCTCCCAGTGAGCTCCCTCGGCTCCTCTTTGTTTTGCCTTTCAAGCAGTTGTTGATGGCATATGGCACCGGTAGGAGCTGGCAGGGATCAAGCTGTCTTCCCTGGGACGTTGGCCCTGGACATCAGCTCTGGTTCTGCCAGGAGCCACCATCCCAGAGAGGACACTGTGGGGCTTCCCCTTTGCCTCTTATCTGAAAATCAATATGCTGCTTCTTGGTCTCCAAGCATCTGCCTTCTGTGCCAGGGTCTTGCCTGCCAATTCAGGCCCAGCTCCTCCAGCTCGGTGGTGCCACAGGACAGGGACTGGGGGTCCCATGCAAGCAGCTCAAATAATTCAGGGGGGACAGGCAAAGTGTGAGCAATGGCAGATGTGAGCACAGCAGGGAGTAAATGCCACCACTGGAAAAGGCAGCCAGGCACAGAAGTCTCCAGGAGGACCTGTTGCCGAAACTGTCTCTGTGGAGGGCTGCAGCTGTTCTTTGCCACCCCACTGAGCCTTCACTTCAGCTGCGGCTGGTCAGCCAGTGAGCTTCAGGCAGGCACATGGAATTTGGCAGCTGCTGAGATTTGCCTTTCTGTCCTTGCATCCTGCCCTGCTTCAGCTTGGCTGGTGGAGTTGGACTTTGAAGTCCCTGCTCTTTCCAAGTTCAGGAAACACCTGAAGCTCCCTGGCCTTTCACCCTTACCCTCTGAGCTCCTAGCTTCAGCTTCACAGAGGCTGGGGTAAATAGCAGACGCTGTAAAAACATGCAATGTGGTAATTTAGTCTTGGTTCTTTCTGTTTCTTAGGCTCATCTTCATGGCCTTTTCCTGGAGTTTAATGCTGGACCCCTGATACCATCGCAGCTATTAAAGCCTGTCCCTCAATCCCCAGTTCAATAATACAGTAATAGCCTGATAGTATCAGGAGCGGGCTCTGATGGCAGATGGAGTCCAGTCCCTTCTGCAGCACAGCGTGAGGCACTGCCACCCCACTGCAGGGAAACTTTAATTTACAGATTATTTGTTTTCACTGCAGGCTTTGGGGATGGGGGGATGAGTAAGTGGTGACTGCTGGCTGCTGACCAGGCACTGCTGAGAGCCCTGTGCTGGCTGGTACCCAAACCAGCTTCTCTCCTTCCCCTGGGTCCTTGTCAAACGCCCTCAGGGTGTTGTGGTTGTAGCTCTGCCCTTGCCCTGGGGGTTATTACCTCTGGGTTTGCTCGTGCTGCCAGACAGGGCCATACCCCACCCAGGGGAGCACAGTTGGGCAGGGGCCAAAAACTCCTTCCCCCTCCAGCCTCAGGAAAAACTAGAAGAGGCTCAGAGGGGCTAATGAAGACTGACTGGCAGCCACTGGGGAGGCTGATACTAAAACGTTTAAGTGCTATAGCAGTACAGAGGGTTGTACTTATCTGTCTACCCACTTCAAAATTCCCATGGAAGCCCTGCCAGCAGCCCTCTGTTAATCACCTACATCAAAAGAAATGCTAATTAAAACAATTATTTAGGGAGGGACTGAGGCTGGTCCTGCTGCACTGCTGAGTGGGGGACAAGCACAGCCATTAAACAGCAGCTTTAGGCTCTGGTACCTAGTGTGACTGGCAAGGGCAAGTGATAGCTGAGAAGGGCAAGGGT
Source organism: Trochalopteron elliotii (assembly GCA_024734555.1). NCBI lineage: Eukaryota > Metazoa > Chordata > Aves > Passeriformes > Leiothrichidae > Trochalopteron > Trochalopteron elliotii. Next base: position 4,808,388 of record JANPWX010000031.1, read on the forward strand.
TTTTCATGCATAGGGAGTACCCGGGCCATGGGTCCCAGTCAAGGAGGACAAGAGCTGAACATGCAAAAGCAGCAGTAACCCGACACAAGATGCTGCCACACACCCAGCCTTTCCCACCCACAATGTGGGAGTAAGAATCTTGCTCCACGAACTCTTTATTTCAGTGTCACGCAAGCTCTGCTGGCTCTTGGCAGGGGGGTTGGGGCTGCTCCCCGCAGAGCTGCAGCCCCAGGCTGAGTGCTTGGCAGTGCTCGGGGTGCAGTGACCCAGGAGAAGCCCTGGAGATGGGTTTGCTACAGAGGCACTGAGGATGGCTAAGCCCAGCATTGCTTTTTTGATGAGATCTCAGATTTGGTTGACAAAGGTAGCTGTGTCGGCATAATATACTTAGGCTCCTGTAAGGTATTTGACATAATACTTCCTGACAGCATGATCAGAAATTCGCCCTATCCAGCACTCTGTGGGTTTAATGCAGCTAAGTGCAACACCGTATGTTTGGGGAGGCAAAATGTAGGTCGCAGCAGTGAGTCTGGGCTGCATGGCACCAGGAGCCAGGTGAAGGTCAGGGCACCCACAGCATCACTGGGCCTGTCCTGCAGAGGGACTGAGCACATTCCCTACAAGCTACTTTGGAAATTAAACTTGAAAAATTGCTCAGCTAAAACCCCACCAGGACTCCAAGGTGCTGTGAAGAAGCCAGCTGAGGAATAGCAGCAGTTGGAAAACCACCAGTGAGCAGAATTCCCATCCAGGTCCCACGTGCTGCTCCCTGCCTTGGTGCTGCCTGGGCTTGCACTTGCTTCCTTCAGTTCCTCCTTGCAGGGTTCAGCAGGATGGGACACCACCTTTCCCCTGGGTTTCCTCAGGCTCCTGTCCCCTGTTTCCTTCCCTGCCCTTTGGCTCTTACCCCTGCCTAGGTGATTTTTCTCTAGCAACCCATCTCCTGCATTTTTTTCCCCTCCCCCTCTGGAACATAATTTATCTTATGCTTGTCAGCGAGCATGGGCTTTCCTTCCTAGGAGCACTGCTTCCCACAAAGTTAATGGGACTAATGGGAGCAGGGTGTTCTTGATGCTTGCCAGGATTTGGATCCATCCACAGGGACACCCCAGGGTGGTGCAGATTTGCAGGCCCTGCTGGACAAGAGCACATCCAGGCTGTGAGTGGCCATGTCCTGCCCACACCACTGTGGGCGTCACTCGTTGGTCATTTGAAGCTCTGCCTTTGGGCAGACCCACCCTCCATGGAACTCCTCAGTGCTGCCAGCCCCAGCCCCACAGGCTGCATGAATGTTAGCTTAAGGAACAGCAAACAGCCCTGAAACTGCTGAGGTTCCTCCCACCTGGAGCAGCCCTTGCTCTGTGTTCATCAAGGCAGTTTAAGGCTGTCCAGATGGCCTAATGTACCTCATCAAAGTACAATTTGTATCACAGTGCACAGCTATGTGAAGCATCCCAGCGTGGGGCTTGGCAGTAACACTTTGGCCAGTGACACATCTGCCTCAATTCACTGGGGACATGATGGATGGAGGGACTGTGATCTGTAGCCCAGTGTGGGAAGGCTGACCCAGCTGAGGGACCAGGGGGGCCTTTTGCATGGCAGCTGAGGGCTGGTGCTGGTTGGGTCCCCCCAGGCATTGGCAGCTGTTGCTGTAGGGATGGTTGGAGGTGCAACAGGTCCCATCCTTTGGAAAACAGCTGGGAAAGCCCTTTGAGCCTGGCAGGAGCGTGGGGTTTATCTCTCCAGCTGCCCTGACCCCACTTGCAGCCCTACTGGTTTTGTGTCAACCTTTTGCAGCCCCAGAGGGTTGTTCCTTCCTACTGGCATCTTCAGCTATTTGGGAGAAATTTATTAAGCACTGCTTTGCTTTGCTGGCACTCTCTGGACAGGCTCTGTGTGCTGCAAGGGTTCTCCTGCAGCCTTCCTCACAAGGCTGATGTGCTCCTGCTCCATGGCTAAGGTGGGAGAGGTCTTGACTTCTCTGCCAGGGATGCTGCAAGTTTTCCAGGCCAGGTTTCAGGCCCTGAATGAGTGAAAAAGTAATTTTTCATAAAATAGTTTTACCTTTCAAACAAATAAGACTACAGCCGCTTACTTTCCTCTTTTGAAATACTACCACTACAATAATGCTTCTTTAAATTTCAGTCATACAACCTGTTTAGGGTCAGACACCCAACTGGGTACGAATTAATTTAGCTCATCAGAGTGTGGTATTCCTGAGAAGAAAATTCACCTTCAAAATGTGTTGCTCTCACTCAGCTCTGAAAATGAATATAGATTTTCCCCACTTTACAGTAGCAAGAGGGGATCCTAGTTTATTTGTTGTGCTATGGGAATGCCTGGCATCCCACTTCCCTGCAGTACTGGGGGATGCTGGCACACCACGAGAGCTGGGGGAGAGCAGTGCTGGTGTGAGCACCTGCCTGGGTGGGTGCATGGAGACTGGAGCAATTGGATAAGGGTGGTTCGACCAAGTAGCTGCATGGACCAGCAGCTGGAAAAGGTACAGCCAGAGCATGGGGATAGAAGTGCTGTGAAATGGGGTCTGAAGATCCCCTCACTCCTGTGGTGACCTCAGCCAGTTCCCCCCCGAGGGACAGTGGCTGGTAACACTGCATCTCCAGCGAGGCAGTTGGAAGCACTTGCTCCCTGGAGGTGTTGACAGCTCCTCTCCTCACATTCCAGGTTTTTAAGGCCATGCACCCAGCCTGTTCTTGGAAGGGGCTCTGGTCCCTGACTGCATCTGACTGGACTCTGACTCTGCCTGGCTGCCTAGACTCATCCCTATCTGCAGCTCCATCCTCCAGCCAAATCACCCAGGGGCTGGAAATTACCTCCCATCACAGGCTCATTTTCATTAATAAAAACTCCAGGCTGGGCTGGGATTTTTATTTGTTTTGCTGATGTGATTACCTACCTCCCACCTGTGGCTTCCCCAGCCCCTGCCCGATGGAGAGGGGGATGCTTCATGTGGGTTAATAGGCTCTCAGGGGCACATCAGCTCTATGTCATGGCCAAAAAATCCCAAAGCTCCAAGATCCCTGCCCCAGACAATGCTTCAGCCCAGACTGTAGCTGCTGAGAAGGGAAGCTGCAGACCCTCCTCCAGCTGCTGAGGAGTTGCAGTGCTGCATTGAAGCATCCCCCTGCCTCAAGTGAGGGTCTCAGCACCAGCTCCCCAGGAGGAAGCATTTTGCTGCCTGCCTGGCCAGGCTTGCCAGCCAAACCACTGGCTGGGGCTGGCACAGGCTCCTTGCCAAGGTGGAGCACAGCAGGCCTGGCCATGGGGAAGACAGGAAGGCTCTGTGTGTGCATGTGTGTATACACCTGTGTGTGTGTGCAAGGGAGCACCCACAGGGCAGGGAAGGGCTGCAGCATGGAAGGATGAAGGGACAGAGCTGGGGTAGCAGCCTCCTGCCTTCGTCCTCTTGTGCTCTCTGCCCTGAAAAACCTTATTTAAATTAATGATAAAATTACCATGAATTAGGGGGAGGGATCAGTGCCAAAACAGAGGCTGCTCGTTTCCAACTTCCCCACATCCTCCAGGTTTTTCTGTGTGCCCCCTCCCCTTTTCCTGAGGTGTCTCTTCCTCTCACTGAGATTGTTGAAGGGATGGAGACCTGCCTGGCTGGAGAATGGATCCCTTGTCCCTCAGTGTGACCTTGGTGTTTTTGACTTTTGAGTGTTGTTGAGAGGGCTTGTGCCTCCACCTTCCCCAGGGCCCCCAGCTCCGGGGGGGCTGTCCTGGGGCTGTGCCTTGCAGGCAGCCCAGGCCCCACCACTCCCCTGCTCTGCAGCCGCCTCCTGCTCGCCTCCCAATTCCCTGGCAGACACAGCAGTGAGATTATCGTAATGATGTCCGACAAGGCAGTATCAGGAATTACGCTGATAAATCTAAACAGACAGCTTACAAAAAACCCAACAAAAACAAAACAACCACAACTGAACCCAGGCTTGTAATTTAATACAGGGTTATTAGCCTGGCCATCAGAGAACAGAGCTCTTGCATCCTGCAGCCTCAAGCCTCCTCTGTCCCTGGTTCTGCCTTGAGATATGGCCTCTTGCCATATCACAAAAGACTTTAGCCAATGTTTTTAGTTTGGCTTGGGGTGGTGAAGTCTCCTTGCTGAGTGCTGAGGCTGGTGTGGGGGTACAGACCTGTGGGGTGAATGCAAACCCCAGTGGCAGCAGGCTGCCTTCATCCCTACAGTGCGTGGCAGTTTGGTACCCATGGCCAACCCATGGTGGGCTCTTCTGCCCAGGGTAAACTTCAGTGGGCAGAGGCTGGGGAGAAGGGGTGAGAGGAGGGACAGCCTCATGTGTGGGAGGTGTCAGTGCTGGGGGACTGCCCAACAACACATTCAATGCCTACAGGATGAAGACAAGTGACCCCTGGCCTTGTGCCTTCCCCCCACACCAGGGCCAGGTCCCTGCCAGGCACAGGGAGATGTAGGGCAGGGGCAGCATCTTTCTTGGAAAAGCAGGGATCTGCTTCATTCTAGCTGTATTAAATGCTTTCTTGACACAGGAAATACTGACTGCTTTTTACCTGCTGTGGATTTGGCACACTTGCTGTGTTTCTCTTGGTTTCCTATGCTGTGAAAGACAGTGTAGGTAGCATTAACTTTAGTGGGGCCTCTATATGAGGTAAATGTGCCCATGGGGAGCACACATTCTGTCCACGTGGGGATCAGAGCTGATCTGCCTGAAGTGAGATGCGTGCACATAGAGCTCTTTGTCCCCCAGCAGTGCCAGCAATTACCTCAAACTGAGGAAATGCTCTTTTTTAAAAGATACATTTAAAACAGGGAGTGCATTTATTAGACTGCATGTGTTTTAGGAGGCAGGCTCTGCCAAGCTGCTCGGTGAAGCAAATCTGATGGCAGGGTGATTGTGCTGCAGGGCTGCTGGCTCTCTGCCCCTGCAGTAGAGAATCCTGGCGGGGCTGCAGGGAAGCCCCCGGAGAGGCTTGGGTTTGTCTCGGCAAGCCACTGGGGGGCTGGGCTGAGTGGTTCAGTGGCCGTGTGGGACCGGGGCTTGTCTCCTCATTTGGAATGAGTTTCTCCTCCAGGAGTGGCTACATGTGCCAAAGGTGGTGCCAACTTCATGGAGGTTTGCCAGGTTTAGAGGCTCCAAGCCCTGTAGTCCAAGGACCAGTGTTTCTTGTGGACATCCTCTCCTGTAGCTCCGCAACAGCTGCTGGCACATCCTGCAGAACCCAGCAGAAATGGTTTGCATGGATCACCTGAACTGGAAGGTGTCAGGAGGGCAGCTGACCCCGAAAGCCTTTGGAGGGCAGGTGGCAGCAGGTGGGCTCTGGCCCCAGGGCTGCTGGGGACTCTGTGCTGTGCCAAGGAGACAGCCTGGGCTCACACTGCCAGCAAGGGAACTGCCGTGTGAGTAAGTATGGTGGGTTAGTCAATTCATGAATTAATGAAGTAGTGAATTGGAAAATTAACTAATTAGACTAATTTGTTAAAGGGGCTCGAGTCCCTGGCTGCTTTTTGCCTGATGGCCGGGCAGCAGGCTGTGTGGGACAGTGCCTGGGAGAGGCCTTTGGGGAGCTCATGGCCGCAGGCAGGCACAGAGTTCCCACACACCGCCTGGCTCCACAAGCCAGACCCAGCCCCTGGGCACAGCAGTCCCAGGGATGATGTGTGTTTCTGTGCCATGTGGGAAATGGCAGGAGAACAGCACAAGCTTACATCCTTCATTTTTTTTCCTAATTTTTTTTTTTATAATAGATATAAAAGAAGTGATTCAGAAGCACTTTCCCCCTTCCATTACCCAGAAAGCAAGTTAAGAGTTGCAAGAGTGGGGACTGCAACAAAACAATTATATTGAAGTATTTGACGTCGTGCTTATACGGCAAATGTGACAAAACTGAGCACAACCTTAAAATAGCAGCAGCAATCTTTTAAAACACAAAAAGCAGATGATTATTGACTGAGGAGATTGCAGTGCAGCAGGCTGGGTGCAGGCTGTTGTGTTTAACTCTCCAGAGGTGCCACATCAGGCGCAGGCTGCAGCTGCCCTCCTGCTTTTGGATGAGCTCAAGCAAGTGGCAGTGCCCAAGAGGCAGCTTTCCAAGGGTGGCATCAGGTGACAGGAATGTGTTTCACCTGCCATATCCCCTCACTTGATTTAAGGCACCAATATTTGCAGCCAGTCTGAGAGCACAGCTGTCTGGTTCTTCCCTGGTGTTTCAAGGATGCTCATGGGCCTATGGGCTGGTGTGAATTGCATGCCTGTGGACAAACCGGGCATGGGAGAATGGCTTTCTGTATTAGTCACTACTCTTTCATGCTCACCTGGCTCCCCTCTATGGGCCAGAATGTCTATACATTGCTTTCCTGGCTGTGCCCTACCTGGCCTCTGGTGCCACCATCATCCCAGCCACTGGGGCCACACCTGCTCCACGGCTAAACATAGTCAGTCACTCACTCCCTGAAGCTGTGGCTCTGGCATCCTTCACTGGTGCTAAAAACAACATTTTCCAAATAAATAAAGAAAGAATCTTTCATTACCTTGTCTCTGCAAGCAGCCCGGGAGGCTGGGAAGCAGCTGAGCACTAAGTGATGTGCTTAATGCAGCTTTGCCTTTGGTATTTTTTCCCTCTGTCTCCAGTTAAGGCATGCCATGAGGCATGAGAAGATGTGGCTCTGGACGACTGGGGGTCTGGCTGAGGCAGCAGTGCATGGCTGGGTGCCTCCAGTCACCTTCTCTCTCAGGAAGGCTGCAGCAAACCTGCTTCTTGACCCTGCAAATCCTCCTGCCCTTCTCCCTGCAGTGTCATTTTGTCCCAGCATGGTCTGGGATCTGGCTCACCTTGCACCCATGAGTGACTGTCCTCCTGCAGAACTCATTTGTTCCTGATGTGCCCTGGGGACAGCTGGAATGAGGGGAAAGGACTGTTCCTCTGGGGATTGTATTGATGGGGAAGAGGAGGACTTGTGCACAGATGATCCTGTACCTCCTCAATGGGGAGAACAGGTGTGGGAGCCTCCAGGCAAATGTGGCCTGCAAGCAATATTTATTTCAGACCTTTTCAACAGTTCTAAGCCCCTTTACAAATGTGCTATCCCATGACCTTAGGCAAATTATTAGGATAGAGGTAAATAACCACAAGGTGCTGTCCCTTCTTCCATCTCCCACAGAGATGACACTGGCCCAGGGGAATGATCCATGTCCCTCCTGGCTGTGTTCACCCAGCAGCACACACAGGGCAAAAGCCCACCCACAGGTGGCATCACCCTGTTGTCTGCAGCCCCGGGCATGAGCAGGGAGTCTGAGTTACTGCCCTGGCATTCAGACAGCTCTGTCCTGCCAGGCAATGCCAGATCCACTCCAGTGAGTGAAGTGAAGGGTGTCTCCCTGCTCGCCCAAGAGCAGGTAGAGCAGCTGCCTCTGCTCCCTTTGGGACAATTTACTCCTGTCACCAACTGCTGGGCGAAGCCTTCCTGCCCACTTCCTGTGGCAGTGATGGTCCAGGGCCCTGAGCCTTTCTCATTGTCACCAGCTGCTTTTTCTCTCTCTGACTCTGCCCTTCTGAATTGGGTTTATTTTGGTTTTGAGCTGATAGATGGATTAGCATTTATCACCAGGCTGACTACCAGAGGGCTATTAAAAGTGATTTGCAATGTAAATACTTTCGTCATCAACCACATTTTCTTTAGACTAAGGTTGACTTTTATGAATATTAAAGCCTTGTAGATGGGTTCAGCAAGTTTGTGGGAGTATGTCTGTCAGAGGGAGAGGAACTGGCTGCCTGCATTGTGCTGGGGAGGCAATCTGGATCCACTGGAGGGCACAGGGATCTGGTGGCAGAGGGAGGGAAGTGGAGCATGAAAGGGTGTGTGAGGCAGAAAGAAAACCTGAATGCCTTGAAGGACAGAAAGAAAGGAGAGTGAGCATGCAGGAGTGCATCTCTGTGTGAGCAGGATGGGAGGACAGGCTTAGTCTGAAGTGTTTTTTCTGGAGGCTGGCAGAGACTGCCAGTCTAGGGGAGGACTTGTGGAAGGAAGGGGGAGACCTGGCCAGAGCTGGTGGTGAGCAGATATGTCCCTGGCAGAGCTCAGTGCCAGGTGCCTGTGTCTGAACTGGTACATGCCCCATGTGGCACAGGGATGGGTGAAAACTGCTCCTTTGCTTGAGGATGCCCTGCTCTGAGTGTAGGGTTGCAGGACCAGCAATGAATTCCCCAAGTCCCCCGGCAGACACAGCCTGGCATTAGTTTGTGTGCCAGGAGCCAGTGCTGGCTGCTGCTGTGCCTGCTGCATGTTTGAGTACAGCTACTGGGAATCTGTCAGGGATAATGGGTGGATGTTCCTGGGCTTGTGGGGGAAGCCAGAGTAAATGACCCATAACTGCTTTTCCTGGTCTTCAAAAATATTCATCTCCTGCGCACCTGCTCAGTAGTGTAACCACTCTGCCTCAGGATGGCTATGGATGGGAACTGTCACAAGCCAAAGTGCAGTATCACTGGTCACTTGCCACTGGTTTCTGCAAATCCCACTTCAGAGGCAGAGGTGAGAGGAGTGGCTTTGTCTGTTCCTAGGTGTTTATGGTGTTCTGGTGCAAGGGCAATATTTGAGATGGAGGAGCATGATGGAACATTGCCAACTGATAATGGAAGACTAGCAAATGCTGATTAGAGAGCAAGCACAGCACAGCACAGCATGGCTGAAAAGAAAAAAATAAGACAAAGAAGCCATTCAAGAAAATACAGGTTGGAAGTAGAGTGATGTGAAAAAATGGGAGATGTTCAATTACATGAAAAATAGACAGCCCCAGGAGTATCCCAGATCCCTACAAGGGGATGGATACTGGGTTTACTGGCTGGTTACTCCCCCAGACCAAGCTGGGTCAAGCCAGCAGGATAGCAGGAGTCTCAGACTGTCACAGGCCTTAATCCCAAAAGAGAATAAGAAAAGCCCTTAATTTGCTTGGGCCACTGAATATGAAATCAAGTCAGCCCGTGGCTTCTTCCATGGGAAAACCACAAGTCCCTCCTGCTCCACCTCACAGCCTGTCACGAAGTATGTGGCCAGGGGAAAGGTTGGAGCTGAGGTCTGATTCTGGAGTGGATTACCTGTTGTTCCTGACAAGTGCTGAGGAAGGAAGGTGATGTCACTTTGGTGGCAGCAAGGGAGGCTGGTGAAACTCGCTGGCAGCCTGCGAGAAGGGAATGTGTGAATATGTCAAGCCAAAAGAAGCAAGTTCAGTCTTTAATTCGGATATGTATAGTGAGTCCAGGCTTTCAGAAATTCTGTTTCTGACTAATGAGTGCATATAGCTAAGCTAAGAGTTAGAAGTTGGAAAGTTTTGTATTCAGTTTGGTTACACGTTTTTATCTCCACGCCTGATCAGCTTTGGAAGAAGACATCTCACTGTTCATTACAGTCTTTTGTCTTTCTGTGGGGACTTGTAGTTTGAGACAAGAGTCCAATCAAATAACCCAACTCCATTACAATCAAATTTTCTTTGAAGCAGATATTTCCTCAGTCTGATGAGTTCTCACAGAGTGTGACAAAGATTTATTCACATTAATTTTTTTAGGGGGAAAGAAGGAGGAGGAGAGAGTGGTATTTATTGGAGGTCAGGCCTTTGGACAAGGCAAGAGACTCAAAGTAACTGGCTGGAGTCTTTGATGGGTTTTGGTCAGTGACTGCAAAAATAGCGTGGACAGATATTTAGCTGAAAAATGCCAGCAAAGCCTCATTGCACTCAGTGCAATCGCATGGCTCCACACCAGCCCACATTTGGAAATCTTTGTCTTTTTGCTTCTAAAGGAAGGCAGGAAGGAAAACAAATATGAGTTGACTGAACCGACTAAAGAAATGCCAGAATGTGGCCCCTGGTTACCAAAATAATGGTGGTGCATCTGCCTCCCTGCTGTGGCAGGGGCCTCTTGTTGTGCAAAGGCAGCAGCAGATGCAAGTGCCAAAAGGCTTTAACCTTTTCAGGGTGCAGAGATGCACCTGGAGCGGGAGATGTGTCATCAGAGAAAATTGTCTGAATTACTTTAACAATGTTCTCTCTGCTAGAATTCAGAAATGTGCCTCTATTTGCAGGGAGAACATGCCAGTTTGCAGGATCTAGGGAAAAGAGAGGTCCAGTCTGTGAACTGGACACATCTTTAGATGAGACATTGACTTAAAATACTGTGCTTTTGTTAAGTGCTACCTCCCAGAGCCAGAGAGGTATGAGAAGAGGGTGAGGGGGTGAAGAGTGGATGGTAGGAACCCACTTGCCACTGTAATCCCTTCAAAAGAGGGTTAAAGTGGAGTATTTATTTGTTTATGTGTGTTTATGCATGTGTGTGTGAGAGCCGAGCAGATGGGGGAATGATACCAGTGTGTATTTGTGAGACAGCACAAGTGAGAGGCAGAGGATGGGTGAGGGAGTTCCTCTAGGTATAAAGTGGAGGGAAGGAGAAAGGTATACAGGAAAGGGAAGACTTTTTTTTTTCCCCTTTTCCCCTTGTTTCTTCTTGTTTGACAATTTCTCATTACCAAAAGCCAGACCCGGGGGACAGTCAGTCAGCTGGTTGTGGAGCTGCCTGATGTGTATTTTTGTTCTGCATGAACACCCCTGTTCCGAATGTTAGTGACAGCCCAGTGGAGTTTTTTGGGGACTGGGGAAAGCGTCGAGGCCTCCCTTTGCCCAGGCTGTGCCGGGCCCCGCTCTGTGTCTCCCTGCTCCTCGCTCTCTGACCCCTTGGGTGCTCGCGGCTGCAGCGGATCGGGATTTATCTCCGCCGATGGGTGCCGGGGGTGGGCAGCAGGGGCCGGGAGCGCTGTCCGGGGTGCTGCAAGAGCGCTCCCGCTCCACATCTGGCCGGCGCGGACGGGAGACCACATCTGGGACGGGGGGGAACGGCGGCTTGAGGATTGGCAGCGGCTCCTGACGTCGTGAGCCCCCCTCTCCGCCCCCGCCCCGGTGCCTTTTCGTGGCGG
>JANPWX010000031.1:4819658-4841333 GCA_024734555.1 Trochalopteron elliotii
ACGTTGATCGATGGCCCGGTGAGTCGCTGCTCGGGACTCCGTGTGCGCGGGCGGGGGGCGCAGGGCATCCCCGCAGGGTCCGGCGCGGGGGTGTCGGCATGGCTTCAGGGTGCATGGGGAGGGGGCTGCGCACCCCCGGGGGATGGGGCACGCGGTGTCCTAGGAATGGGAGAGGTGTCTCTGCCAACTTTCCCACATTCCTGCGTCTCTCCGGGAACGCCGGCGTGCCCCGCGGATCGGGCCCCTCGCACTGGTTCCCTGCCCGGGGATGTCTGGAGCTGCGCAGCCCTGCCAGGGCACCGGGGTGATGTCTGGCACCTCCTTTCCCTGCTCCCATCCAAACCAACACCGTTCCCGGGATCCGTCGCCCGAGGAACCTCGGGTCCCTCTTGTCACCCAGGAAACAGCCTTGTCAGCACCCTGAGTAGGGAATATGAGCAGCCTGCGGCTCCGGGGGCTCGCACCCCGCCAGGAGCAAACCCAGGACGGGGGTTATTCGCTCTCCTGGTGCCTTCTCTGGGAAGGAGACATTCCTGGACAAGAAACTACCTGTGCGCTTTCTTTGCTTTCCTCGCTATTCCAACAAGAGCAACAGGGGCAGGATCCCTTATCTTTTGGTTACTTTGTCGCCATACTGGGCAAACCCCTCTGGCGCTTGTGGCCACCTCCCAGGACATGACTAGGCAGAAGTTTGCCCCCCCTCCACAGAGCCCTTTGCCAGGTTGGGCATTGCAGGGGAGACAGATCTTGCCCACTCTCTCCCTCAGCGTGGACCTCATCTTCCCTTTAGCCCTTTTTGGCCCTGTTGCACCGTGCTCTCTGTTGGCCCATCATGGACAGGAGTCGAGAAGCCACACCCTTCTTTCTTTCCAAAATAATTAACATTGGCTTCAAATCAGGGAACAGTTCTTGTCATTTTTCTTAAATAAAAGCAGCACTGGCTTCTGTCTGACCTGTTTTCAACCCCTCTGATTGTGGTGGGGATGGATTTTTCTAGCTGGTCTTTGGAAAGCCCAAGGCTAGAAAGATACTTCCCAACCTGAGGGACAGCTGGTGTTCCCCTGTGCCCTGCTGGTAGCTGGGCTTTGCTTGGGCATTTGGAGGCTCCCTGCTTTATCACAACTGCCTTGGGTGACCTCCAAGGGTGGTTTGACTTCTGCCACAACTTGCAGAGTGAACAGAGGGGCTGGAAGGGTTGCTACCAATGCAGTTGAGTGGCTTGTTGATGCAGGCACTGTCTATCAAAATACTCAGGTGCCAGGATCCCAGAGCCCAGACTTTTGGTGAAACAGCACCAGAGACAATGCTCACGTTGAAATCACAGGTGACACCAAGATGCTTTCGCTGTCTCTGCTGCTGGGCACCACCTCCTGCTTCCTAATGCCCTAACCTGTATGATCTGAGCACCTGCTGCTGCTCTCCAGCCTGGTCTAGACCCCCAAGAGACATCCCAGCAAAGAGCAGGGTATCCAGTGGAGATCCTAACCAGCGACCCATCCCTGGCTCACCCTCCAGCCGGGATGGCGGCCAGTGGTGGGAGCCCTGGGTGTGGAAGGTGGGGATGGAGCAGGTGTGCAGGGGTGGGCAGCAGCCCTGGTTCCTGCAGGAACCAGGCCAATGTGCCCTTGCTCAGAGTGGCAGTGAGTTCCCAGGGCTGCTGGACAGAGCAGCAGCGGCCCTGGGAGTGACCTGATGAGTGGGGAGAGGAAAGCTGGCGGGAGAAGGAGGAGAAGGGATACTGGTAAAAGTGGTTTTTTTATTCACACCAGGGGCGTACCCGTCTCAGCGGGTCAGTCTGTTTTCTTTCATAGAAGAGAAATGAACTGAAATGATTAATTAATGCTGTGATCCAATTACTCTGAGTTTGCAGAAGGAGTATGGTTTTTCTCTTTTAACTGTCCCCACGAGCATCCCATTGATGTCAGGTTTTGTCATGGTTTGGATTTTGTTGTTTTGTTCTTTAAAATTAAAATGACAAATATCTCCCCAAGGAAAAAAAAATAAAAACAAAAAAATAAAAATAAAGAAATAAAGACAAAAACTGGGAATAAAAATAGTGAGACCAGGAGAAGCAGCTGATGCAGAGCAATCCCTAGCACACCTTTGTGTTGATTCCTTCTCTGTCTGCCCCGCTGAGCCCTGAAAAGCATCATCCACAGAGGTGAAGAGGTTTGTGAGAGCCCAGCCGAGGTGGCAGACACAGCTCTGCAAAGGCAGTGGGGAGAGCAATCATAAGAGGAGAGGGAAATGGAGGCTTTTTGCAAGGGGCTGCTACTCTTTTTGCACAAACACAGCTCCTCTTTTCACATGGACAGACAGACAGCAAGTATTTCATGTGTGCAAGCTGACCCCTTCTTCTCGGCACACTAAGTCAGGGCTTTGATGGGCATCTTCTGAAGAAGTGGGCATTGTCCTTGATCCAGTTGCTCCTCAGTCTGGCATGGGTCTATGCCCTTATTGCTCTCCAGTAAGCCAAGGAAGGAAGTTTGCTTTGCATTTTAGCATCCATTCTGGGCTGGCTCTAAATCTGCATGTTTAAAGACATGTTTTGAGGAGATGCAAGAGTGCAGGACCTGACACAGCAAGGAAATGGAAGTTTTGGACCAGATCATTCCGATTTATTTCCTCCCCTCTCTTCATTCCATCCCAGCATCCCCTGCTGACTGCTCTTTAGCCTGCCCAAGCATCAGCACTCACCATGAGTGTGCCAGGTACCAGTGGTGCAGTGGGGCTCCACACCCAGGCAGTGTAGAAACCTCTTCAAGCTGGCGATTGGAACTGTGCCAAATACATCCTTCTTCTGGGGGATTTGTGTGACCAGTCAGAAAACACACCAGTTTTTAGGAAGACTCATGTGCCCTCCTGCCCAGGGCCCTGGCAGAGCAGGAGGTGAGGCCTGAATATGTGGCTGCTATCCAACTCACAGCCAAGGGGAGGAGTGTGCCAGTCTCGTCCCTGGGAGCACAACCCACCATGACATCCCTTTAAGCCTCTAGGCATGGCACAGTCTCGCTGCATCCAGACCCTTGAACATATCCAGGTGAACCCTTGCCCTGTATTCAGACAAATTCATTTACTGAAGCTTCAAGGCGTTAGGCGCTTACTGGACAAATTAATCTGGGGCAAGTGTTCCCTAGTCAGGCTGGCCCATGGTTCCAGTATTTTGCTGGTGCATGAACACAGGGTGAGGTGTTTTGTATACGGGTCCTCCCCTTGATGCTTAGAGACAGAGTTTTAGCAGAAGACACACAACCAGTCCCTGTTCCCCCAGCCAGAAACACCTCACTCTATGTGCCTGTTGGCAGCCATCCCATCTTCCCTGCAGATCAATGCACTGGTCCTCTTGAGACTTGACTCTGTGCCAGGACAACATCATTTGACCTGTCTTCAGCCCCTGAGTCCCCTGGCACTGTGAGCACATGAGGCTCTGCTGGGGATGCTCCCCAGCCCTGCCCCTTGCGTGCCAGGCACAGCTGCTCACACCTTCGCCCCAGGGCTGCTCTCGGGACCCTCCAGAGATGCCTTCAGCCCTGAGGCTGCACCACATGGAGGGGGAACTCCAACAAAGGCTCAGTTTATACCTTGTATGATGTAAGTTTGCTGAGAAAATTAACATCACCAGCCCGTCCAAGCCTGCAAATGCAATGGCTGTAGGCACAGTGCTTTGTCCCTCTGACAATCCCCAGAAGTGTTGCCGGAGGTCCTGCAAATCAGAGCTGTGTGAGTGACAGTGGCTCTTTTGCCTTGCTGTGACCCTGTCCCCCTCATGCCTTTATGTCCCATGCAATGCGTGCCCCACTCCCTCTCGGTGCAGGAGGCAGTGGCAGAGCTGCCCAAGTGCCCTGTTCCCTTTCCGCCTCCTGCCCCAGAGTTAGGCAGGCTGAGGTGTGTGGCTGCAGAGGAACCTCTTCCACCTGTTCCAGTGACTCAGAGAGCTGGAGAGGGACATGGAGAAGCACAGGGCTGTTTACTTGTCTTCAGGAGCCTTGAAGAGGAGTTACATCCCAGGTCAGTTGGTGAAGGAGGGGCAGCTGCTGAGAATTTTGTCTTTTAAAGGCAGAACTCAGTGCAAACCATGGAGCTCCTTGAGCGCAGCAGGCTCGGCCTGAGCTATCGGCGTGTTACTGAAATATTGAGGGAGGCTGTGCTCCTCCAGCCAAGAAAGCCAGGCAGAGAACAGCCCCTCTGGTACCACAACTGCTTTTAAATCTAGCATATTGTATAACACCTTGCAGCTTGGCAGAGGAGGCAGTGGGGGCTGACACCAGGAGCCTCAGCTGGAAGTGTCTGGAGGTGAAATGTCATCAGCAGGGTTAAGGCTCCTGGTGAAGTTGGCTTGCATTGGCCAGTTAAGGGGTTAATGCCTTCAGCCTCTTTAAGCAGAATTAAAGTGATTTGTCTGTGGGAAACTCAGCTGCAGTTGTGCAACACTGAGGTCTGAAAACATGAGTCTGCAAACACGATGTCCTGGGCCCTGCATCCTCTCCAGGTCACAGAGCAGCTCTCCAGAGGCCTCCATGGCGCCGTGCTTCACTGAGCCCTCACTTGCAGGCCCTCCCAGTGTTGATGTTAGCTCCCAAGTCCCAGGCAGCACAGCAGACTGGCTCTGCTGAGGAGGGATGAAGGTCCTCGAGGGATCTTTTCATGACTGAGACAGGGAGGAGAGTATACGCCATTGCGCCGTCTCTGGTGCCTCTGGGGTAGTTTGGATCCCTGCTCTGCTGAGAGTTACATCATGTGCAGTCCCAGATAAAGCCAAAAAAGTGCATGCATGTGTACAGAGAGGAGTGGAGAGCAATGAAACCCTTCTGGCATCTGCCTTTGCCTGAAAACAGGCGAGAATTGCCTGGCCTTGGGCCTGTCTTTCTGCAGCACTTAGGAGCAGTGTCTAGCATGGTGGTGTCTATGCTTCTTGCAGAGCTCAGATAACTCACCAAGGCCCATAAGTGAAACTCAACTCATTAAACTCTCTGCTACTATGTCCAGTCCCAGGCAATGAGGTGGCTAAAACCCCTGCCCTGTGCTGTGGGGTGCTGCCTGAAGTGTTATTGTGGGATGAACAGCACTGCATCCCTGACTGTCTGAGCTGTATCACCACCCTATGGCTCATGGGGACCCTGGGGGGCAAAAAGAGTGAGTGTAGGGTGCTGCAGGTCTCTGCATTGGGGCCGGCCCCTGCCTTATTCAGCAGCAACATGGCAGGGTGGGGGTCACCATCCTGCAGTGAGAGAGGTGACTCCAGGCAGAGCTGGGCTGCCTAAGCCAGAGAACTGCAGCCCACAAAGGTTTCCAGCACTAGCACAGCTCCCACTCTGCCCAGCAAAGAGCTGGTGAGAGCCTCCTGAGAAGGCAGCAGGGAGAGGTTTGCAGGCAACGTCTCTGTGTGAGGTCTTTCCTTCTCAGAAGATTTTCTTACAACTTTTCTCTAGAGGAGATAAGTAATGCCTCCCTGGCAGATTGAGACTATTCTCACCTCCTTTCTCTCCATCCCTCCCCTTCTGTGTTGTCACCATGGATGGGGATTTCCTACCTGCTCTCCTCCCCTGGCACCCTGACCCCCACATTTTCCATTCTGCCTGTCCATGTCCTGGGCTCTCCTACCCACCTTCTGCCACAGCTCCTCTTCTTCACTCTGCCTCTTTGCTCAGGCATCACCTCCAACTCCAAATACTCTGGCAGGTCTTATGGCCAAACGGGGTCTAATATTTTCAGTTTCCTTTTTCATTAGCACCCCAAATATTGCCATCTGCTATCTGCTGCCAGGACCAGGGCTCTCACATACACATCCATCCAGCAGGGTTCTTGTTCCTGCCTGATTTTCTGCTCTTAGCTCAGGGCATCAGCTCTTTTCTCTCATCCATTGCTTAGCTGGCTCATTTGTCCTTTCAAAGCCCTGCAGAGCTTCACACTGCTCCATGGGGCAAGGGGCTCTTGTTTCCATTGTAAGGTCTCTAAAATTTCAGATGAACACCTTACTGTTTGCTCCCTGTGGTGCCTCAGCTCTGGGATGAGTTACAGAGCAACATGTTCCCCTTGGCCCCCTGCCGCCCATGCTCTGCCAGAGCAGCTCTGCATCTTTGACTGCCCGAACTGCATCCCCACCCTACGGCTCATGGGGACCCTGGGGGGCAAAAAGAGTGAGTGCAGGGTGCTGCAGCTCTTTGCATGGGGGCCAGCCCCTGCCTTATTCAGCACCAGCCCTGGCACCTGGGACAGGCCGGGAGGGGCAGATCCCCCAGGTGGGTTGTAGGGACCTGGCATGGGCACCTGTGGTTGTGTGGAGCCGTGGCAGTGTATGGGGCCTTCCCTACAACTGGCTTCCCAAAAAAAGCCAAGTCCTTCCCCCTTGCCATCCCCAGGCAAGGCCTGTCCCTGGGGCAGGGGGAGCTGCTCTTCTAAGCAAACAGCTCTTAGGTGTTGCAACACTTGCCCCTCTAGCCCTCAGTCGCTCCTCCACCATCCTCTCTCCCACAGGCATCTGGTCCCGGCCACTAACCTCTCGCTGGGAAGAGCCCAGCTAATCCAGGTAGTCACTTGTTGCTGTAATCGTCTCTCTCTCCCCTCCTTCCACGGGGCTGGCTGGTCCCAGAGCCCTTCCCGGCAGTGGACCCTGGAGCTGCAGCGGGGTTATTTCTGCTGCGCTGCCTTCAAACAGCTGGCTTCTGTTAAAGCTTCAGCCCAGGCATATAAAAGAACATGAGCATCTCTCTGAGGCAGAGAGCATTAATGCAGTGGATGGGAGGGGAGAAGTGTGAAGGCTCAGCTGAAAGCCCAGCACCTTCCTGGCTCAGCGACATGGGCTGAGCTCTGCCACCAGCAGGGAGCTGCAGCCCTGAGGTGGGCGAGGCAGAGGGCACTGCAGGGAGGGCATTGTGTCCCCCTCTCCCGCTGTGCCATGCCGCCGTGGTGAGCCTTCTCCCCCCGGGATGTCACCATCGGAGCCAGCGCAGGCGTGGGAGCTGCCGGGGAGCCGCCGGTGCCTGGGAGCTGCGGGCTGGGCACAGCAGGGTAAGGCTGGACTTTGGCTTGCATGGCATTTGCCGTGCACACTTGCTAGTAGTGTTCCACTCATAGGTTATTTATTTGGCCTAATAATTGGGTGACAGGTGGTTAATTAATTGTCAGAGTGGCCAGGGTGCTGGTAGGCTATTTATAGGAGTGACCTTTCAATTACTTTTTAAAAAACATTTTTCACTGTCTTGCTTCTTGTCTGGTAATGCTGTGGGTAAATGGCATGCAGCCCCTTACAGCCTGCAAGGAGCACATTAAGGAAACAGGCAAGTGTTGGGGGGCCACTTTGGGCAGGGGGTGCAGCTGTACCTGCTGTGGGATGCTGGTGAGCCTGCTGGGCTGGGCACTACCTGCAGGAGCAGCTCAACAGCCACGGCTCCGACCTGCGAGGGCTTCCCACAGCCCGGTGCAAGCCACCTTGGATGCCGTGCCTCGGGTTTACTCTGAAGGGCAGCATTAACCACGTAGTTACAAGCAGCAGTGAAGGCAGGATTGCTGGGGGGGTGGGGGGGTTACCCAACTGCAACACTCCCTTCTGGCCCTGGACACAGCAAATTTTCCAAACCTGTTGTGCAAACACATCAGGCACCTCTGGACCCCTCACCTTCCCCTGAAAGCTGGCTGCTCCTGTGCCACTGAGCTTACTGCTTCTCCAATGGCTCCAGGAAAAGCTGTCAGAGGTTCTTAACTTGTGGGGATGGAGGAAATTGCTTTGCCTCATGAAGACCAGTTGAATAGCAGAGGAAGAAAGAAGAATAAATTATTCAGTGGGAAAATCAAATGCCCAGAACCACCCCATATGTTACTGACAAGAAACAATTTCTGTTCCACAATGGCTCAGATCTCCTCTGGAGCAGGATAAGGACTTCAGGAATCCATTGACCAGAAGGGTGATAGCACAGCCACCAGTTGGAGGGCAGGGGGAGCCCTGCCATTTTAATACAACAGATCCTGCTGGCCCCTCATCTCTTTTTTGTTTTTCTGGTTTTTATTGCCTTCAACATTCCAATGTGGAGGCACAGAAGCAGACCAACACCCTCCCCCTGCCAGACACAGGGTCTGCCATCGGTCTTCTCTCATATGTTGTATTTCTAAGGTGCCTGTACCCAGTATCTAGTAATTCTGTTTTCACACTCTGAGGGGTGTGAATCTGTCAACCAGAACAACCCTTCACTAGTTGTAAAGTGGTGCTATGATTCAGAAGCTAATTAACAGCTGTTAGATAATGCAATTAGCGCCACAAACTGCCACCCTACCCTAAGTATACCTTCCCTTTGTGAGCGTGAGCCGTCTAGCTTCTTGTATTGCCTCTTTTTTCTCTCTCCTCCTTATTGTGGTGGCTGCCCAAACTGCCCAGCCCCACATCACATCAGCAGTTTGACCTGACAGGATTAATCCCATTAAGACTTTTACCCTCTCTGCACTTTTAGGAAGGCCAAGACAAGCAGGGGGCTGGCAGTAGGGCTGTCCTGGCTCTTTCCAAATATGGCATCAAAGGTGATGTGCTCAGGCTCAGCCTTTGGCACCCAGACAAAGCAGGGGGGGGATGTGTGCCTTCTCCTGGAATGTGCTTGTGGTGGAGGGGGCCACCTTTCCTCCCTCCTGGAGACAGGCAGCCCCCAGAGCCCCACAGGATCCATCCAGCCAGGAGCTGACAGCCACAGCCCCTCCATCCTGTCCCTGGGCTCGAGGTTGGTCTCAGTTTTGCTGTTGCTCCAAACCCATGCAGGGCTAAAGCCCATTTCTTCTGGGAGCAGCTCTTGCTCATAGATGTCCTCTAAAGCATGGCTTTCTCTGATTCCTCTCCTTCCCCTGTAAACATCTCCCTCCCCAGACTGGTGTGCCAGCCTGGAGCTTGCTTTATGAGGGGGTTCTTGGCAGAGCTCTGCTCATTCCCAGAGGCTTTGCTTCAACCACATGTGGACCAGACACGGCTTTGTCCCCCACTTGCTCCTGCTCCCTGAGGATCCCCAGCCCCGAGGATGATGGAGGCAAACCAGGAAAGGAGTTGGCTGGTGGTGACATGTGGGACAGGGGCTGTGGAGCAGAGGGAGGCTGTGCAGTACGGAGAGAAGAGGCAGGGAACAATGGGGCAGTGGGGCTGCTTGCTCCAGGAGCTCATCCCACAGCTTGAGGTGCCGCCATCACATGGGTGTGTGTAAATACCAGCCTCTCCCGTTGTCTTTGCTGTGCCGGTGCAGAGGGTGGCCATCTCCTTCCACACAAGGAGCAGCAGGGGCGGGAGGGAACTAAACCCTCCATCCCACGTGAGCTGAGTGTTCAGCAGGGGCTCAGTCACGAACTGCAGCCGATGGAGCAGCAGCCTCCAGCTACTGCAGATTCTTGGGTACAGGATGGTCACCAGCAGTCCATCACAGGGACTACCTGGCAAGAGGCTGTGAGGCAGTTCGTAGGAGCTGACAGGCTGGGAAGGTTTGCTGGAGAGGCACATGAGGTGCAGCCAGGAAATAGCAGGAGTTTTCTGCTGTGATCTCGGGTGTCACCCTGTGACAGAGCACTGGCTTTGCTCTTGCTCTGGAGTTGAATCCTCACGCAAGAGTGGTCACACTTATGATTGCAGACAGCAGTGGGGACCCTGCTGTGCCCACTGCCCGGTAGTTGGACCCCACCCAAATTACAATTTTCTCTGCTTGGATCTGTAGCTGTGTGGGAAGGGAAAGATGTTTCCCTTGATGACACGATTGGTGACCACTGCAGCAGCCACAGAAACTCCTGGACCAGAGGATGCTATCAGGAAAGATTTGGAGTCTCCCAAGGGCTTTGATGGAGAGGAGAAAACCAGCTGTAAATCACTGCCAAAAGTCTGAGGGAGTTTGCTGCAGCTGGCTGGTGCAAACAGGTGCAGGAGAGCAGCCACTGAGTGCTGCAGGCAAAGAATGGTTGTGTGCAGGCTGAAAAGCCAATTGGTGTCACAGGTAGGGGTATCAGCCCCAGGAGCCCTTCTGAAGTGTTCTCTGAGCTTTGTCAAGACAATATCTCCTCCCTCTCTGTGGTGCGTTCATGAAAGCAGGGTGGAAAAGATAATGGAGACAGAGAGGGTGATGTAGGGTGGAGCCTGTGAGGGGAGAGAGAAGAAATGCACTCCTGGAGGTGCAGGGAACAAGCACTGGGCACTGGGGTACATAGGGAAGGCATTTAGTGGAGAGACACCAAGTCCTGGAGAGGTCCCTTGGTGTCCTGTGTCACAGCATTGGGAACAGTGATGTGGCTGGCATGAGGGTGGAGATGGTGTCACACTGGTGAGTTTGTTGCAGCTCCACAGCTCTCCTGTGTGCTCTCTCCATCTTGGGACACATGATGGGGTTGCAGACAGAGGTGTGACTGCCTGAGGGCTGTGCCCCCTCCCAGACCCTTCCCACACAGCCTGGATGTTCTCCATCTCAAAGGCAGAGATCTATTCCTCGTGCCTATACAGGCATAATGCATGGCTTGGTCAGCTGCACAGACCTACTAATTTTGTAGCATCTTTGCCCTTCTCCCAGCTCCATACTGAGCTGCCTCCTCTGCTCAGGAAGTCAAAGGCAGTGCCAAGCAGTCCCGGTGAGCTCAGAGAGGATGTCGGGGGCAGAAGAGTGAGACAGGGGGATGGAGAGCAGAAGATGGGGAAAGAAGAGGTGCCCGCTGGGCTGCAGTATGGCAGAGAATCGCCGGGGGATCTGAGGCAAGGTTGCACAGTGTACACAGCTCCCAGCTCACACGTGTTGCTCTGTCTGTGTTGTACGTTATCGTCACACCTTTAAGCATTTTCACTCTTCCTCCTTCCTTCACACAGGGGATTGCTTTATTTTCGCTGTTAGGCGAGCAGTTATTTCCACGGTGCTCCGTGTTCAAGCCCTGCAGCCCGGGGCGGCAGCTGCCCCTGGCTCCTCACACCAGTTTGCAGCGTGACCTCTGGGGGGCATCCAAAGGCTCGCGTGTGCGGCTGCCGCAGCCTCTCCTCCCGCTCTTGGGACACGCACAGAGCCGTTCGGGGTTGGGATGGGCTTTTCTTACTGTGGGTAACTGAGAACACAAGCCTCTGTCAAGGCTGATAACTAATTAGACACTCTTAGAAGAGGATGCCAGTTCACGAACAAAAGTGAGAAAACTGAAACCCGCATTTTAGCAGAGACGATGGAAAGGTTTCTTTTCAAGACTTTCAAATTCTTCTTGGAAGAGCTGGGGTAGATGTCTGCATGATTGCTAGCTTGTCTGATCAGTTTGATTAGCTGTTACAAGAATGACAGTTAAATCTCCCCATCTCACCAAAGTGAAGAAATTTAAACTCATTTCAATTGTACTGAAACCAACCCCCAAACTGCCATGATTATAGATTTCTAAGACATTTTATACACTTATCACCTCTTCTCACATCCCTGGCTGGGTGCCCAGGAAGGATGGCAGCAGAAACCTCTTTCCCTCTCCCTTGATGCATCCCTTGTGCTAGGAGCTGGGTGCAAGGATGGCAGTGCTACCAGGCTCCCTCACCCCACTCATATCTGGCATGTAGCATCTACCAAAGGGCACTGCTTTCTTTTAAAAGCCTTTTGTCTTCACAGACACACTTAGAGGATAATGGTAGAGAGGTGTTTCTTTGTCCCACACCCACTTCTTTCCCTTGCACCTGTAAAGGAGCTGCACCACTATCAGAGCTGTAGCCTTGCTAATGCAGAAGTTGCCTAAATGGCTACATCAGACCCTGGCTTTAGCATCTCAGCAGCCACGTTTCCATTTAATTACACTTGTATCTCTTTAGAAAGGGCTTGTATTAAAAATTTGGCTATTTACTGATGGCAGACATCTCCCACCCTCACCACAAATGAAAGAAAAGGGCATTCCTTTTCAAATACTTAAAACAGACAAACTGATCTCAAAGCCTGCCAGACCCTGTTTGGAAGAGGTGCACGTTAATGGCACGTTTATACATCCAGCAAAATCAACTTCAGGAGTCCCAGGCATTTGGAGCCAACACCCAAGCCAGAGACACCCTGTGCTGAGCACTCCCACTGTGGGGACACTCACTGGCTCCTGCTGGGTTCCTGGCAGCAGTGCTGAACCCCTGCCCTGGGCAACAGGAGGAGCTGCTGGAGGGGCTGCCCTTGATGGTCTGGCAGGGTTGGGATGCATCCAGAAGTCAAGGTGAGGCTGGTGAAGGTCCAGCATATTTTGGGGGCCTGGATGATGTGGGAGGGGCAGGTTCAATGGGAAATTTTTCTGTCCAGCCCAGCTCCCTCAGTGGCTTTGCTTTTCCTTTGCTTTTCAGGAAATTCCCTTTCATCTCAACACAGCACTTCTCGTCTATTGATTTTTTTAAAGGTCCATTCTACTCTTACTTTGTGTGATTAACCACAGGCATCTTGGTTTGGATGAAGACAGTAATTTTATCCGTAATTCTCATCACTTTTCATAAATAATTCCATGTATCAAGCTGAGGTGTCTGACTCCATACCATACATCTCTATGTCCTGGGTGGCTGCAGCTACACTGTGACATGGGGAAGGAGCCATCACTTCCCAGCATCACTGACTGATAGCACTTGTGCAGCTCCCTCCCTCTCCTGAGCCTGCTGTGCTGTGCACTGCACCACACCAAATTACCCATCTTCAGCCTTTCTTGGCTTTTCAGCACCTGTATCTCAGCAGTGTCACCCTTTGAGCAGGGCCACCTCTGTTGGACAAGCTGGTGCCCCTGGTAAGATGTTGTCGGACTCACACAAGCTGTGGTGTAATTTGCTGTTTTCCTTCTCCCAGATTTCATCTTCCAGAGGGAGCTGTTTGCTGCGAGAGACACAGGTGAGCCAAGCGGACCATGGCACGGGCTTTGCGGGTTAGGCCCCTCCTGGGGAGTGCTTTGGGGAGGTGAGCAGGACATGTCTGGGGCATTATAATCCTGCTCTTGTCCCTGAGGCAGGGCACAGGCTCTATGCTGTGCTGTTCTGGCAGTGAGGGCTCTTTGTGTACCCCCTGGGCTCTGCAGTCCCCTTTCCCCCAGCCCTTTGGCCTCCCTGTGTGCCTCTCTGGGGTACAGGAGGTTGTGCTCCCGCTGGGATATGCAGAGAAGGGACCATCACACCCTGGACATGGGGCTGTCCTTGTCCCATTCTCTCTGCAACACGTGTATCTCATCTACTGCTAAATAGGGACACAAAAAATGCCTCCAACTGACTTCTGACTGGCAGAGAGAAGTCCAGAAATGCCAGGAGATTTTGAGCATTAGCCAACAGCAGTTCTGGCCTAGGAAACTGAGGAAATGCTGCCAGGACAGGCTGGAAGGTCTGATGTTGTCCCTTTCTGTCCTTGCTCTCCTTGCAGATCCCATGCACAACCTCTCTGCTCAGCCCTGGCAGGCCAAGATGGCCAACCTGACGTATGACAACTTCACCCTGGGCAATCGCTCCGAGGTGGCCATGCAGCCTCCCACCAACTACAAGACAGTGGAGCTGGTTTTCATCGCCACTGTCACCGGCTCACTCAGCCTCGTCACCGTGGTGGGGAACATCCTGGTGATGCTCTCCATCAAGGTGAACCGCCAGCTCCAGACTGTCAACAACTATTTCCTCTTCAGCCTGGCCTGTGCAGACCTCATCATCGGGGTCTTCTCCATGAACCTCTACACAGTCTACATCATCAAAGGCTACTGGCCACTGGGGGCCGTGGTGTGTGACCTGTGGCTGGCTCTGGACTATGTGGTGAGCAATGCCTCTGTCATGAACCTGCTCATCATCAGCTTTGACCGGTACTTCTGTGTCACCAAGCCCCTGACGTACCCGGCCAGGAGGACCACCAAGATGGCAGGGCTAATGATCGCGGCCGCATGGATATTGTCCTTCATTCTCTGGGCCCCTGCCATCTTGTTCTGGCAGTTCATTGTGGGCAAGAGGACAGTCCCTGAGAGGGAATGCTACATCCAGTTCCTCTCCAACCCAGCGGTCACATTTGGCACAGCCATTGCTGCTTTCTACCTGCCCGTGGTCATCATGACGGTGCTGTATATCCACATTTCCCTGGCCAGCAGAAGCAGGGTAAGGAGGCATAAGCCTGAGAGCAGGAAAGAGAGGAAAACCAAGTCCCTCAGATTCCTCAAAGGCCCTGTGGTCAAACAGAACAACAATAACTCTCCCAAGAGAGCCGTGGAGGTGAAGGAGGAGGTGAGGAATGGGAAAGTGGATGACCAGCCATCTGCACAGACAGAGGCCACCGGCCATCAGGAGGAGAAGGAAACGTCCAATGAGTCCAGCACTGTCAGCATGACCCAGACCACAAAAGACAAACCCACAGCAGAAATCTTGCCAGCGGGGCAAGGACAGAGTCCAGCCAACCCCCGGGTGAACCCAACTTCCAAGTGGTCCAAGATTAAGATTGTCACCAAGCAGACTGGGACTGAATGTGTCACCGCCATTGAGATCGTCCCAGCTAAGTCAGGTGCCTCTAACCACAACTCCCTGGCCAACAGCCGCCCAGTCAACGTTGCCAGGAAGTTTGCCAGCATCGCCAGGAGCCAAGTACGGAAGAAGCGCCAGATGGCTGCCCGGGAGAAGAAAGTCACCCGAACCATATTTGCCATCCTGCTGGCCTTCATATTCACATGGACGCCCTACAACGTGATGGTCCTCATTAACACCTTCTGTGAGACCTGTGTGCCCGAAACAGTGTGGTCCATCGGCTACTGGCTCTGCTATGTCAACAGCACCATCAACCCGGCCTGCTATGCCCTCTGCAATGCCACTTTCAAGAAAACCTTCAAGCACCTTCTCATGTGCCAGTACAGGAACATTGGCACAGCCAGATAAACTGGTACTCAGGGACCACTTCAGTAACATTATGGAAACCCTTCCCTTTGCCTCCTTTGCCAGCGAGGGTTCTTCTGCTCCCCACTCACAACAGAGCAGACTGCAGTGATTGCAGATGATGCCCTTCATCCAATGCTGACAAAAATCCAAGGCATCTCTGAGCTGCAGGTCCTTCCAGTCACCCTGGGCCTGGGGACTAGCTCGGGGAGCCACCGGGAAAGCCAGAGGCAAGAGGAGATGTGGTCACCAGGAGTCCTTCCCAGCTCCACGCTCTCGAGATTGGCCAAATGGCATCAGTGTTTTTCCTAAGACTGGATATACTTTTTTCCCCAGCTGACCATCTCCAAGGCATCAGAGCTTGTCTGCATGCAGATGGGCTAATGCTGGATGCTTTCCATTGGCTTCTAAAGTGTTTATTACCCAAGAAATGAAAAGAAACCAGGGTCAAACATTTGCTAGACATCTTGGACCAGGCTGGCTCAGGCATGCTAATGGGGACTCCTGCTGGCCCAGCCAGGCCCCCTGTGAAGGCAGTCAAGATTGGACCCTAACAGATGTGGCAAGCTGCTTCCTTTCCTTTGAGAGTGCCATTGGACATCCTTGCCCAGGGACCTGGGGCAGAATTTTTCCCTGGGCTCTAGCTCTGCTCTCCCCTTCAGGCCCTTTCTGCCCTCCGACAGCAACTTGCTGGAACGACAGACAGATAAACCAAGCATTTCACTCCTGGTGAGGAGTGTGAAACCCAGTTGCCTCCGACAACGATGGAAACTAAAACTGCAAAAAACCCCAGTAGTGTGGTGCAGGACTTGCTCCACAGCCCTGGGGGAATGGGGCCCCTGAGAAGTGGGCAGCAGTGACTGTGAAAATAACTGTCCTTGGGAGGAACAGGGGGGACCTGGGGATCTCAGAAGAGGGTGGGAGGAGGGTCTGCAATATGGCCAAGGTGCCCTGTGTCTCATCTGGGCCATGAGCAGGTCTCTGCTCTCCCCACAGTGGGTGTGATGCATGGCTCTGGAGGCAGGAGAGGATGATGATGGCCTCCAGCCCCGCTCCTGCCCTGGGTGCAGGGGGCTCCTCCAGGGAGGCCGAAGGATCCGGTTGCTGAGCTTTGTAAATGGATGTAACGCTGCCATGGGTGTTGTGGCAGAGCCCTCAGCATGCGGGCTTCAGCCAGCATCTCCAGCCTCCTCCCAGTCCACCCCTGTGTGCAACCCAGAGCACCCCAGGGTGCTCCCCAGCTTCTCCCAAAGCCAGCTGCAAGCCTTGGTGGACACAGCCAGGTGCAGGCAAGGGATGGGATGTGATGGGGCCGCTCTAGCAGTGGCAAAACTCTGTGTCCATACATCCTCCCCGTCCTCATGCCAGGGTGCAACCTGCAGAAAGGCTGCCCCAACCCAGATGGGAACCCCTCCACCACTGCCTTTAGGGGTACCCAAAATGCCTGGTGGGTTTCTGGGTGTTTTTAAATGGTTACAACTGCAGCCCCAAACACCCCAAGACAAATAAAGACCTTGGACCAGGAAACTAATGGCCGTGCTGTGAGGAATGAATAAGTCATCACCTGGGTGGCTCCTTCCCTGCTTCCCAGTGTCACCCACTGGTGACATTTCCGGCCGCCCATCCTTTCTGCCAAGATTAAGGGGGGCAACTTGAGGTGTTGTTGCAAAGAGGCTGTGAGGTCTGGTGCTTTGTCCAGGACCATGTGCATGTGGCACCCAGGCCACCACTGCCAGCTGCATGGTAATTTCACTGCTGGTGCCAGTGGGGTCAGCAAAACTGGGGTTTGCTGGAGTTTCCAGCACAGCAGTACCTTGTGGGAACAACAGGGCGGGGAGTTGTGGTACTTTTTTAAAAAAGATTTTTATTGGAAAAGAAAAAAATAATCCAAAAGGAGGGAGAGCTCCCACCCAGCACTGGTGATGGCATGGCAAAGGCAGAGGGGCTGCAGCCCCAGCATGGACACACATGGTTAGAAGTGACAGAGAGGAGACATAGTTGCTTCTCAGGGTGACGGCTGTGTTTTCCCCAACTGCTGCAGGTAAGTCATGCCCCAGCCATAGGGATGTTGGAATAAACCCCCTGAGGTGAGAGCAGTCCTTGAGTGAGGAGCTTGAGTGATGGGGTTACTTGGGCGTTCAACACGCAGCCCTTCCCTCTGGCACCGGTATCTGGTGGAGGAGTTAGGCGGTTCCTGGGCTTGCAAAAGGATGTGCCAAAGGCAACTCATTTGTGCTGGAGGGTGGAAAAATGTATGTTCCATCTCAGCTCTCCAAGCACATCCCAGTGAACCCCAACACCAGCTGAGAGGGAGTGAGCAGGAGGCACTAGCAGTGCCCATGGGACAGCAAGAAAGGAGGCAGCCTATCCTGCAAGATGGGTGGGTTTGCTCTCTACAACACTAATGATTAAAACAAGGCATCTCAGTGAAAGAGGAGGTCATGGAAAGGAGTAATGAGAGGAGGAGGAAGACTGTAGTGTGGGCCAGCTGCAGCTGGACATCCAGTCCTGTAGGCACCATGTTGAGGAGCTGCTGATGATGCTGGCTTCCAACTCTAGTCCTTCCCCTTGCCCTTCTTTGCTGCATTCAAGAAGCAGAGGAGACAAGAGTTAGTGCATCTGCTGGCAGCTCACAGTTCCCCAGACACTGCTCTGGTAGAAATGTAGCCAGCATGGCTGGTTGAGCACTGTGCAGTGGCTGCATCCCTGCAGGCGGCCTCCCACCATGTCAAATCACGTTTTGCACCAGTCCTAGTGAGGAGAGCAGGGAATCCCCATGCCACCAAAGATGGCAGTGGTTTGTGGAGGGACCAGGGTTTTTCCTAGCAGCACTTGCATCCCACCCAGCCAGCAGCTGGACTTTGCAGTGCAAAGGAAAGAGCATCCTATGAAATCACCCACACCACCAGCAAAGCCAACTCCAACAGGCCAAGGTACCTTTGAAAAACCCCTGCCCAGGGTTGTAACAGGAGCCTTCTGGGGACAGGAGTGGTGGGAACTGACCTTTGGACTTTGACTTGATCTTGGAGGAGCAGGGCTTGGTCACATAGACAGTCTCCTCACACTGGGCATTGTACAGGGCTTTCTTCAGGATGCCGGAGCGAGTCTTCAGGCCTGTCTGAGCACTACAGCCTCCCCAGCTCTCAAACTTGTACTTGCAGTCAGCTGGATGAGAGGGGAGAGCTATCAGAATTAGCCAGAACCTGGTGGAACACTAGCCCGGGTCATTCAGCACAAGGGTGGTCCCCAACCACCCCACCTCCATGTACCCACCTCCAAATTTCTTCTTCCAGTTGCAGGGGATCTTGCACTTGAGCTTCTTAGTCTCATCTTTGCAAGTTCCCTCGCGGTAGCCCAGGCCACAGTCCTTACTATTTGGAACACAGGGTCCCCAGCGCCAGTCCTCACACTTGGAGGCATCCTTCTTTGTCTTTTCTGCACAGAAAAGTGGAGTGGGTGCTCTCTGCAGGGACAAGGAAGCACGCCCCTCTCTGCCCCCCATCCCAGGTTGCCTCTCACCTTTCTTGTTCTTGCCAGCCTCGGCGGCAGCAGCCACCAGGATCAGAGCCAGGAGGAGGAGGAGACTCCGAACCTGCATCCTGCCTGTGGAGGAAGGAGAGAGTGAGGTGGGTTGGAGGTTGGAGTGCAGTGTGGTGTCAAGGAGGGGCATGGTGGGCTGTGGGCAGCCTGTGTGGGAATAAGACAGCAGCTGCCTCCATTGCACACACTCGCCTACATGTGTTGTACACCCCTGTGCCCTGCTTGTTGCCACCCAGTAGAATATTGTTCACTAATTGCAACAGGAACGTTAATTGTGTACCTCAACAACTGCCTCGCACCAGGGAGCTGGGCTGAGAGATTGTTCCCACCCCTGCAGCCTCCCCCACAGCCCTGCATGTGGTCAAAATGCTCTCCATGGGGAACCCCACAGCCCACACAGCATCTGGGGAAGG
Organism: Trochalopteron elliotii; assembly: GCA_024734555.1. Lineage (NCBI taxonomy): Eukaryota > Metazoa > Chordata > Aves > Passeriformes > Leiothrichidae > Trochalopteron > Trochalopteron elliotii. The sequence goes on from JANPWX010000031.1 coordinate 4,838,409, forward strand.
TCCTACAGTTGGGTGCCAGTTGCCAGCCCTTACCCCTGTATTTCTGTGTGGATCCTTTATCCAAGGCCCAGCAGGCTGCTGCCCCATACCAAACAGCCTTGGGGCCAGGGAACACAGCTCACATAGTACCTTACTCCAGTTCCAGAGGATGCCAGGGAGAAGGAAAAAAGCCCGGAAAAACAAATCTGCTTCCATGACAGGTCTGAGAGTTAAATCAGTGGATTAAACACCGAAAGAAAAAAGCATCCACAGCGTGGGAATGCATTGGAGGGATGGAGTGGGAGTGCTGAGCCCATTGCCCATGCCACCCGTGCAAGTAGGGGGTATGCACACACCTGGGAGCAGGTTGGGGACAAGGGTGCACACACATAAAGGTTTGGCTCTGGCGATTGTGCCCTTGTCCCCCTGCCCTGATGGCTTTGGACTGTGTGACGGCTCCCCTCTGGCTGCTACCATTGGGATGTTGCTGCCAACACTGGGGCTCCAGATCCTGCTCTCAGTGGGGACAAGAGTGCAGCCATGCCGAGCCAGTGTTTCAAATCTGGAGACCCCCTCCCTGCTCCCCCAAAGCCTTTTAAGATGCCACCCATATCAGAAGTAGCAGCCATTCAGAAAATACATGGCACCTGCCCTGGCTCTGTGATGGGCTTCGCAGAATTGGGCTGTAGAGGACAGCATGAACCACAGGCCCCACGGGACATCAACGCAGGGAAGAGCCCAGGGTCAGCATCTGCTCCCTCCCCTGGGCTCCCTGGGCAGCATGCCAGAGAGAGCAGCATCCCACATTATTCAGGCTCCAGTGCCCTCACCTTTCATGCATCCACCGCCAAGCTGCCAGCCTCGCTCTGCATTCAACTGTCACAGGGAATTACGCAGACTGGCTGGCTGAGGGCACAGTCGTGGGGGTGAGATCTGCCTTCCCCTCACCCAGCCCAGCTGGGAGCCATCCTGCTGAGCACAGCACGGCTCAGCTCTGTTCCCACCCGTCTGCCCTCAAAGGGGACAAGGGCTCAGCGCAGATGGGCCGGTTACAGATGATAAGGCTGGAGCTGAGCTGACTTACAGACATGGCTGTCCCACTTTCTGTAGCAGCTCTTATGGGGTAGCACCTCTGACATCCACATTATTCACAGCATCCCCCTGGTTTCAGGTGTTCTGTAAACTTCTCCCATCCTTTGCTGCAGAGTATTTCCATGTGCTCCTTGCACTTACCTTCCAGCCCAGCACCTTCTGCTCAGGCCTTTCTGACATGGTCTCCAAGCCCCCAGGGCAGACAGCCAGCTGCTGTGCTCACCCCGGCCTCACCTCCAGGCAAGACTCCTCCTGTTTGCCATGTGTGCAGTGGGGCCCTGACCATGTGTACACAGGGATGCTAGAAGGATGCCCTCTGAGGGGATGACCAGCTACAGCCCCAGGGATGCCTGAATTTGCTCCCAGGCTCGGCTCAGCAGACTACATTCCCCAGTCAAAGGTCTGCAGGGACCTTCAGTCATGGCTCATCCTAAAGCGTTCATAAGGAAAAGGGTGTGCAGTTTCCCAACTGGTTTTCCAAACAGCCAGGCAAAAAAGAGCTGTTCCTGGCTGTTCACCTTTAGGCATGCTGACACAGCCCTACTCCTCCTGCATCCCTGCGGGGCCCTGGCTTCTTTCCTCCTCAGATGCTAGCTGCCTCTCACATAACATCAGTCCCTGTTCTCCCTTCCCCCCTCCTCTAGCTGCCCTGGGGTTTTATGATCTAGGATCAGCTCTAAAAAGAAAAATTAAATCACCTGGTGAAGCTGAAGCTCTAAATAGAAAATCACCCAGTGAGGCTGAAGCAGAGTTCAAATACCCACTATTGCAATGGGAAAGCTTGGACCTCTCTCCGGACACCATTCTGGACCAGGTAGTGCCACCGACTTCTCCTAAATCGGGCCACACATCCCCCCCAGCTCCTGATCTCTCAATGGTGTCCCCCATGCGCTCCTGGGAACGGGCCGGTGGCTGGGCTGGCACCCCCCTCACAGCCCCTTTTCCAGCAGTGGGACCTCTCGGCTCGGCTTTGCTCGGCTCAAATTGCAGCTGGCTCTGGCAGCGGTGGATGCAGGACTGCTGTCCTCCCTCTGCCGGCTGAGCTGCTTCCCAGCCTCCGGGCAGGCAGCCCGGCACTCGAGGAGCCAGCCCAGCGCTCGGGAAGCCCGTGGTCTGGAGTGCCAAACACCGCGACAGCAGGAAGTTCCCTGCTGTCAGGAAAGGGGAGACCGAGCATGTGCCAGTGAGCCAAGACAGCACGGCCAGGAGTCTTGGCTAGAAGTGCTGAGGGAAGCAGAGCCCGGGGCGTGTAGGGCTTTCCAGCAGGCGGCCTCACCTTCCCCTTGCAGGGAGGAGAAGGCGCTTACCAAGGGAAAAGAGTTCTGCCCCTGCACGGGGGAGACGGAGAGGGGAGCAGGCAGCGCCCTTCCACACCTCTGCCTTCTGCTCCCTCCTCAGGGTAGATGCTGTGCCGTGAGCCCCGTAGAGCTTCTTCTCGTCGCCTTCCCGAGAGGCGGGCGGGGGTCGAGCCTCGCTCCGGGGCAGCTCCCCGGGCTCCGATCGCAGGATCGCCAGCAGCTGAGTTCTCCCTGAACCAGTGTGGGGCGCTTCCCCAGAGGAATGGGGGGTACGATACCGGGCCACTATCTCAAACCATTTGCTCTCCAGGAGCCCTGACTCCCAAACAAGCTCCATCCTTCTGCACCTCCAGGCTCTTCCCTGGCTCCTCTCAGGCGATCCCGCTCCGGGGGGTCACCGCCCCCGGTCCTCCGGCCCCAATCGCCCTTTTCTGCAGCTCCTCCCCAGCCAGAGCCTATCCCCCACCCCGGCAAAGCCCCTTCCCACTCCAAGGAGCCCTCAGCCGGACGGCTGCCACGTCCCCGGGGAAGTGACGGGAGTATAGCTCTCCCATGG
>JANPWX010000031.1:4841407-4890937 GCA_024734555.1 Trochalopteron elliotii
CGGGGGCAGGCTGGCCCCTCGGCCAGTGGGGCGGGGGCAGCTCAGGCCGGCGGCGGGCCCCTCGACGGGGGTGAGCCAGGCCAGGGGGACGTCAGGTCCCGCGGGGCACGGCCCCTGTGCCTTGTCCCCTCTCATCTTCCTGCTGTGCTCTCCAACCCGTACCCGCAGTGCAGTACCAGGGAAGCTGTGCGGGTTCAGCTGATCACGCACCCCAGCATCACCGAGTTAGCCGAAGTGTGCACAGCCGAACAGCCGGGCAGGATTTCCCCTGGGGGCTGCTGCTCTGAGTTCCGCTGGAAGCTGGCTCCGGGGTGCCTCGGTGGAGTAAAGGGAACCACCCTGTGTCTCTACCAGCTCCGTGGATGCCCCATTTTCCATCAAGGCCACTGGCATCAATGGACCGACCTTTCATAATCTCTGCCCTTTTCACCCTTCTTTGCTCGCTCTGCCCCTCGTGGGAGGTTGCCACAAAGGGGTACTTGCTCAGCACCCAGAGCAGCACATCACCTACATGCTGTCCCAAGTGTCTCTCCAGTTCCACCCCTTGTGACCTGCCAGCCTGTCCCCAGCACAGGCCCTTCTCCTTGGGCCAAGCAGTGGTATCCGACTGCTGGTGGGGGATGAAAAGGACCTTGCAGATGTGACTGCTCCTTTCCCCCTATCCACCACCTTTTCTTGAGAGGTGAGCAAGGCAGCAGCCAAGCCAATTCTCTTTTGGAGTTAGCAGCCAGAAAGGAGAGTGTCATGCCAGAAAAACGAGGTTGTGGTGGGGAATGGAGACGTTTCTCCACCTCTTCTCCTGGAAGAAGCCTAAGAGCAGGGCTGCCACAGGTGAGGTTGCAGGGCAGGGCTGAGGCTCTTTTTTATGAGCTGCTTGGAAACCAGGAATCACTTTCCAAGAGATTGCCACATTTAATTGCCACTCTGCCAGCAGTTTCCTAAACATCTGCAGAGGTTTTGAGGAGAACTGATAAATGTGGGAATATGTCATCACCCCTTCCTGGTGCACACACAGCAACAGATACCACTCTGTATGGTGAGGGATCTGGAGGTGCCAGGGTGTACGTTTGAGCCCAGGATGCAGAAATGGATCCTGGTAGCTGGGCAGGTAGCAAAGCCAATAGCCTCCCACCATTGCTGGGCCTTTAAGCTCATGCTGAAGAAAGCCACTGAGACAAACTGCAATGTAAAAAAGGAGAAGGATCTAGGTGTAGATCAGGTTTGCATGTCTGAATCACAGGACTGTGGTGAGCACACCAGGGCCTATAGAACTATTAAAGAACTAGGTGTGGAGCGAGCACTGCTGCTTCTCTTCAGCTGTGTCTGGCCAGGAGTTAAAGATCTCACTGGAGTCCCCAGGGCTCAGCAGCATAAGGTATGCTGAAGCCCTGTGCAAATTTTCACTCCTTCCAGGGGACCAGGAGACAAGTGCTAGCTAGCTCTGCAAGAGCAGAGATGCATTGGTGCACATCACACTCAGCAGTGGCTGTGCTTGGTCCCTTTGGGCTCTTTTTGAGGTACGTGCGGGAAATGGCTCCTTCTCCAGCTCAAATAAGCAGCAGAAGGACGTGATTGCAGAATGGGGCTTCATACTAAGAAAGGAAGAAAGAAGAGGGAGCGTGACCAACCCAGGTGCATTTCCCTGCAATTGGTTAGCTTGAGCTTTTTACCTCTAAAAATGTCACAAGCTAATTCATGGCATGACAGCTCTGCTTTTTCCATCTCTGGTCAAAGCCTGGCCCTTGGGGAACTGGTAGTGGATGTTGCAGCAGTGCCAGTTCAGGGACACAGCCATGCATGGGAGAGGAATGACCTTTTCCTTGTTGAGGTGTGTGGCAGGTAATCATTAACAGGGCCAACTGCTGTCACCCCAGCTCTGCTTAGGTGGGGCTGGGCTTGCATGGCTTTCTTCAGCCTGCACACATGCACCTGGTGCCTACACCTTCAGGTGTGCTTCCATCCCACAGGAGGGCAGACAGAACTCCAGCACCTGACTGAACAGGAGAAAGAAGGGATGCTGACACCCTTTGGAGAGAAGGGCAGGCCGCTGCCCCAAAGGTACACTGCCCCTTTCCCAACACTCCTCATCAGAGTGATCACATAGTGGGACTGCTTTTCTTCCCCACTGTGTATTTGACACTGGGGCAGCTGGAAGGCTCCAATTGCCATGGTTACTGACAGCCTCCCTGCCAAGATGTGGGCCAAGTGCCAGCATGGGGTCTGGGCACTGAAGCAGAGCAGGCCCCCTGCTCCCAGTTGCACGTACACCTGGTCCCTGGGGAGGCCAGAACAATTTGGTGTGCCTTACACCTGCTACAGATCCTCACTGTTACCTCTGGGCAGGAGGTGAAGTTTGAAGACCATGAAAGAGAGGCACAGTGGGGGTGGAAAGGACAATGCAGGCAGAGAAGGAGGCTGTTTCTCTGGGCAGAGAGGGGCTGGCAGGAGCACCAGCAGGCTGGTAAACTGCCCCTAGAAATCCGAGCTTAAGATACGAGTACAGCTCTTCATCACCCGTGGGTTCCATCACCAGCATGCCATCAGCCACTGCAGTTACCTCTTTTTTCAAAGGAAACTCCACAGGAGAGAAGTTATGTTGGCCATAGTCATCCTTATGAGTCTGAGGCTGGAAGTGGAAGTGTCCCTAATCCTCTGCTTTTGTAATCAGAGAGCAGTCCTTCCACCAGAGTGGCAGAGATAATCCCTGCCCTCAGTGCTCAGCACTGGAGACAGAAGCCCAAGACTCCCTGCTGGAGCTGGAAATGAATAGGAAGAGCCCGGGGCAGCTCATCTCCTGCAGAGCAGCATGGCTGGGGACAACTCACCACAAAAAAAGGCCAACAAATGTTCTGAAACTGGAGGTTGGATGCTGCTACAGTATCCACTGACAGCTGTGGCAGCTCCTGGGGCTGCTGCCTTTGCCCTAAGGAGGAACAGTAGGCTGCTGACTCACACGTCCAAGGCCTTCTGGATCACTTGGGAAGGCAGTGCACTTTCTCCCTTTCCCACATTACACTGAGCATTGATGGACACAGAATGGAGGAGAAGGTCTCTCAGGACAAAGATCTAGCAAACAGTCCCGGAAGGATGCTGTGCTGGGAAGTGAACAAGGACATGGGCCAGCAGGGAACTCCCAAAAGTACCCCCAAGTTTGGACAGGGGCAGAGGCCTTGGGATCCAACCTTGTTTGTGCCATGCAGGGCATCTGTTGTGCAGTGCCCGCTGCAATCTTGTGGATGCAGCAGGAGGCAGGAACTAAAACATCAATCTCTTTATTTAAACGGCAAGAAACAACAACATCCAAACAAAGTTGAAAAGCAATGGGAACACAGGCTTGTGCCAGGTCCTGGGCCGGCTGGAGCCAGCACCCTCACATAGTTACAAAAATACAATCCTACAACAGCGTCTAAGAAACACAGACCCAGGTATTGCACGGAACCCCTGCCCTCAAGGGGCAGGGCGACCAACACCCCCTCCTTCTTCACCAAAATATAAGCAGGCTTGGAATTGCACAGCAACTCAGCTCACAGGTGCACGGAGGGGCCAGGCAGGGATGGGGACAGTGTGTCTCTCAACTACCTGTACAAAAACTATAAGGGAGAAAGGGGAAAGCTGAGGCTCTAAATGCCTCTGGACCAAGTTGGGCATCCCATCGGGGGCAGCAGTGGTGTGGACCTCTGAGATGACAGTGCCTTGTTTGTCAGTGGCCTGCCAGCAGTACTGATGAGAACTCCAGGCACTTCTGGAGTGTCCCAGCTGTCAATGCATTAGTACGTTATCATTATTATTTGCCAATAGTGCCACTGGCCCCTGGGCACCCTGCACTGCCCTGCGCCTCTGTTCCCCAGTACAGCATCCCCCATCCTTCAAGAAAACCCTGCCCCTGGGCAAAAGGTCTGAAAGGTATTCTGATTCCCTACAGTTCCCTCATACCCTTTTCTTGGTAGTAGGAGGGATTCAAACAGTGTCATCCAGCACTACCCCGTGGGTACAGCTGCATGTGAGTGCAGAGGGACTGCACAGACCACACACAGCAGCAGCAGTGTCCTCTCCTGCAGCCAAGCTGCAAACAGCAATCCCCTTCACGATCACTGCCCACCCAAAACTGCCAAGCAGGTCTGCTAGGCTCAGAACTGTCAGCTTTCCTCCTCTGTGGGCCCTTCCTCGTCTCAGAGACTCAGTTCTGCAAAAGCCTTGCTGAAGGCCTGGCTTGATGTCTCTGCATCAAGCGCTCACAGCATCCACAGAGGAGATGGATTATGGTGCCTCATGCCCTATGGCAGGTGGTTGGTGAAATTCCATCCCATTGCAGGCATGACTCAGGGCTAGAACCCCTGATGGTTCCTCTTTCTGCTGAAACTGGAGAGGGTGAGCTCATCGTCTGCCCAGGTGGGTTGTGTCTCAGCTGCGTGAGCTCTCAAGTTTTCCCTGCAAAGCCCTGTGCCCAGTTTGGGGAATAGCAGGGGTCAGACTAAGAGGATGCATGTTGCCAGGTTGGGGGGCAGGAGAGGATCCCTGAGAGCAGCACTTGACCCCAGCACTGCCCATCTGGCCCCATGTGATCCAGCAAAGTCTGGCATTGAGGGTGAAACTGAAGCACAGAGGGCAGCTGAATCCAAGTCAGCACTTGGGAAATACAACAGGCGTCACTGCTGCCACTGCCCCAGCTGAGTGCAGCTCTCCACCATCCTGCAGTGGGCTCACAAAGAGATGCTCAGCAGAGTGGGTGTGCACTCAGCCCCATGGAGAGAAGTGTGATGGGAGGGTTTGGTAGCCTTCCTCTATGCCATCCCAGCCCTGAGTCAGACTGCTGACTGAGTACTAAAGGCCCATCAGGAGGGCACCCGCTGCCCTACTTCCAGCTGCGCCAGTCCCAGGTGCTCTGAGGAAAGGCTGGATGCACAAGTGACTTCCCTCCTGCTGCACAAGGCTCTGGGTAGGGCAACACAGAGACCTGGTGCAGCCCCAGGAGGGAGGAGAAGGCAGGGCTAGTAAGTTGTGGTGCTTCCTTTGGGGCAAAGTCTGCAGCTCCCAGCCTCTGCAGGCTGTCCATGCAGTCTGTGCCTCCTACAGCTGTGCCAGACAGGAGAGGAGGAACAGGACACAAACCTAGCCAAACACCTAAAAGGGGGGCACTGCCAGCAGAGAGAGGGGCTGAGCAATGATATCCCACAAGGATCATAAGTAGGAGCCTGTGGAGGGGGCACTGGCATTACTCCCATGAACAAGGGTAACGGGGGTTTCAGCCTGGCCTGCTCCAAGAGGGCTGGGGGATAGAGCCCACCTAGGGCAGGGAATGTGGTGAATGAGAGGTGAAGGGGTGGACACAAAGAATCAGGCTTCAAGTCTGAAACACCCATTGTCCTCATAACAGAGTCCCAGCCCAGCCTGGGGCAGAGCTCTTTCTGCATCCATCTCCAGGGACCAGCTTGGCATCTGGGGAGGGTTGGGCCAGATGCAGGTCTGCCAGTTGGCATCGTCCTCTTCTCATCCTGCATGAGCTGGCTTGGGCTAAGGCACGCCAAGCACTACACAGCTGTCTCCTGGTCCTCCCGCTGGATCATCTGGTAGTGCTGTCGGTTCTCGAGGTAGGCAGCTAAGTCGGGGTCATCGGCTTTCTCAGCACGGTGCTTTGGGGTGTCTCCCTGCACAGGGGAGGTAAGAAGTCAAGAATACCAAACACTGCCTAAACACTGCTTTGGCACCCAAAGGAATCCCCATTCCCCCATGTGGCTGCATCCAGCAGAGCCTGCAGCCAAACCCCGAGTCAGGTGGCAGCCAAATGCCCGTGTGGTCACCATGGGATCAAAATGTGCTCCTGAGGAGCCTGACTACTGCAGGCCTGGAAGTTCCCTGAAGGGCCATCAGCTCCAGGCATGGGCCAGGACTGACCCTGAGCATCACAAGTCACCCAAAAAGAGACAAAGGCTGGTCCCCATGACCTGCTCTTCCCCTGTGCTGGGGAGGCAGGCGGGAGAGGGTGAGGAATGAGGGGCATGTCTGGGGAATGCCCAGGAATACCAACCCCCCTTCCCTCTCACAGCCTGGCTAGCGCTCCAGCTCCCAGAGGAGGATCACATTTCACCAGCTTATTGCAGCCATCTGGATTGTGTCCACTAATGAACTCCCGCACTCCATAAAAAGCAAATCTGTTAACAGCTCCCAGCTCTGTCCCCTCTCTCCCTTCCCTCCCCCTGCTCCTTGCTCCTGCTCTCCAAGTGCCCAGGCTCTGCGGTGCCACTGAGAAAGGCCACAGAAACCTGGCACTCTGCCTCTGCCATTGAAAACCAGCCCTGGAAGGGATACCCATCCTGCCCAGCTCATCCCCTGGTGCACAGCAGGGCACAGGCAGCTGCAGCAGTGTGCCGGGGCCTCCAGAGCTGCCCACAGCCATACTACTGCATCAGGAACAATGGTCAGACATGCAGAGCCCTCCGCTGGGCCTGGATGTGGCTGTGCACAAAAGCCCATCTGCGTGTGGCTGCAGAGAAATCATGCACCAAGAAATCTCCTTGGGATGTGCACCCCAACACTGGGCACACCCCGTGGTCTTGCAGACAGCCCCCCGCAGCTAGGGGAGGGAGCCCACTCTGTGCTTTGGTGCTGACTCTGCTTGATGGCCTCCTCCCCACATCCCCTGAATGCAATTACTCATTTAACAGAGGAGGAATTGAACTTCTTTCCTGTTCCCCTGCAGAAGCCCCTCTGCATCACTGCCTGCCTGCAGCCTGAAACTGGAGCTGCCAGGGCCTCCCTGCCCGGCTGGGCTGAGGCACTCCCAACTGATAAGGCTCAGCCTCCCTCACCACTGCAGGGAGTGGGATCAGCCTGCTCCAAACCTGTGCTACAGGTCTGCCGCTGGGGTTTCTAATGAGGAGGTTCCTGCCTGTGCAGGCAGGCTGTGACCCGGAGCCCATGAGAGGTCAGTGCAGCAGCATGGCAGGGTCCCCAGGCAGCCACAAACCCGACATGCTTTTGCACAGGCACGTGCGGGGCAGGCGCATGCCTGAGCAAGTCTCCCTTTTGTGCTGGCAGGCTGGGGGCTGTTCCTCTCCTTCAGGCAAATGAGGGGGCTGGGGACAGAGAGGGGCTATGTCCCCCGAACTGCCCTCTCCTCTTGCCTCGGCCAGCTGAGTCTCCATTCACAGGCGGGAGAGGGTGAGGAATGAGGGGCATGTCTGGGGAATGCCCAGGATTACCAACCCCCTTCCCTCTCACAGCCTGGCTAGCGCTCCAGCTCCCAGAGCTCCACCCTGGGCACTGTGCAAGGCCTCCTAAACCTTAGACAGGACCAAGGAAGAGAGACACAGAGCCAGAGATTATCTGTACTGCATAGTGCTGGCAGCTGGCAAACAGGGATGTACATTGTCTAAACTGAACCCCAAGCTCCACCAGCACCAGCACCCCTCAACTGGGCTCCTAACTGGTGCCCCAGACCCACAGATTGCACTCTTGGCTTGTTCTGTACATCACCTCTGCTACAGCTCATCACTACAAGCCTCTACCACAGAGATCTGACCGCATCCTCTCTGCCATATGCCAGCCCCGGGAACCTCCTGCACCAAAATATGGCCCCAAGCCCTCCCTTTTTGCAACTCTTCTGCCAGGGCTGGCACAATTCCCTGACACTAAGGCACAGCTCAATTAACTCAGCATGTGAGGGAAAGTGCTGCCACTGCTTGCTCCTGCTCCCCGCAGGCCAGCTTCACCCGCCAAGAGGAGCTCCCAGATCCCTCATCATGACTGCCGGTGGGGGAGAGTGGGGGGGAGTCCTGCAGCTGGGAGAGAGCTTTCAGGGAGAATGTCCTTGCTCTGACCCCTGAGGGTGGGAAGGGGGAGACAGGGATGAGACATTCCAGCCCCTTGCTTCTAATTTAATAAAACAACAGGGAGAGAAGCACCAGGAGAAGAGGGATTTAACCCCTCTGTAGCTGGGCTCTACTGGACAAACATGGGTGCTCCATGTCAGCTCCTCTCTGACTGGCAAACACCTCACCCAAAGCACCCCTGCTCTGCTCTCCTGCTAGCTCTGCTCCTTGCCAGCCCCCTGGCCACCACAGAAAGAGCCACACTGCCACTGTTCCCGCTGTCACCTGCAGGTCTGTCTTCATGAGCGAGGCCCCGGCCTCCACGATGTAGTGGCAGATAGTGCGCTGGCGTAAGGCTGCAGCCTGGTGCAAGCTGGTTTCACCGCTGCGGAGGAGAAAGTGGGAGATGTGAGATGTCCCCCTGAACAGGGACAATCAGCACATGCAGGTGACAGCAAGAGACAGTGATTCAACGGCAGCAGGAGCTGATGGTGAGCTGTGTTTGTCCAGGCAGCCCTGGCAGAGGAGGGGGTGCTACTCAGGGGCAGTCTGTCCAAAATGGACTGGGAATCATGGCTGGCAATTTGACTAAGGGCAGCTGAAGTGCCCCTATGACTGGTCACTTTGCAGAGGGTCTGGCCAACAGGTAATGCAAGTCAGGCAGCGACTTACTTCTCCTCCTCTGTGGCGTCAAGGATTTCTGAAGGAGCTGTGGAAAGAAAGAGTGCAGGTGAGTGAGACCTGGCTCCAGGGCAGAGACAGACCTGCCTACTCCCTGGTCACAGTCTGTATCATTCCATAGGGGCTGCTATTTTCATGCTGCCTGCAAAAGTCTTAGCTCCAAAGAATTCAGGTCAGCAATGGCATCTGAGCCCAGCTGATCCCAGGAAAGAAGAACTGGTTGTGGACTCACTTCAGAGAAATATCTAAATAAAAATAAAGCTGGCTGTATTTCAGTGGGAACTGCCAAAGACAACAGGTCAGCTGCCCTGAAGGCAGAAGCAAGACACTGAGATTGTTGCCCAGAGACATGCTGATCCCTGCCAGGATGCAGCGAGAGCCATGAGGACACCCCAGTACTGGCAGACAGATGCAAGGAAAAGCCCATACACCACAAGGATGATGTAGCAAACCCAGAGGGAAGGGCTATAAGCCCAGGAGTACTCCCTCTGAGCAGAGGGTTGATTTTTTTTTGGCTGCCAGGCTCCTTTGCTAAGAGTGGCACTCTGGCTCCAGCTCACCATTCTCGATGATGTATTTGACGATGTCCTTGCTTCCTGATTTGACAGCATGGTGGAGGACAGTCTGGCCCGAGGAGTCTCTCACCATCAGGTCTCTTCCAGCTCGGTGCAGCTCTTGGAACTACAGGATTGTCAGATTGCTCAGGATGAGTTGCATTTCCCAGCTCTAAGCCCCAGCATTATGTGCCTGGAGTGCCTGACAGCTTGTGTGGATACTTGGGGCTGGTGGGGAGCTTTGTCCAGCTCAGCCATGCTACCAAGTCCCTTCCCTTCCCTTTGTGTCCCCCAGGAGACGAACCAGGGCTCCTTGCCAGAAGCCTGCCTGGTTTCCAGCCACCGCTCCTGAAGGAAGGCCCTTGACAGGCACTGCTCCAGGGCAATTGGGGAGCATGGCTGGTAGGGCTTCCCTCAGCCCAAGGGGCACACCAGCCCAGGAGCCAGCCCTGGCTGCTCACTGCAGCAGGCTGCTGGAGCACCTACCTTGCTGAAGTTGCCACTCTTGGCAGCTTCTATCAGAAGGTCATCTGCAAAGAGAGACAAGTCAGGGTCAGAAAAGTCAATCTGTAACATTCTGCAGCCAGACCTCAGGTGCATGTGCAGGGGGAGTAGTCTCTGCCCTTGGGCAGGATAACTTGTGATGAAAGTGGGGGGGCAGGCCTCCTGGGCATCAGCCAGCAGCCAAGACACCTCTCACCAATGACTCATTCACACCTCCAGGCTCCAATCAATTTTCAGGAAACTCCTTCCATTTGTTCAGCTCGGTGAGGCCCCTGATCTAGTGTTCCCACCTCCCCAGGGAGAGGGAGAGACAGCCTCCCAACCCAGTCCACAGCGCTCAGCTCTGCAGGTGGGGGATTAACCCCTTGCCACATCATTTCCCGCATGGTGGAGCCGGGAAGGCGCCTGGCTGGGCCACTCCACAAATCACTGTCAGGTCTCTTGTGTTCACCTCTGGGTCACCCGCCCACAGGGCTCCATGTTTCAGGACACATGGAACAACACGGCTCCTCCCTGCTCACCAGGGAAAGGATTGGCCAAAAAAACCCACGGCAGGAAAACAAAAGAGTGCAACCTGAGAGGGGGTATGACCAGGGGTAGGGCTCCACTCACCTTTATGTGGGAGGCAGCACTGCTCAGGCTCAGTGCTGGAAGGGAAGAAGAGAAAGTGTAACTAACCCTGCCACTCCTGGCAGCAGATGGCCCTAATGGGCACGCCAGCACTAGAGGGATGGAGAAACCTGCCTGTGGCACTCCTTCCCTGATCTGGGTTCTTCCCCATCCCCACTTCCATTTCTACTGCTGCTCCTGGCACCATTGCTCATCCACACCTGACTCTGGCCTTAGTTTGCTGGAAGACACCCACGTCCCTTGCCCCATGGGCCAAGTGCTGGAGCTTGACCCCATGGCTGAGCCAACTGGTGATGCCCCACTGTTTAGGGCAGTGCTGGCAGAGCAACAAGGGAAACAGGATGGCATCTCATCCCTTGGCATTACTCAACATGAATTCCTGCTTACTTCCAGAGAACTCCCCTGTAATCTGGCCCAGGGATCAATGCTGTGAAGCCAACCTTAGCTCTCCCATCACTGCCCATTCTTTGTGAGGCCCAGCACTCCCATTCCAGACTCACCTGGGGACAGGAGAGGAGGGTGGAGAGGAGGAAGAGGAGGGAAATGCAAAATGGTGCTCAGGGGGTGTGGCAGATGAGTCCACCAGGTCAGGCATGGCAGGAGAAGTGCTCACAGTCTGAGTGATCACTAGCTCTGGGTCCAGCACATAGAGCTCATCCTGAGAGATTTCTGTCACATAGTTGAGGTGTTCCTGAAAGACACAAATCAGGACATGCTTCCTCAGAAGCAAGACCCACTTCTGCAAAGCTCCATCCCCTCATATCCCAGTGGGTGGGTTTGTGGCTCACCCATTTGTTCAGCAGACCAGTAGTGGCTTGTGCTTGGGAGCCTTTGCATCTCCTTGTTCTTTTCAGGCTTCCTATCTCCTCCCACCTTATCAACCTTGTAAACCTTATTTCCATGTCCTCTTCCCCAGCTCATTAGGGAAAGTATCTCATACTGGTGAAGATGACCCCAGCTGGCAGGTCCCCCGGCCAGTCTTACTGTGTTTGCTATTCCTTACCTGCTGCACTGGGAGGCCCTGCAGGCAGCTTTCAACCCAAGGTTCTGTGCTACCTGGCTTCTTGCCTTTTCTCCAGAACCCTGGAGGTGCCAAGCCTGGTCCTGGGCCAGGCTCATCATGCCATCCCTTTGGGGGATGCCACAGGGCAGGGCAGTGGTATGAGACATGTGTGGCCCCACGGCTATGCCTGCCTGTTGGGTCTGCGTGCAGGTGGGACACCCAAGCCCATTCCCAGGGGGATGACAGTGCAGGATGAGGCTGCACTCACCTGTGCCCGGTCTATCCTGTAGAACCGATCAGCTGTGGTTGCTGTAAGACAGGAACAGAACGAGACAGGCTGATCCCTGGTGTGAAACAAGGGAGATGGCCTCTTCCCACCATGAGCAACACTGAGCTATCCAGCCACTTCATAGCTTCCACAGAGGATGCAGCAAAGCAAACAACAGCCCCTGACCAGGAGCAAACCACTTCTCTTTATGATTCTGCTGGTGTCTTCACCCTAGAGGTGGCCTCTTAGGCCTAAAGACCACCATGCCCCTGTGAAATATGCCTTTGCTTGCTATCTCCTCCTCAATGACTCCTGGCAGGGAGCCACAGGTCGGGCAAGAACACAACTAGCTGATGCCACAGCCTTTCTGGGGGCTTTCAGGTGCTCCAGCATTATCCTGAGCAGATGAAGGTCAGGGCTATGCAGTGCACATCTCAGCATTCACTTATACTAGGTAAGGAACTGCTGTGATTAACATGGCACATCTTGTTAACAGTGCTCAGAAATGGGGGCACTACAGGAGGCCGTGAGAAGAGAGAGCTCAGCCTCCTGCTGACTTGACTGAGGACCTCCATGAGGCCACTCAAAGCATTCTGACTGCCAGACACAACAGAGCATGCCACCACCAGCTGTAGATCCAAGCCTCTGTCTCCTAGGATGGCAGGAGAGCTTCAAATCAGCCTCCATCCTGTCTGAATGCATCCCTCTGCTCATCCCTCTTCCTTAGAGAAGAGATCACCACAGAGAGAGAGAAGCTCCAACAGAGCAAGTGGCTATGCTGGAGCCAGAGCCACCACCCCCAGGGGAACAGGGAAGGATTATGGACTTAGGGCATCACCAAGGGAGACCAGGACAGGTAAGAGCACAGTGCCAGGTCAGCTGGATTCCCATGCAGGGCAGCATTTCCCCAACATCCTGACAGGCTGTTGGTGCCAGTCCCGGAGAGGTTGCTGCAGTGGGATCCTCGCAGACCCAAGGATCTGCAAACAGAGTGGGGATGTGCCAGGGCAGGTGAGAAGAGTGAAAGAGTCATGTTTATCCTGGATACTTGCATCCAGGGAGCTACTATTCAAGGCCTATAATTCAGGCACTTGAATAACCTGTGCTGTGTTGAATGAGACTCCAGTCTCTTTCCTGACATATTTTCCTGAGCCCAGAACCTGCTGCTGGGAGACTGGTACAGCAGTCCTGGTAATGACACCTGGGAGCAGCAGCCACAGCAACATCATACAAAGGGCTGGAACCTTGAAGGGAGAAGTTGCACTCTCTCTGCCTAGCACAAGGCTTTGCAGGCCCACTTTGCAACCCATGGTTGTGCTCTGCTGTGGTCTACACACTGCTTGCTGGGATGCCAGAGAGATGAAATGCTACCAACGGGCCTTTCACTCAGCCAGCTTCCATGTACAGAGGGAGCTTCTTGGTCAGAGAAAGCAAAGGGAGATGAAAAAGCTACTTTTAGGCAGGGGAGAAGCAGCAGCTGGAGCCCAGCAGGGAGGCTGCTCTCCCAGTACATGAGACGCTCATGGTGAGCCCAGCTCCGAGTATGCTGGAGCAGGGGGGCCCCCTGCCTGCAAAACACAGGAGAGCATCCCCAGCACGCCCGCAGTGACAAACGCACGCCACCAAGCTGCCTTCAGCGCCACCAAGCTGCCTTCAGCTCCAGGGGCAGGAGAACCACAGACTCCCCTTGCTCCACTCCGGGTCAGCAGCCAGACACGCAGCCTCGGGGAAAGCACTGCTGTGCTCAGCCCCAAAAAACCAACATCCATGAGTACCAAGCCTCAGTGGTTACCTATGGCTTGTCAATGAATGTCTGTTCTCTCGCCTCCCAAATTCATAGAATCACAGAATGATCGAATTGCTTAGGTTGGAAAAGACCCATCAAGTCCAACCATTAAACCAACACTGCCAAGTCCACCACTAAATTACGTCCCTTAATGCCACATCTACACATCTTCTAAGTATCTTTAGGGATGGGGACTCATCCACTTCCCTGGGCAGCCTGTTCCAATGCTTGATCATCCTTTCAGAAAAAAATTCTCCCTGATGCAACTTGAGGCCATTAATTTCACTTCATCCTCCTGCTTGTTACTTGGGAGAAGAGACCAACACAATTTTACCCAACCTCCTTCCAAGTAGTTGTAGACAGAGATAAGGTCTCCCCTCAGCCTCCTGTTCTCCAGGCTAACCAACCCCAGCTCCCTCAGCTACACCTCCTAAGATTTGTGCTCCAGACCCTTCACCAGCTCTGTTGCCTTTCTCTGGACACACTCCAGCACCTCAATGTCTTTCTTGCAGTGAGGGGCCCAAAACTGGATGCAGGATTCCTGGTGTGGCCTCACCACAGCCGAGTACAGGGCGACAATCACTGCCCTGGTCCTGCTGACTACACTTTTCTTGATCCAGGCCAGGGTGCCATTGGCCTTCTTGGCCACCTGGACACTGTCAGAGACTGAAATACTTCATGGCTCAAACACTGACATAAAGTTTTGCTCATTATAACAAAAACTGTATAAAGAAGTTACAACCAAAGAAGCCTCCCTGAAGATACTTGACTGGGACTTTGGACTGAAAGTC
This sequence comes from Trochalopteron elliotii, assembly GCA_024734555.1. Classification (NCBI taxonomy): domain Eukaryota; kingdom Metazoa; phylum Chordata; class Aves; order Passeriformes; family Leiothrichidae; genus Trochalopteron; species Trochalopteron elliotii. Next base: position 4,855,433 of record JANPWX010000031.1, read on the forward strand.
AAACTGCTGAGATTAAATAAAGGCAAAGCCCATTCTTCAATCACCTGAAACAAACAAATAAACAAGGAAAATAATGTAAGTCAAACCCAGCAGTTGTGCTAAGAATCAGGCCGTAGCTCACAGACCCATTTGTTGGGAGCAGGTTTGCACAGATTTCCCCCCCCAGCCGAGGTGGGGAGAGGAAGTTAAGGTGTTGTAGTTTCTGCTCAGGGGCAGTGAATGCATCCTCCCTTACACAAACTGGCTATGGAAACCCCAACCCCGGGAAGGCCACATCCACAGGACATTCATGTGAGGGGCAGCTGAGGGGGTGCACTAATCCATCAAAGGCCCCCCCAGAGTGTCCCCATAGTCATTCCTGGGACCTTGCACCACAGGACTGCACATGATGCAACAGATGTGGAAGAGACAATGGCAAACCTCCCACTCCCCCCACCCCGGGAGGTGCCTGGATTTTCCTAGCTGGCCTGAGTGCATATTAACCCATCAGATTCTATGCTTTTTGGGGGGACCTTAAACACCAAGAAGACCAGCTGGAGAGGATCAATGGAGCATCGTTGGGATCCATGGAGTGGTGATACTTTCCTTTTTCTGTCCCTGTTGCTCTCCTTCTGTATCCCCCACCTATTTTCTATTTCTTTCTCTCTCTGTGTCTTTCTCATATTTACTATCAAATAAAATCCATACTATTGTCACTGGCATATGGTCTCATTTGCACCTTAATTCAGGCAGAGGCATTCCTAAGAACCTTAGCAATCGGATCCTGACAGACACACACACTGAATCATGTTCAGCTGCTGTTGACCAGCACCCCCAGCTCCCTTTCTCCTGGGCAGCTTTCCAGCCCTCATTCCTCCAGCCTGCAGCACGGCATGGGGCTGTTGTGACCCAAGGGCAGGACATTCACTTTTCTGAACCTTGTGCAATTGGCCTTGGCCCACAATCCAGCCTGTCCAGATCACTCTGCAGCACCTTCCTGCCCTCCAGCAGATCAACACTCCCACCCAACTTGTCTGCAAGTGACTGAGGCTGAGCTCAGGTCTCCTCATCCAGACTGAAGAAGATAACAAACAGGACCAGGCCTGATACTGAGCCCTGGGGTCACCACTGGTGACCAGCCACCAGCTGGATGTAACTCCAGGCACCACCACTCTCTGGGCCCGGCCATCCAGCTGGTTTTCTATCCAGTGAACAGTGCACTCATGTGAGTCACAAGCATCCAGTTTCCCCAGGAGAATGCTATGGGAAACAGTGTCAAACATCTTGCTGAACTTTAGGTGGACAACATCCACAGCTGTTCATCCACAACTTTTCCCATTGAGCAGGTCACCTCAACACAGGAACAGATCAGCCTGGTCTCCTTCCTTGCCTGTCCTGTCTGAAGAGTTTATAGCCATCCAGCACAGTTTATAGCCATGCAGCACCCCAGTTGTGTGACTTGTCCCACCATGTCTCTTTGATGGCAACTATGTCTTTTGGCTCCTCCTGTTTGTAGCCCATGCTGCGTGTCTTGGTGCCAATGCACTTCAGCTGGGCTACTGATTCCTCCACTTTTTTGGGCGTAGGAGCTGTAGTTCCTACGCCCTAATTCTCAGGTGCTTCTGTGGTTTCTAATGCACTGGTAACCCTTGGATCTTTGCAGCCATGTGGATCTCCATCCCCTACCTCCACTGAGCTGGCTAGACCTTGCTAGCACATCATCAGACCCAGTCAACACTCCTAGGGGAGGGTGATACTCACAGTCCAGGAAGCACCACTTGGGTGACAGCTTCTGGAATGACAGTGTCTTCGGTTTGGCTCCATCTCCCTCCTGCATAATAAAAGAGGATAAAGATGTAGCTTATGGCTTCTGCATCTCTCTTCGGAGCATTGCTCCTGCTTTGCGAGGTCCCTGCAGACATAGAGGACTACAGGCACTTGGATGAAATTGAACACAGGCACAGCACACTGCAACAGGGAGCACCATGGGACAGACTGGAGCTGACTGTAGAGCAGTGTCACAAGATGAGCCCATGAGACCAGCACAGTGGACATGACAGATGGGCCCAGAGGACAGAGAGAGGCCATACACACCTGAAAGAGCAGGCGCTCTAAAGCAGAGGGCTGTGCAGGGAAATCCTGCAGAAAGGCAAGGTGTGCTGTTACAGCCTGTGTCTGGGCAGCCCCCCAGTCCCTCTCACATCCCACTGGAGTTGCTTAATGTGCTGCCATATTTGGCCTTACACACTGTCTGGCCAAGGTACCTGGTCCTTGCCTGGCTTTAAGGTCAGAGCACAGTGCTTACCCAATGAGTAAGAAGAGGTAAACCATGAGGTGACCAAGGAACACCAGCCATACTGCACAGTTTTAAAGGTGCAGGAGATTGCAGGGGCATCGGTCTACCACACTGACATGGCAGGAAAGGATTACCCTGTGAATCCAGGAGCTGCTAGCCATGTGCCTGCCTGTGTGTCCTCACTAGTGCCTGGGCACAAAGGGGCACACATACAGAGCAGGCTCAGCAAGAGGCAGATGCCAGTGTGCCAGCCCAGGCAAGCAGCTCTGCAACTCAGCTGTGTGGGACTCTACACGTACACTGGATGGGATTCCCACAGGCACAAGAGTCAGCTAACAGCAGACTAAGAAAGGTCCCTTCAATCTTCTGTGCAACAATCAGATTGAGAAGTGCAGCACCAGGAGCCACACTATGGGCTTAGAAGGCATTGTTCACCAGGAGCAAGTTACAGAGTCTGCATACAGGTCACAAACACATGCTAGTACATTGGCAAGGACACAAAAATTAGTGCTTGCAAATGAGAAGAGTGGGAGGGGATATAAACCTAATGCAGGTACCTGGAGAGGGCAGAGCTGTGACAGGAAACACAGAGCCTGTGGTGGGTTGAAGGATTATAGGCCTCCACAGGGTGTGTGCTGGCGTTTTACACTACCCTGTAGTTTTTCAGGGTCACTCTCTGGGCTTGGAGAACAATCAGAAGAGCAATGCTGAAAAAGAAGCTGCCAGACAACAGGGAGCAATAAGGCATCCATCTTGGGATTCTTCCTCCACCACACGGTGAAGGCAAACTGTGACCTCTTAGCAGGACCGAAAGCAAGAGTGTGTGTGGTAGTGTGTGCAGGTGGCTTAGAAATCCTTTCCCTGAGTCCCTTCATTCTCAGTATTCAGCCATGGCCACTTTTCACACAGAGACTCACCTCCTGCAGCTTCTCAATCTGGGTCCGGCACAACTCCAGGTCACTGTCTCCTGGAACCACGATGATCCCCAGTGGCACAGCTGGAGGACAGCGCACAGGCACAACTCAGGGAGTAGCCCATGCCCCATTCCCAACACCTCACACAGTTTAGCTACAGGCTTTGCCAGACTTGGGAACTGCAGCTCCCACCCCCTGGTCACTCAGCTGGTCACTCACAGGCTTCCTTGAGCTTTTCCTTGTCATAGTTCAGTGCCTCATAGTCGCGCATGCTGATTCTGCTCACCCGGATCCGCAGCCGCTCGGGCACCGGCTGCTGGCTGTGTGCAGGGGGCAGGGAAAAAGGAAGATATGAGAAAGTGACAGCCTGCTTTCTCCTTATTCCCCTCACCCCTCCAAAACAGGCAGGAGCACAGTATTGCATAGACTGGGCTGGGGAGCTTAGCACCAGCAGCTTCTCCAGCATCAGGGTCTGACCTTATTCTGTGACCTGATCCCTTCCCAGACCCTCCCCTAAGAAAGGACCAAAATGCCTCTGCCAGCCACAGATCAGTCCCATCCCTTTCCCTGCCAACGGTCCCTCCTTGGAGAGGAGGTGGCACATCAGTGTGAGGAACCTACTCATTGAGCAGAGGCATGGAGTTGCGCCGCTTGGTCTTCTGCACCATGTTGGCTTGGTTGCGCAGAGAGATGTGGATGCAGGAAGCCGCCAGCTTGCAGGGCTCTCCATCTACCTGCATGGGGATGGCCTTGGACGTGGTGAGAACCACTTGCCGGCACTGACAGAGCCGCTCCCCATGGCCACCGACTTGCAAGGCAGCCTGTGAAAGGGTCCAGAGTGAGAGCAGAACATCCACTAAGACGTGGATGTGGATGGAGAAGGGACATCCATTGTCTGGATGTTACAAGTGAATCAAGTTCTGAGGGTCTCAGGTTTGATTTCAGTGAGAAGGGACTCACAGAGACCAGGGCATGACAGCACCTCACCTAAATCTTATAGAGCAGATACTGTCACATAAGCCAGCACCAACTCCTCCAGAGAGGATCTGTGGAGCTGTGGGCTGGCTGACACCTGGTCAGGGGGCCCGTTCACTCCCCTGGCTGCTACCTACAACTGGCAACAGCACTGACTCACCAGCGATGTCATGGTGAAGCCAATAACTTCAATGCAGCCATCATCATGGCGCTGGGGCTCAAAGTCATGGTGCTCCCCAGGGTTGCCCCAGGGCATGGTGCCTGCACAGTACCTGTGAAAGGACAAGAAGAAATGCCTGGACTGGCACCCCAAACCCAGGCAAGGATCTACATTACAGGTGTGAGAAGCTCAGCATATGAAGACAGGTCCTGGGGGTGCTCACCTTGGGATGTTAAGGAAGACCAGGCACTGGGGTTTCAGGTCCTGAATCTTGGAGGTCAGGTCTGTCCCATCACACTAGAGACAACACAGGGGTGTTCAGGCTGCTGTAAGGGGGAGCCTGGTCCATCCTACCCACTAAGGAAGAGATGGCCTCCCTCCTCTGTTCCCTACAATGAGTGTTCTCCAAGTCAGGGGAAGCTGATACCCCCAGGATCATATCCGCTCCCCAACCCTGACATACTCGGTGTGCCAAGGGACACTCCTCACACCTCCACAGCTCACCCCCTCCCTGGACCAGAGCACCCCAGCACACTCACAACCAGCCTGACATGCTTCGCCAAGTCTTTGGAGCTCCCAGTGAGAAAGTCGGAGAAGGCTGTCTGCCAAGGTAAGAGACAAGAGTTAGTGCCCAGGTGTTCACTGGAATGGGCAGCCAGGAAGCCTGCCACTGACCTGCAACAGCCTGCCACTGACCTACAACCCAGCCTGCCACTGACTTGCCACACACCTCAGCTGCTGAAACCTGCAAACCCCCTTTTCATTCACCGGCAGAAGTCCTCTTCTCCTCCAAAACAACCTGATCCATTACTCTTGCTATTTTGCCTACCAAAAACCTTGAAGCACCCACAGTTAAATGCTCTAATATTCTCTTGCCAGACCAGTCCTGACTTTCGGGAAGAGCTAGCAAGATGAGTCTCCTCCAGTAAGACTCAAGTCACAAGAGACAGATTCAGTCTCAAACTGTAATGAAGTATCACAAAACAGAGCTGAAGTGACCCCACCTAGAAATTCCAGGAGGGACAGCATGGGTCCCCTTTGGGTTTAACTGTGCAGACAGGAAAAGAGACAAGCAGGACAGATGTGAGATGGCAGAGAGCAGCACTTGGCCTTTAGTACTGCTTGAATACTAGTCATCAGGCACATGGTTAAGAAGTATATTGAGAATGGGGAGACAAAGGAACAAAGATGATACTGAGACGCAAAGCTCTAGAGGTGAGACACAGGAGGGTGGTTTAATTAGCCAGGAAGCTGTAACTGGTCCAAGGTATATAATAAAAGACCAAAGTAGTGTGTAGACTATGGAAAGGCTTCCTTTTCCTCTGCAGGGGGGACAGCCTGCCTTCCCACAGCTCCAGGGAGGTCCTGCCTGGGTGACCACCCGTGAGCTTGTGATCAAGAACAATAGTGGCAGGAGATCAATAGAGCAACTGTACTGCAGGCCACCGAGCAAGTTCTGCTGCCAGCAGCACTCGCAGCCAAAGGGGAGCTGTGACTCCCAGCACTGCAGCCTTTCTCCAGCAACTCTCCAGCTTCAGGCTGGGGGGCTTAGCTTGTGTGCATGTCAAGCTCCATGTAACTTAAATGGGTGAGTTTAGGGTGCAGACAGGAGGCAGGTCCATGCCTGTGCTGCAGTTGATGTTAAGGCTGCTATGACGGCAGGCTCAGATATCCCCCACACACTCACCCCAGCATAGAACATTTTATTCCGAAACCGGCTGTTGAACTTCTCTGGGTTGGCCTCTAGGGAAAGGAGAAAAAAGTCCAGGTCACTGGCCTACACATGAAAATATTTCACTTGCCAGCTCTCCTCAGACACAGCTCTTCAGCCAGCCTCAGCCAGGGGTCTGTCCCCAGCCTTTTTCCTGTGCAGGCATCCCTCTTCCCCCTCTGCAGCTTGGACTTGCTCCTCATGTTTCACCTCCAGCTCTGTCCCTGAAGCAATTCTCTTGTTCATTTTCCTGAGGAACCCACAAACAAGAACAGGCCCATCCCACAGACCCCGACCGAGTCCTGCCGCTGCCCTGTACCTCGGGATTCGTGGAACTCCAGCGTCACCCGTGCGTCAAAGCCAAGGCTGAAGTAATTATTAAAGACATCCAAAGGGAGCTGAAATGGAAAGAAGGAATAAGGATGAGGCTGCCAGCATGTGCCCATGGCAAAGACGAGGTCAGGTTACAGCAGCAGAGCCACTACAGTGCTCATGTGGCTGAGGGACCCTGCTTGCCTTTTCCCTAGGAAAATACAGAGGTCACCAGCCTGAGATGATGGATTAGCTCGTGGCTCCTAGGGGTAATGGAAATGGTCCAAGAGGACACACTCTGCTCTCTGAGGTTTCTGCAATCACCCATGTTTCTGTTAAAGAAAACAGTCTCACAGAAGACTGGGCTTATACCTGTTGCAAGATGTGCAACAAAACCTTTGGTAGGCATTTAGTTATGAACTCTACACACACTCTTGCCATGAGGGCTGTGGTTCAGAGCCATGAACAGAATGGTGAAATTGGAGGACTGAGAGGAAAACACCTACCCAAGAATGCAGCCCCAACTGCTGGGACTGCCTGAGCCAGTGGCAGAAGAGAGAATGCAGACCTCTAGCACAGGGAAGAGACATGGAGAGGAGATGTCCCACCTTGTCAGCAGCTGCCTCATCCTTTTCCTCAGGATTTGTGTCAGGGTTTGGCTCCACATGGAGGTCCCAGCGATCGAGCTGCACTATGTTCCCATCTTCTACGTGTGATAGGATCTTGGACAGAGGCTCATCTGTGTAACCCTGGTGAGCAGAAGGACTTTGTGAGTCTCATGCCTGCCTCCCACAGAGACACCCCAGACAGCAGGCTTTGGCAAGGCATCTCAGAATAAAAGATGTAGAAGAAATCAACTCTACTCGAATGCACAACAAAGTGGGACTTGAAATTTAAAACAATACATCTTCCTTCTAAAAATCTTCCAAAGTTTGAAAAAGCAATTGCCTTTGTATAATCTAATGCAGAACTATTCAAATGTCAGAAGAATGGCAACATTCAAACTGCACTTATTTGTTGGTCTGTATTTACAGGAAGCTTAAACACCAGCCCATGCAAATCTCCTATCATGTTTCTGAAACAAGAATCGAAGCACTCAGTCCTGCTCTGTCAGCAGTGGGTTCTTGTGCCCATCACTTACTCCACCCCAGTTCAGTGTTCTGGCCAAGTCGTTCCCTGTCCCCAAGGGTAGGATGGCCACAGGAGGAGGTGGGTTGATGCGTAACTGGTCCAGAATGGAGAGTATCCAGCCCACCTGCCCAAGCAAGAGAGTGTAAAGAAACCATTGGTTATCTCAGGGACCAGCAGGCAGGCAGAGGTGACTCAGAGCACTAGTGATGGAAAAGAGGCAGAGATTGGGTCTCCTTAGCCACAACTGAGGCTATTCACAGTCTTTAAAGCTCTAATCAGGTGCTGAAGGAGATACCAGTAACCCCAGTGAGGACACTGGCCCTCTAAAGGGCTACAAATCCAGACAGGTTACAGACTAGCACCCCCTGGAACAGTGCATGAGGGGACCCACAGTATCTATGCTACCAGCTATACCATGGACACAACATGCACAATTTGCCCTGTTCTGGATTACAAGGAGGGCTGCTGTCAGCACTGGAAAGGCCTGGGCAAAGGGACACCACGGGATGGAGGGGCTGGAGACTCACCGTGCCGTCTCCCCCGCACGCCAGGATCCGGAGGTTGTGGACTTTGCGGTACAGCTCCAGCCTGCAGGGAACAGGGAGGGTGAAGAGGGGAGGGGAGAGGCACTGAAGGTGTTACACAGCAGCTGCCTCACAGAGCCCTTGGCATTCACAAAGCCACACCCATGTCTCCCTCCAGGAGCTGGGGGAAGAGCTCTCAGGAGGAATCCTGGGACATGGATGGGGAGAGAAAGGTGCTGCCCCCATCAGTACTCACGCCTCCTTGGGTCCACCCTGGCTGAGGTCAAAAACTTGCCGTGGGTTAAGATACCACATGAAGGATTGGATGATCTTGGCTCCCTGTGAGGAGAAGAAAGACTTCAGGTAATAATCGAGCTCCCAGTGGACAGCAGAAGGAGGCATCTGGTCCTGCCTGGGGACGAGCTAAGACAACACCATTCTGGAGGGGACATAGGCAAAGCCTGGCTGAGGTGAGAATGGCTGGGCAGCAAACTGGCACTGTGGCCTCTTGTGCAGCTGAGACATCACCAAAACTATGATGAGAGCTCAGCATTCAAGTGCCAATATCCTCACAGAGATGTCTTCTTAGACAAGGCCATACCTGATTCCCACCGCTCTTGGGGTTCACAAACACCAGCAAGGGCTTCATGAGAGGAGCTGGCATGGGCTTGATGACAAAGGGTTTCCACCTCCCTTCCTAAAAGAGATACCACAGATCCTTCAACAAAGCAGGGGAAATGCTAACTGCTACCTCCAGCTGAGCCCTAATATCACGCAGGTCAGAAGCAGGAGGAAGAAAACATCCCAGCTACCCCATAAACCCTGTATCTGGGATATACCCTGCCAGCAGGCACCCTCCCTCCAGCTCAACCTCCTTAACCTCATTGCAGACCCATAAAAGCACACTTTTATTCCAAGCCTTGCTCCTCACTGTTCAGTCCCTCTGCCCTTCCAAGACAAGGTCATTCTCAGTCCCCTCATATCTTACCTCGGCCCCCTTTTTGCTGGATTTCCGCTTGAATGATGTCCTCTTCTTCTTCTTACTAGATTTCAGGGGATTCTAGAGAGAAAAGGAACAAACACAAAGACTCTGTGAGGAGCCAATGGGCAAGTGGGAACTGTGAAAGAGCCCCAAGAGCTGAAGTGACTTACCTGGGGCCGCCGGACCCTCAGAATCCAGGTGGGAGGAACGACGACAGCAGCGTGAGCCCCCAGTGAGCAGGGCTCTTCAATGTGTTGCAGCATGAAACACGATACTTTGCTGTGATACTGGCCAAGGAGAAGACAGAGAGAAAACTCAGCTGCTCAGTTTGCTGGGCACAGCCACCATCTCCTCCTCTCAGGCCCATGCCAGTGCAGGGAGTGCTGGATGAAACCATGCAGGAATTTTGTAATGGGAAGGCAATGAAGAGAAAGTTTCTCAAAGGAGCTTGCAAATATCATAGTACAACCTTCTCCCAGCAGGAGGAGCTGTTAAGGGCAGGCTGCAGAGTAGCAGCTTGGGGAGTCATAGCAGAAAGCAGATGTCATTAGTGTAGAACCGACTGGTAAGGCATTCAGGGGGGGCTTTGCTTACCGCTTGTTTGCACCAGGAACAGCTGATGGCTACAACCTCTTTGCTGTGGAAGGCAAACTTCTGCTGAAAACCCTATGGAAGAAAGGATAAGAGGCTTTGGGAATTCCCTTCAGTTTCCTACCATCCAACAATAAGAGATATTGACAAAGAGAGCATGCCTGCAGCAGGAACCCTCCAGATCCTGTCAGACAGTCCCAACCACCACAATGGCACCAGGGAAGCCACTGTGCTCTGTAGGGGTGTCCTTATTGCTCAAGGAAAGCATGTCAGGAAGGCAGTCTCTTTCAGGATTAGCTGGGCCCAGGGGAAGAACTATTCTATGGGGGAAGCATTTACATAGTGCTTCACTGAGCAAAGCAGGACATGTGTCTTAGTTTTGCTGCCGAACAGGAATGGTGGGATGTCCCTGGTTCCCAGCCCTGTGCACGTCTCTGGCTTGACCTCAGGCTGAGAAAACTGCCCAAGATGCGCTCTCACCTTGCCACACTGCCGGCATTTCCCTTCCTGCCGCCGCCGATGCACCCAGTGATGTCGGACAATAATAGGCTGAACAGAAAAGAAAAAAAGAAATTAAAAAAAAAAAAAAGGGAGTGAAGGGCCCAGTGTGTGAGGGAACACAGGAACAGCCAGAAGAAATGGACACAGGCCAGCCAACCTCTGCTCTTGCAGCAAAACCACTACTCATAGGCCCCAGCCCCCATCCCCTGAGAGAAGGCAAAGCCAAAGAATCAGGGGACAGGAGGCCAAATTAAGATGCTCCATGAAAAGGGAATTAAAACCAGAAGAAATAGGAAGGTGGACAGGGAAACTGAAGACTGAGAATCACACAAAGCAGATCCAATGGAGAGTGGGCAAGCAGTAGCACATCTCTGTCCCTTAACATCTCTGCCCAGATGCCCCTAGTGCCAGGTGAAAAACGTGCTGGTGGAAGGTGTGAAAATCCCTGGAGAGACACAGTTTGTGCCCACAACAAGAAGATGGAAGTGCTTGCAGCTAAGCAGTGAACCTCCTCACTCCACATTCTTTGAGAGGAGTGGCAGCCCCAAAGCCCTCCACACCCACTTCCCCCTGCTCTTTCCCCAGGCCAATCCTGAGCCTGCTTCAGTCCCAGCGTGGGCAGCAAGGCTGCTTGCCAACACCTCTGCTCTGTCTGCAGGCTCACAGTGGGTTCAGGGCTGGGACTTGCAGAAGTGATTGTGAGGGACGCAGAAGTTTTGTAATAAAGTACCACTTATCCTAAATCCCATGCTACTCTTCCAGCCCTGCATTGGGAACGACACTGCAGAGAGAGTAGCAAAAGGAGAAAGGGAGTGCGAGTTCACAGGCTGGCATGGCAGGGCCTGACACCCTGCTCCTGGCAGCTTTTGGGATCATGATGATGAGAGGCAGGAAGTGGCAGGAGGTTTGGGTCAGCTCTAGTGTAGCCTCCTCCAAGCACAGCACACGGGAGAGGACAAAGAGTCTTGCGGGTTTTAGCGAATACTAAGCCAGTAGGAGCAGAAGGAGGGCTATGCCTTGAGCTCAGCTCTGGATCCAAGCAGGCATATCTAGGGAAAGGGCTGACCCTGAAGGGGATCCCTGGCACCACAAAGGCCAGAAGAGCACCTTTTTAAGGAAACAGGAAGGAGAGGCCTTGGAGGAACTGAGAAGCATTAGAAAGACAGGATGGAGAAACAGGATTTGTAAGAAAAAAGAAAAAGCAAGAAAGGGGAGGGAGAAAAGATTTGTAGAGGTTGAGGAGAAGAAAAATAGAGACAGAAGACTGAGCCAAGGCAGCAAGCTGTTAGCAGAGCCCAAAGGGTAAGTGAAGCACAAATAAGGGAGCTAGGCTAAGAGTGATATGGGAAGGAGGCACAGAAAGAAAAACAAAACAAGAAAAGAAGGCTTGAAGTGATGCTGAAAGCTTCCCTTTATGAGGTCACACCAGCATTTCAAAGCAGGCAGCCTGGTGTTTGAATATCCTTCCCCAAGTAGGTCTGCTGTGCCAGCACAAACACAGTGCGGGGGCAGCTCTGTTACCAAAATGGCCCATACGGAGCCACCCACTCCACAGTACTGCACAGGCTACACTGGCTCCACAGGCCGGAGGGTGAAGCATGAAGGCTGACAGCTGCTTCCACCAGTGCAAGTCAGCAGACAGGGGCCAGGCCACTGCTTATGTCCATTTTCTTACATTACAACATGGGCTGAATGGGTCTGATACCACTACTATGGGCAACTTCCACTGCCACCTGTGGCATCCAGCTCAGGGCTGAGTGATAAAGCCAGAAAGGAGCCCATACTGCTTCCTTCCAAACTGCAGAAGACATGGGGACCTGCTGTTTGCCACAGCCTCATCTATGTGCCTGGGGACCCAACACAAAGAGCAAAGTTTCTCCCAGAGAACACAGTCTGTAGGTTCCCCCCAAGCAGATTCAGAATGCGCAAACCATCGGATGCTCTGCATTTGCTGCCTGCAACCTCCTCACTCTTCACATCCAGTCTGTGTTGATGCCTTGCAAAGAAACATCCCTTTTAACAGCAACACCCCCTTGGAGCAGGAAGGAACATGACGCCTCCACTGGGATGGGCAATATGCTGGCAGCATCTGGTGTCTTTACCACCAAACTGGAAATGGGAGAGGCAGATGTGGGCAGCGTTCAAGGCACATCTCTCACCTCCCGTATGTTCCGGGATCCTGACTCCCTGAAGGATGGTTTGCAGCGGAAATTTATCTGCAGGTTGAACACAAGAGAGAAATCAGTAAAACCATCTTATCTGAAGGAAACCTACCAGAATTTACCGCACTATAGCAAGGCCCAGAACCTCTGGAGTTATTTGGTACTCGCCACAAAACCCTCACGTCTCAGTTACTGAACAAAATGGAGCCTGGGGTCCCTATCACGTCACTAGATCCTCATTTTCAGTACTGTCTCCTCAGAAGACCCCTCTTTGCAATTATATGTTGCAGTTCCCCAATTTTCTTGTGTTTCACTGCCCAAGAAAAGGCTGCTACAGTTTTGCATGCTGCAGGGAGGGCTTAACAGGCTCTACTCACTTTCTCCAGCTGTTCGATGCAGGGTGTATGCACTACGATCTTGCAGGCTGCACATTTACGCCTGGAGAGAGGTTTTTGCTGAAGGGTAAGAAAAGGCGAGAAAAAACATATTTGTAAATGAGAATATGCAGTGTTCAGAGCCTGGCAAGCTCAGCCTCCCATCATACCTCCTTCTTATGTATTGGGATACAAAACAAGCCCTACAGTAAAGTTAGATGCAACCTAGACTTCTTATCTAGTGAAGGGGTCTAAGCATGTGCCCATAGCAGATGTTTTTATATAGCAGATGTTCTCAAGCCTGGGACAGAGCAGGGAGGTACCTTCCCTACTGTCCTGTTCTGCAGTACTTATCTTCTTCTGACACTGCCTGACATCACATGGAAGCTGGTCTGGGAGGCAGCTGCAGGGTGGCATCACTGGCAGGCACCTGCAGGCTGGCAGGCACAGAATGGCATCAGTGCTCTGCACCATGACCAGGACTGAGCCTGCGAACTGGGAGGGAGGACTGCAGGTGCAGGAGGCAACAGGCCTGGAGAGCTCACTTCTCTTCTCTACTGAAAGGTCTTGAATTCAGATTGTCCTTCCAAGGGTGTGGAATCCCAGCACCCTCTTTCTGGAACCCTGCAAGCAAGTGGCAGCCCTACATCAGGGTCCCATTGCAAACTGAGAACCAGTATTGGCAGAAACTGGAGACTTGTCTCTCCAGTATGCAGAGGCAGGAAGACACAGTCCCTGCCTTGGCAGCCCCCCAGCCCCCTGCATGACCCCCGGCAGCAGCACCAGCGGCAGTGTGGCCTCTGTGGTCTCCCCATAAGGTGACAGCATAGCTGAGTTTGTGGCTGTTGCTGGCGACACAGGGAGCCCCAGGTGACTCACCAGAAGCTTTGCCATGCAATTCTGTTCCCCAACATAGCAGAAGTCCCCAGAGACACTGGTCTCAAACCAGATATGCTCCCCATAGATCGCAGCCTCCTGAAAGACATAAGACAACACAAGCTCTGAGAGCATCCCCAGAGAGGCACCTGAGCCCCTAAAATGCTTTGTGCAAGGGACAAGATAGTGGACAATGCTGGAGGTGGGAGGCTGGAGCTAGGTGGAGGCCAGGAGACAAGATGCATACAACAGCCAGGGACATTGGGAGAGAGGAAACCTCACAAAATTGTTGCCATGGCCCACCTGCTGTAAACAAGAAGGCCACAGGAAACCAGCTCCAAGACCTACAAACCACTTGTAGTGTCCTGCACAGGGGAGCTGCTTTCATCAGCCCAACAGAAGGCATCAGGGCAAACTCAGTGCAGAGGACTCTCCTGAACCAGCTTCTGTTCTACAACCTGAAGGTGCAGCTTAAAACCTGCGGGGCTTTGCCTGTGAAGAAGCAGGGCCTTACTCCTGTTGCTTGGCGCCAGCCAACAGATCTTGGCTGTCAGAAGCAGAAAAGCTGGCAGTGGAGTAGTTATACCATCCCTCCAGGAACCACCTGTGCCTCTGTGGCCTCTCTCTTGCAGCATCCTGTAGTGCTGCCAGGAGCACAGATGCTGGCACCAGTTGGTGGCAATGGCAGAGGCCATAAATGTGTCAAAGTCAGTCACCTGGGAAGCCTCAACCCAGGGAAGGGCCTGCTGCTTCTTGGCCAAGAGCCCATTCCATGCAATGCCCAGCAAAACACAGTACAACTTACGCTCCAATCCACAGTGCTGCGTATCTGCCTCTCCGAGTCGCTCCTCATGGCCAGTGCCGGGTTTGGTTGGGCTATCATGTGCTGGAGACTGGATTTGGCAATAGCTTTCCTGGAAGACAAAGGAGGGCTGGCTAATAAATGTATATGCAAAGCACAACCTGCTTCTAAGATGCAATGTGAGGCTGGAGCAGAAAAGCCTCCTCAGGACCAACTGGCCGGAAATGAGGTGAATTTCCACCCCAGCTGGCTGAGAAGTAACTGGTCATGTGAGATAGTCCTGTGATATGAAGAGGTACTGGCCATGTTGCTGACAGCTCAGCCAGACACCCTGTACCCAACACAAGGCACAGCCTGGGCCTGCTGGATTAATGCCCTCAGGGATAAGAGCTCCATTGTAAAACACTCTTCAGTGTCCACAGAGCTGTAGTGGTGGGACTGTCTTTGCAGGGACAATCTAGAGCCCCTGTCCAACAGTCTCCCTGCATCTCTCCCACACCAAGGCACCTCAGAGCCTGGGCTGTTTCCAGACACCAGTAAAACTGGCCAAAATAAAAGCAGCTGTTTGTTTGGGGCTAGTGAGTTTCTCCCAGATGTGCTAGGGTGGAGGAAAGGAGCAGAAAATTCAGCCAGCAGGAGAAAGTGTGCATCTCCAGCCAGTAACCGTGCCTACCACATTCCTCTGGTCCCAGCCTGGCAGGAGAGCACACTCACAAGCCCCAGGGACTGCATCAAGAGCATCAGTGGCAGCACTGGCCTGCATGGAAGATTCTCAAGGTATGCCAGTAGCACGGCAAGACAACAATGGCAGCCAGGGCACGGCACTGAGTCTTTTCCCTCCTCCACCACCAAACCTGGGTCTGCACCCCACCTTTCCCCTCCCCAAGGCACTGCCTGCTTGCACGCTGCCACCATACATACAGCAGCCGGGGGCTCCAGCCGTCCGGGGTGGTGCGGCAGGTGGGCTCCGGTCCCAAACCCTCGACAAGGGTGGAAGAGGGGCACCCGGTTCCAGCCCCTCCTGCACAGTGCTGGGCCAACAGCCGTGGGTGGCCGGAGGGGAGCAGCCCAGGCTGACGGGCATCGCTGGAGCGCCGGCGCTGGCTGAGGCGGCGGTAGCGGCCTGGCGGGCCGTAGGCAGCCCGGCCGTACACCACCTCGGTGGGCAGGCGGTGGGAGGAGGCGCGCCGCAGGCAGCGGGGGCCCCGCGACAGCAGCCCTGCCTGGAGCGGCCGCGGCTGGGGCAGCATGGCCAGCCACGTCTCCTCGGCACAATGCTCACGCTGGCCCTGCTCGGCTCCCGCTGCTGCACCCCCGTCCTCTGGAGACTCAGATCTGGAGCTGTCAGTGCAGTGAGCCCCGTCCCCCTCCTTTGCCGTGGGAATGAGGTTGGCCAGGAGGACGGCGGGACCCAGCAGCTGGGCATCAATGGCTTGCGCCTGGCCCCCACGCTTCTTCTGCACGGCAAACCTGGGGCTGAGGCAGGGCGGCGTGGTGCTGGAGCGGCGACGGGTGCCGGGACGTCGGACCAGGCCCAGGCAAGAGAGGGAGGCCGCTGGGGTGCCCGAGCCACGGCGGCACTGGGTCAGCGAGGCGGAGGGCAGCCCCACCTGGGAGCGACGCCGGGCCTTGCCCGTGGGCACAGCCACGACGCTGGTGCGCCGCGGCCCCTTCCGCCCAAAGTGCCGCCTAAAAAAGGTTTCCATTGCATCCGGATGGTGGCTGTTAACACAGAGACCAGGAATTAAGTATGAGTCCTCCTCTATGAGTCCCGGCTGTGGCTGTCAGGGCAAGGGGACAGGGGGGAGCAGGGGACAGAGGGCTGAAGCAGGCAGTGGGAGACATGGCAAGGCTACCGGAGGTGTATGTTAGGCTGTTGCTTCCCACAGCTTTACTGCTCACAAGTCTCTCTGCTCAGCCCAGACGGCTGCAATGGCAGAGCAGGTGTCACCACCTAGCCAGGACCCTCAGCATTCCCTGCTCTCCACTAAGCAGAGCCCCTGTGCACCCCAAGGTGCCAATCAGCTCTGGCACCTCAATTACTCCCACCACGCTCCTGATGCTGATCCCCCTGGTTTCCCCACAGGAACCACTCTGGCTAGGCACCAGTCCCACCAAATTTGTAGCAAATTGAAATTAGGACCTTGTCAGTCCTACAGAAGAAAATGAACCAGACCAGTAAAACCAGGGAAGGAAAATTTGGTAGAACCGGTCTGGGAGAACTGGAAGCTGGGAGAGGCTGGAGCAGGGCAGAGAAGAGCTAGGAAGATCATCCCATCTGTCCTGAGCAAAACTTCCCTCTCATGGGAGAAAGAACTTTACAGAAAGCTCATGCTTCCCCTGCCAGGTCCTCAAGGTCCTTGACAGGCTGCCTGTACATTGCAGCAGTCTGTTGAAAGCCACAGGTGGAAGGTGCTGCAACACGTTCAGTGGCAGTGGCTCAGCACACAAAGGCCTGAGTGGAAGGAACTGAGTCTGGCTAGCTCCAGTGCTCCCCTCCTCCAGAGACAGTGCTTCATTTCCCACCCTCCAGCTGCCACCTCTCTTCAGCTGCTAGAGGATTTATTCAAGGCCAACTTAAAAAAAAAACACACCAAAACCCACAGTTTGGTAGAAGCAAACTTCTCTTCCACTGCTCCCAAGGCAGGGCACTCGATCGTGGCAGCCTGCAAGCACACACAAGCCACTACCACCACTACTCTCAATTATTTCCATGCTGAGCAAGGCATCTCCTCTACCCACCACAAGGGCATGAGCATGCTGACATCTGCTCCCCTTCTTCTATCTTCCTCCCTTCCCATGCTCTTTTACATTCTTACAGGTCAGTAATATCAGAAAATGTTCAGAAGATCACTCTGGCCCAAACTTCCAATGACCCAAGGCCCACACAAACAGACAAATTTATCAGAAGCTTCTTCCTTTTTTATTTGGGAAATGTAAAATGGGACGTAGTATTTATCTGCTGGACAAACTGGAGTTTTTGATAGTGCTTGTAGCACAAGCAGCCCATTGGGCTGTACCTCTTTTTAATAGATGAGTACAAAGCTGAGTTTGTATTTTTGCAAAAGACAAGGCT
Organism: Trochalopteron elliotii; assembly: GCA_024734555.1. Classification (NCBI taxonomy): domain Eukaryota; kingdom Metazoa; phylum Chordata; class Aves; order Passeriformes; family Leiothrichidae; genus Trochalopteron; species Trochalopteron elliotii. The sequence continues at coordinate 4,872,799 of JANPWX010000031.1, forward strand.
TGGTTTGGTCTCCTCCAGCCTTGCAGACAAGGAAGCCAGTTCTTCAGTTTCTATAGTCTTACCACCATGCCTGTACTCAGTAATGTAGGGGACGGAGGGAGGAAGGAAGGGAGGAAAGGAGGGAGGGAAGGAGGGAAGAAGAGAAGGAAGGAGGCAGGGAAGGAAGGAAGGCAAGCAGGCAGGCAGTGGCCTCCAGAGAGCAGCATTAGGGCAGCTAAAGCCTGGCTGAACTGAAAGCAAAGCCAAAACAACACCTCCTCAGAAGTATTTCTCAAGTCCTACCACTACAAGCAATGTAGGCAGGTACTTGGTTACCAGAAGGTTCAATCCACCAAGGCTCATGCAGCTTTGCAGAGGGCATCAGCATTTTGCTGAGGACCCTGTTTTCAGCCTGTTCCCAGTGCAGTGTTCCCACTGCAGTGCCCCATTCATGTCCCCTCTCCTCATTATCTGCAGGATGATGCACAGTAAACTGCACAGAATCAGAGAATCTAAACTTCCCCTGTACAATTGGGAGGCCATTTCTTCTTGTCCTATCACTTGTTACCTGGGAGAAGAGACTGACCCTGCACCTTGCTACAATCTCCTCTCAGGTCATTGTAGAGCTCAGTAAGGTCTCCCATGAGCCTCCAGCTTCCTCAGCTGTTCCTCCTAAGACTTGTTCTACAGACCCTTCACCAGCTGCACTGTCCTCTGGATACGCTCCAGCATCTCAATGACAGGAGGAGGGCCCAAATCTGGACACAGCACTCAAGGTGTGGCCTCACCAGTGCCGAGTACAGGGAAACAGTCACTTTCTAGTCCTGCTGGGCACATTGTTACTGATACACGCCAGGATGCTGTTTGCCTTCGTGGCAACTTGGCACATGCTGGATCGTGTTCAGATGAATGCCAATGAGCATCATCACCAACAGGTATTAAAAACTGTCTGAACAAATAAAACATTAATAAGCACAAGTGAGAACACAGGATGTGGCACAATGCAACAGACCCTTTTTGGCCAGCTTTAGCTCCTGGAGGAAACATACTGACCAAGGGCACCTCAAATGAGCTGAATGGCTGTTCCCTTCCTGCCCCAGATATTCCACCAGCACAAAGCTTCTGTACCACTTACTGTGTTGCTGCTGTGGACAGGAAGATCTCTTAACACAGCTTCCTTCCTTTTTGCACCAGTCTCGTGAGGAAATCTGCTAGAACAACCTTGGTTTGACATTTATGTTTAAGCACTAGCTGAGTGCAGGCCTTTTTATCTTTAGGGCTGTCTGTAAAAGGCACATAGAATCAAGCTCTGACCACCAGTGGTGAAGGTTATTACAAGATTGCCATCTGACAGCCCATGACAACAGCATGTGGTAGCTCAGAAATGCTGGGTGTACATATCCCCACCTCTTGCATCTCACTTCCAACCTGAGCTCCAAATGGTGTATCGCAGGTGTTAAGAGCTGCTGCTGGTGGAGCAGATGGATGAACTGCCAGGGCCATGGTTGATAGGCATTAGCAGAGCTGTGTGCAGAGCAGCTGGGGAACCATGCACAAGGCAGCGAGGAGCCCAAGAAGAACTAAGCCCTAGAAGCCCTGGGCCTAACATCAGCACATTACTGGCATCTCCATTGTTTGTCACTGAGAAAAGATGGAGAGGAGCCAGCACCTGTGGCTGCTCTGTAGACCACATTACTCAGCTCAGTCAGGTAGGGAGGCTGATGGAGGCAGCCTGACATTTGCAAGAGGCAAAGGAAAGGAAGTACTATGCATGTACTGGGATATCAACTCTACTTATGAGCAGGTACACACTAGCATTTCAACCTCCTTCTGTGAATAAGGAAGGAGACAGCAGCTCTGGGCTTCTCATGATCTGCAATCAGAGCTCTTGAAAAGTGGGATGTTTTTTATTATCAGACTCCTCAAAGCATCCAACACACCCTGCCTGGCCTAAGTGCAGAGATGCTGCTGAAGCAGGAACATGTCTCAGCGAGATCTAAACACTCATGGAAAGCACAGCAGGGACTGAAGAGGAAAAACTTGCATCTTGTAACTGCAGTGGATACAGAGCTTGTGAATCAGCTGTTATGGAGACGTCTCTCCAGATATCCAGCAGCTATCCCTCATTTGGCGATGGTGGTTCCAAAACCAGACAGGCTGACTCTTAGGGCTAAACATGCAATGTCCTCTATGACATAATCTTTGCCCACATCAGGAAGAGAATCTTGATAATCAGGTCCACTATTCTGCTTTGCTTCACTAGTCTTGTGCAAACTTAACAGGTTCTCTGTGATAGGTAGAGGGACCCTGTGCCATACACCCTGTTGGCCCTTCCTTTGCATTATTCTTCCCTTTGTCCCTCCAGCAGCCTGGTCTGTTCCTGCCAGTGCCCAGAAGCAAGACAGATCTCAGGTTATCCTCATACAGTGACAAACCTGGGACCCCTCTCCTGGCACCAAAGGAGGCAAGAGGACCCTACTGCAGGAACATTGCTGGCATTAAATATACAAGCCTTGAGCCACAGAGAAGTCTGGATATAATAATACCATCAGCTCCTCCTGACCTTTCAGCAAACCTCCAATTAGTCGACTGGAAAGCATTTTTTCCAACCACGGGACTACAAAGGAAACAAGTCCAAGAGCTTTGCCTTGTTCCATGACGAGCACCTGTCCTGATGGCAGCTGGCTGGATTCCTGCGTCCTGGCTAGCTGTGGGAGCTGTGGAGCTGCTGTGGCACTAGAGCTGGCAGAGTGTGAGCAGGAGCCCATTTCAGTGTACAAGCTGTCCTCTCCTGGCAAAGACGCTTGACTCATACAGATCAGCCCACAAGGAAAGGAAAGTGTGTTATTAATAGCCACTCCTGTGTGACAGCAAGATCTCCTGGGCTTCTGCCTCCCTGCCGCCTCCCTGCCAGGGCACTGAAGGGACTGAGGGACCCAGGAGCCTGTCTGGAGAGCTGCTGCTCATTCCCACCCCACTGGCACACCACTGGTTGCCTTCAGCCCCCATTTCCATCAGAAGCTTGCACACCCCACACCACCCTTTCAGTGCTCTGATATTCAATCTTCCCATGTACACTGCTGTCCTCACACTACCCCGCTGAGATCCTGTCCCCGCTCTCCCGTCCTGCTTCCCACGCATCATCACTGACCTCTCCTCTCCCTGGGGCTCCCCAGCCAGGCTTCTCTGACCTTACAAGAGTAACCTGCACAGATGAGGTCTGCTGAGGAACGTGCCCCCGTGCCAGATGGGGAAGGGAAAATGCTGGTCAAGATGTGGTGCAGCCCTCAGGCTTTGGTTGCAGCGAGGTGTGCAGTGATCAGCAAGTTCCCAAACTGTGTGCTTTGTTTCTACTCAGAATTTCCATTCCAGCTGTCATCTCTCCTACTATCACGCAAATAAAACAGAGTCAGGAGCTCCCCCACGCTGGGTCCAGTATGAGCAAGGAGATGGGGCTCCTCCCAAGAGAGGGGCAGGGAGGCTCCATCCAAACCATGAGCCTTTCAAAGCACCATGAGGAGCGAGCTATGGGCTATGCTCATCTATTTTAGGATTCATACACTTGACCTACTGCAACTAGTGCCACCACCTATATGGGCCATTTCCAGGCTTCTGAGCTGCAGGAGCATGGTATTCCCAGGGCAAGGACAAGGACATCCTCAGTTGCACTGTCAGCCTGCAGAGGAGGGGATTACTGCTGCAAATGTAAGGTTGCCCTGCCAGTTTCTGGTCCTAGCAGGGCACTCAGAAGGCAACATATCTCAGCTTATCTCTCAGTGAGTTCTGGGCCTGATCAAGATGAATTCAGAACTCTCTGCTAGTGAGAAAGCAAGGCAAGTGCTTAGCAACCAGCTGGTGGTCAGATGCGTGCAGCTGCAGAGGACCTCCTCCCAGTCCTGTGGTCCCTGCACGTGCTGCATAGAGGTCCCTGTCAGGGCTGCTGGGCATGGACATGAGAGCAAGGCAGCCCTGGCAATATCTAAGCACGTGTGCCAACTTGCTCAGCATACTGTCAGTGTCACTGGGCACTCTGGGTGGCCAGCCTGGAGGCCCCAGGACAGCACTGCTTCACAAGGGACAGGCACTAACGTCAGTGTAGCCTCTCTGAACCCATCTTGTACCTGGCTGAGCAATCAGCCAGTCAGGAGCTGGGGACACCATAGGGAAGAGATACAGCCTCTGAGATACTTTCTTTGAATGAGCAAGTCAGGGTGACAGATGCAGAACCAGGTACCAGCAGCTGCCTTGGGGAGAGGGATTGTAGCAAGGCAAAGAAATGAAACACCACAGTTTGACAGTTTGTCACGGTAGGCTTCTCCAAGTGGCAAAACCAGGCGGAAGGACACTGCCTGGCCATGCCTCAATCAAAGCAAGGCAAAAGTCATCCCACTTTCATGCCTGGCCCTTCACAAGAAAAGGCTCACACTTGGTTTTCTGGGAAGAGCAGGGGCTGGGAGCAGAAGGGACTGTGACTTTTTGTACAGTTCCTAGCATTTTCCCAACACCTTTCTCATGGCAGCTCCACCCCATCTCACCCCAAACTCTGCATGATGCCATGGTGCCCTCTCCTTTTCACCACCTTCTCAGGGCAAATGTGAGATTTGTTTTAAGGCACATCTATGAGAGTAGCTCAGATCCTCCACAGAGGCTTCATAAAGTGCAGAGTTTGCCAGTCCTAACATTCAGAGTAATGTTCCCATTACAACAATGTGATTTCCTTCCCAAAATCCATGGAAGACAGTGTTTTATCTTAATTTAAACCAAAACCATCTCCTTGGAGCCTCCTGGGCTGACTCTGGGCATTTATATCCCTTCACAACTTTCCACCATCATAATGTTATGAAGTTTATACGCCACTACAGTAAATAATCTGCCTCCTGGCAATCAAGAAACCTGACAGCACTGATGTAAACAATCTGTTGCTGCATTTGGCTGAGGAGCCGAACAGCAAGACTGACAGCCTTAAGCCATGAATTATCCAGGGCTGAAACACAGAGGGTGAGCCACCACTGTCAGCCATGGTGCTGGGGCCGAGACTGAGCAGGGGTCGGGGGAGAGGCTGGCCACACAGTTTCTATTTTGGTCCCATCAGCAGGACCAGTGATGCAGGCTGGGAAGGACTTGGGAGAGTTTCTTCTCTCTCTCTCTCTCTCTCTCTCTCTCAGCTTCCTTCCCAGAGTTACATGCATGGAGCCAAGCAATGGGGGCCTCATCAGGGTGTCCTGGTGGCTTAGGTACCCAGACCATGGCTTCTTTTGCAGATTCCCATTATCACAGCCAGTGATGGTCCCGCTCTTCAGTACACACAGCTCTGTTCCTCACAAGGAAGGACGCACTATTTAAAGGGTGCCCAGTCCCACAGCCCAGCTGTTTGATCCAAACTCCTAGAGCAGCCCCAGAGTTTTTCCCCAGCACATAAGGACAAAATTCTGGCACAGAAATTACTACCGGCCACAGTGCTGCCCAGGCAGGGCAACACACACTGTCTGCCCAGGGCAGCAGCCTCAGGGAGGCGGCGATGAACCTTCAGTAACAACAAAGCTGCAGCGTGGCAGACACAGAACACAGGCAGTGATTCCCAGGAATAATAAGTCTCTGCACTTCCCAAAGCAAAGTCGAGAAAACCTCAGGCACTACACAACGGGCATTGATCACTGATCAGAAAGATGGGACTCACATGCCTCCCTCCAGCTCACAGCAGGGATCAGGGAGGGCATCCCACTGCTCCTGGCATAAGCAGGGAATCACAGTCCTACCAGCACCAGAGGATATGCCAGGAGTCTACAAATCTGTCCAGCTTTGCTAAACTATCCCAAAGCAAAGTGACTGAGGATCCTGGCAAGGCACAGGCTGGCTCCCTGTCCTCTGCTACCTGCAGATTTTCTGCTGCCACCCCCCTGCCACATGGACTGGCAGGACGAAAGCAGCAGTACGGGTGGCTGGAAATACACCACTGGCAGGGAAACCCCATAGAAAAAACAGCCAGGCACCACTGAGTGCCACTGTGGCTGTGTTTTGCAGACCCTGAGCTTGAGCCCTGGGGACTGCTGTGGATCAGCTTGCTCCAGGCTCTGGCAGCAAACAGTGCTCGACAGAAGCAAAGTTGAGGCTCTTGGGGATGACTCTGGGGTATGCTCTCCCTGCCCTTCAGAGCGGTCTGGAACCAAATGCCATACCTACAAACGAAGGGCTGTCTCTCCCCCCAGGTTCCCTCCCATCCCCCACCCAGCACAAACAAAAGCAGCAAACGTGAGGGAGAGGGACAAGCAGGATAAGGAAAGGGGAGATAGTGGGAAAAAGCCCCCGTGACCTGATCCGGAGCGGCGCTGGGGTCCTGCAGGTGCCGAGTGGGTGGCAGAGGCCGCACCGCAGCAGCGGGCCGGCCCTCCCCTACCAAGTCCTAGTTTGGAGAGAGCGCTTGGCTTCTCCCTCCGCTCCTCCCCACGCTGCAAACCCTGACAGCGCTCGTTAAAATAACCAACTGCACTTCCTCTCCGAGCAGCCCCGAGGCCGGCTCGCCCCCGGCCGCAGGCGCATGCACCACAGCGGGCCCGGAAAGAGAGGGGTCCCCACGGCGCCAGCTGCGCTCCGAACACTCAACTGCAGCTCGGGGATGGCGCAGCTTCCCTGGCAGCGGCAGCAGGAGAACACGGGGAAGAAGGCGCCGAAGTGGCGATTCTCTCCTGCCTCCTTGGAACCTGGATAAAGGGGTTTGCATGGCTGATGAGGGTCAAGCCGCCAGCCACAGAGAGCCTGTGTTCATGCACAGGAGGTAACTTGCTTCTGAGTTAGTCTTTGGTCCAGGCAGGCTCCACAGATGTCTCAGGAGCTTTTTGTCTTCCCTCGTCGTCTAAACCCTCCATGGGACCTCTCATAGCCAGGTTGGGGACTTCCCCGTCATGCTTCACCACTATCCGGGTTCCCCAGCTGCCTCTAGGGATCTGCTCCCAGCCAAACACAACCCATCTTTGTTTTGGGACCACAAAACCCATCTCCTCTTTAGTCTTTGCAGGGAGGGGAGGGAAGGTCATGCCAAAGGCCAGCTCACTCTGTGATGCGTCACCGTCACCAGCTATTGTTATTTCGGTCATTCACCCAGGCGATGAGAGCCGATAGCCACACACAGGCCTGAGTGAGTTGAGTCAGTGCGGGTGGCTGCAGCTGAGACCTCGTCCTTTCACATTCTGCCCCCTCCTGCCTGCCCCTTCCCCTTGCCTACATGTCATGGCTAAAATTAGACAGGGAGCTCTTCTCCTCTGTGTGTAGGAATGTGTGTGTGTTTGGACTGTGCCCAGTGCTCCTTGGGGCCTGGAGCAGGACTACAGTAACACAATCATAACAAAATGTCACAGAGGCTGCAACCAGTGTGGCGAAGGCGCCAGCTGCCTTCCCTGATGGGTGTCTTGAAAGCAGTTCACAGGAAACCATTCCCCAGAGGGTAGCCAGGCCCAAAGGCTGAGCTACCACCACTGCTGTCATCTCCATCATGGCAGAAAGAGCAAGTGGCCTTTGTGAATCAGTGGGAGAGAGGGGTGGGGAAGACACATGAGCAAACCCGTCCACTGCCAAAGCTGCCGAGGATTGCATTCAGCCTTTTTCTCACAACACCAGAGGGGAAAGGGAGCTGAAGATACCTAGGGCAGGTAGGAGGTGTTCAGCCCAGTCAGTCTTCTCCCCCCTCAAAACTGGCAGCTGATGAAGGATGGAAGGTTCTGCCTCCTTCCCTATACAGGGTATCTACACATCCTTTGGAATTCCTTTCCCACTGCTGGGAAAGAGCCAGCTGCCACTAGCAGTCAAGCAGGTCCCAGTATTCTCACAGCCCCAGGGCAGCCGGGCTGCCAGCTGCAGAAGGGCCTCTAAAAACAGGCCCCAGTCCATCACTGTTAAAACTCACTCACTGGGACTGGCAGGATGTTTTATCAAAGAGCAAATTAAAAATGTGCTGCAAGTAGTCAATCATTCAGAGCAAAGTAGTCTGATAAGAGACATGTGCCATTCCTTGCCAGCCCCACCTCCAGCGAAGGAAGCTTAGTACAGAATCACAGAATGATTTGGATTGAACAGACTTTTAAAGGGCATCTTGTTGCAACCCCACAACCACAGTCAGGAACACCTTCCACTAGACCAGGTTGCTCAGAGCCACATCCAACCTGGGCTTGAAAACTTCCAGAGAGGGTTCAAGCTTCCAGCTTGTCACCAACTGCCCCATGCCCATCCTGCTCCTCCTGTCCCCTGTGGACTATATAGCAGAGACTCCTGATAGAGTAGAGCTGATACTACTTGCTGCTCCTCACAGTCACCACAATCCTATCTCCCTCCTGGGCTGGCAGGACTTGGACTTACAAATGGAAACAGCCTGGAGGGGTGACCACTGGAGGGGTGTATTCCAGGTGGCCCCAAAATCTGTTCCAAGTCAATCTGACCACCAGGACACCAGGTCACTAATTCTCCAAGTCCCTGGAGGCAGCAGGAGCAGGAGGCCTAAGAGCCCTCTCCTGAAGTTCAGTCATGCAAACCTTGCTACCATTCTCCTCCTACCCCCGCGACTTAGTAAGCCCTCAGCCTGTTAATATGCAGACAGGTGAACAGGTTGTGGTGGAGACCAGTGGGCTCCCAGTGCTGCTGTCATAGGTTTCAGTCTGCTGTGTTCAAGCAGAAGCCACTGCTCCAGGCCAAGAGGCTCCCCAGGCCCACGCAGCCCTGAGCAAGACTTTCCATGTGAGGAGATCCTGGTCCCACGCACCTGAAACCACACCACAAGTGGAAGCCCCTGCAGGTGTCTGCAAGGGGGAGAACTGCTCAGCATCCCTGAGAAACCCAGTCCCCAGTGATGTCTCTACACCACAAAGCCTGAGACAGGAAAGACGCCTCCCAAGCCTTCATCATGACCTCGTGACTAAGCAAAGCACATGCTGACTTGCCACACAAGTGGCATTTCTTAGTTTAACTGTGACCTTGTTAGTGTTATCATGTCTAACCTTTGGTTTCACTTTTTCACCTCATGGCAGCAAGTGACTAAGTCTTTCTCCCACACCTCACATCAAAATTCAAGTAACTCCTTTTAACAATGTTAAATCTATTATTTCTTGGCTTTGCTGAATGTCAGCTTGTCCCACTGCAACAAATGGGGGGGCAGGAGGCAAAGTTGGGGTTTTTGTTCCTCCAGCCTTTTTGTTCTAAATGCCCTCAGTGTATCTGGTCTTACGTGCTTCCTTTTCTTCTTTCATCTTAACATCCCCACATCTGCCAGAATCACTGATGGGCTTTTTTCTCCCATTGTCCTTCAGAGAGGTGAAGAAGCAATGCCTGTACAGAGAGCAGACTACTATCCCCCTTCCTGGAATGGACTAGCACTTTAGCACAGACCAGTAATACTGCCTTGCTCTGCTTCCCGAGTTTCTCTGCTCCTCCTCCCATGCCCACAGGGACACTGGGTGCTCCAGAAACTTGAGGTGTGGGAGGAGTAACCCAGGCTCCAGGTGCAGAAGTTGGGCGGGTGCCATTGTGAGGCTGAGTGGTATCAGGACACACAAGCCTGGGCAGTGGGGCACTGGCTGACAGCAGCCTTGGCTGGAGGCTTGCCTCTGAGCAGCCCATGGCAGCAGCTGACCAGTTTAAGCCATCAAGCTCACCAGCCACTTCAGCCACAGCAGGATAAAAAAAAAGCCCTATGCAGATGCTCTGCCAAACCCTTTCTTGCAGAAGGGAGGAAAGCAAAACCAGAAGCGATGAGTCAAGGCCAGCAGCCCTGCAGAAGGGACATGTCACAACACTCAGCTGAAGTCAGCTGCAGGGAAAGGGCTGGAGTTGCACAGCAGAGCACCAGAGCTCTGAAGAGCGACCGTGCCCTCTGGTGTTCAACCCACGACTCTTTGGAACTCTCCAAAACCCATCTGCCTCCCCTCTGCAGAGCATAACTGGCCACGCTGCCTCGTGCTCCCAACACCTCCAACCACAGGACTCCCAAGAAGCCTTGGGAGACAAGATTTTTATGTCTACATCAGACAAACAAGAGACTCAGTGGCAAACTCAGAAATGCCCAGGATGCCATGCCGAGAAACTGTGTAGCAGAAGCCAGGAAGAGCAGTAAGGGTCTTCCACTGTGGCACTCACACACATGCAGCCAAATCCTGACCAGGCTGATGTGCTGCTCTACAAAGACCAAGGCATAGGGAGCCTGGGAACAGAACCTGGGACTTGTCCCTACCTCCACATCTCCTCAGGTGCACTTGTGACTGAGGTATTGGCTAGCCCCAACACCACTGCTAGCCTAGGAACCGGCTCCCACACAGCAACTACATTCCAGCAATGGTAATTGTCTCCCAGGCCCTGTTTTTCCATCATTTCTGGCAGTCATAGTCTTAGCGAACTTCAGACTGCTTCAGCTAAATTATTTTATTAATTATTATTATTTAATTTAGCAATTTAGCTAAACCACCCTCAATGCTGTCACCTTAGGTCTTCCAAGCACTCAGCATGCACTGGGTCAAGGTGCTCATGCCCACACTGGCTAGGACATAGAGGAGGAAGAGCTCAACTGACCTTCAATCCAAACTCCAGCAAAACAGAAGCTGTCATGTTAGTCAATCAAAGTCCAGCAGCAAGCTGCCCTCTAAAACAAAGTTAGTGACACAGGCATGAGGCAAGCAGCCCGGCTTTCGGTGGCCTTGGTTATTAGTACAGACACAAGAGGGTGAAGTGGGGTGAGACGTGGGTGGGAGGGAGGAGAGCTCTTAAAAAGAAACGTTGCAGCAGCTGCTGGGACTGCACAGCCTGTGCAAGCCAATAAAAATACCACATACTTATACACCGCTGGCCGGTGCTTTATCCTCCTGGATCCCCATCGGCCGGGCTGGCTGCCCTGGAGACAAGGCAAGACACCTTTGTGGGGCAGGTGGAGTCTAGGGACACAAAGAGAGTGGTCAGCAAGCCATGAACATGCCTAGCTGCTCAGCACACAACACTATCCTCCCCCGCCCTGGTTTTGCTGCCCCCATGCCATCTCTCCATCACACATGCTCTGGCACTTGCAGATCCCAGGGGATGCAATGGCACCTGTGCCACCACCCATGCTGTCAGCCACAGAGGTCAGTGCAGGCAGCATGCCCATGAAGCTGGAGTCAGCAACACCGCTTTTCCCTACAGAGCCAGTCAGCAAACATGAAGCACCACACTCCTGCGTCTGCAATACTAACCCAGCCCAGTTCAGAGTCACCTCCAGCCCAACCCAACCAGCTGCACGAGGGCACACAACTCAGGGACCAGAGCCAGGCTGGCACAGAAAGAGAGCCCTGCTTCCCTTCCTCCTTCACTGTGCTGGCCTGGTTCCTGGCTGCCTTCTTTCACTTCGACTGCTGGGTCCAGGCATGGATTTGAATTTCAAATAAATCATGAAGGCACTCTTTAAGGCTTGCATGGAGGAGCATTGTTTGGGCAGAGCAGGGCACCTGTTCCCAATCCTCTGGCCCCTGCGCATGGGCACCAACCCTTAGGACCCTGACTACCACCAGGCAAGGGCTGGGTAGCAAAGCTCTTGGTGACGCAGTGCAGATGGGAAGTGTCATTTTTGGGACCTCTCTGACACTCACCCCCACCACATCACTCACTTCCTCACTCATTCAAACAACAAGAGAACTTGTGGGCGGGTAACGTTTTTTGAGCCCAGGTGGGGGATCCTCAGCAGTAGCCTCTGCTGGAACATCTCCTGGCCCCATGCTGATCTGCAACCCTGCCAGAAGCTGTACTGGGGAGCAGGATACCTCTTTCCATGCATTCCAGCAGCTCTCACAGGACAGGAGTCCTGTAGCTTCATAATCTTGCCATATGCCAGCCTCATACGGGTACAAAATCTCTGCAGGAAACACCCACCCCACCTCCTGCCACACTTCAGCAGTGGCAGCTGCCATGCACTGCCAGAGTGCCCCATGTCATGTCCTCCTGTGTGGTGACCTCGAGCCTGGGCAGTAAGAGGCTTAGCCCTGATCTGAGAGGCTCCTGGCCAGAGCCAGGGTGGCAAGGCAGGACCATGTACAGATAATCAGACCAAGTGGGAACTTTCACACGGAGGGGACGGCACATGGCCATCTGCATGGCCCCTGCTCCCTCTCTTGGATGGCTACAGGCCATGGCCAGAGGCTGGGAACTCAGCAGGAGGCTCCAAGCCATCTTATGTACTTCTACCCTGTGATTCTCTATCCTCATCCTGTTGGGAAGCCCTGCCCTAGAGTGGAGCCCCAGTGGGGCGCAGGCAGCAAGGAGTCCCCCTGCTCTCTGGCTCTGGATCCACACGTGGGCTGACAACAGCAAGTGAGGGACAGGCTGTTTGGCCCACAAGTTTCCTGTGAAAGCCAAGCTGCACCAAAACAAGGGGAAAACCTGCAAGAAGGCTCTATGTTAGCTGCCCTGACTTCCTGGGCCAGCCAGCTGCGACACATGATTTTCTTCAAAGCCATAGCATGTGCTGGAGCCAGGGCTGCTCCAGCCCTGCAAAGAGACGAGATGCTGCTGGGAAGCAGGGAAAGGGAGACATGATGAGTGGTGCCGGGAAAAGGGCAAACACTAAGCCCTTGCCTACTGGTGTAGGGTGGGATTTTCACACACTGGTTGGGTGCCCCCACGTGGGGCTGGGACTAGAGCCTGCCATCAGCTGGCATCCTGCAATAATGTCAGGGAGCCAACAACAGCCCATGAGACACACCAAAGGAATCTCTCACCAACACGGGGCACATGCAGGACAGGGCAACAGCCAAACCAGCCAGACCTCCAGCTGCTTCCAGAGTGGGGCTTTCCCACCAGTGCCATGTACCTGCCCCTCTGCACCCACAGCTTGGGCAGCATCCTGCAGTCCCCCCCCAGAGACAGGTCTCCAGTTCTCACAGCTGGGCAGGGCTTCTCTGAGATGAAACATGCTTAGCTCATTTCCCCAGGCCCTGAACCACTGGGAAGGGCTGACAGCTGTCAGTTGGGCAAAGCTCAGCTAGGGTATTTCCAGGCATGGGAGCAATGGTCACAGGTAGAAACTGGAATTGGCAGCCTAACTCAGACAGCACAACCTGCCTGGCAGCCAGGGCTGAGACAGGAGGCCCATCAACTCCTACTGTCTGGGACAGCATGGAGTGGGAAGAGATCCTCTCAGCTCCTCATCCTGGCACAATGAGCAAGAGCTTCCCCTGGGGACAGAGCTCACAGTTAAGTACAAAATTAGCATCCTAAGGCATCAACCCCTAAACTGCAGGGAGGAGAACAGCACTGGGTCTAATACATATGTCCAGTGTGGACAGGACTCCATCCCTGCTGGGCACCAGACTGGCCAGTGCAGTCTCACTGCTTGCCTTGGCAGAGCTTCACCCTCCACCTGGCATCCTGATGGGGAGAAGAAGAAAGCCTCCCAGCTCTGAAACACAGACTGCAGCTGCTGCTGGATCTGCAAGTTACAACAGAAACACAAAGTATACTTTTGTATTACTGGAGAGCTAGCCTAGGGAAAGCTCTTGAACTCAGGATTGCAAAGACAGAGCCACTTATTATCCCCAGAACCTGGTGCCAGCTCAAGAACCAGCAGGACAGGTTTCCCCTATTTCCACGTCTAGCCCGTGTTGCCAAGCCAGATCTGCACCAGAGTCCCTACCTCCAGAAGTCTCCAGCAGAAGCCATTCACCTCTTGCCAGTACCCTATCTCTTCCAAAAAAGATTGATTGTGGGCCCAAGGGTCAAGGAATCTTAGCCTGCAGCCCTTGCTCTACCCTTGAACTCAGCATCTCAAAGTCAGCACTGGTTTAAAAGAACCAGCAAGCAAGCAAATGCATGGCTGAGAGATAACTCAGGAGCTTCAGCTCACAGAGTCACCTGGGAAAAAGAAAACAGAGCTCCATTAAGAACAGACCTGCAAGTTAAATTTAGAGGCTTTGCCAAGTCTCTGGGGAGATTGTCTGCTCCCCAGGCACTGCACGATGATGAGTGAAGGAAATCCTACACTGTCTCCCAGCACCTGCCAGAGCTCAGGTTGCCTTTCGTGAGAGCATCGCCTCCATCGCAGAGGACTGGCCTCCCCTTACGAGCATCTCCTTAGTCCCCAAGAGGACTCACACAATCAAACAGGTCTCAAACTCTCCCTGCTTGCACCACCCACACCTCTGCCTCTCCCCTCTCAATGCTGTATCCTTGCAAAGACTTGTGTCCACTCCCAGTGCCTGACTCTCTTCCTGTTGTTTTTGTTCAAAGGAGGAAAGCAATCCATCATCCTCCCTTTCAGCCCCTTGAGGAGATTACAGGGTTTCCTGGAAAGGATGCTCCAACTCCTAAGAAGATTAGTGGAAGGTGTCCCTGCCCACGGTGGAGGGGTTGAACCGGATGATCTTTAAAGTCTCTTCCAACTTAAACCATTCTCTGATGCTATAATTAAAGGTCCTGACACCTTCTCTGAGCAGGCACATGTCACTGTGGCAGCCCCTGTTCTGATCTTGGGAGCGCAGGGGAGCTGCCAGTGGGTGCCTGGGACTGGAGGTGGCAGGTGGCAGGTAGGATCCACACCACGGAGGACCTCAGCCTCTGGAAGCAGTCAGACCCCCCATGCTGATCCTTCCCTGCCCTATCCCACAGCCCCACTGTGAGCTGGCAGCTGTCCCAGCCTGGCTCTACTGTGAGGCTGCATTGGCTGCCAACAGGTACAGCTGCTCAGCATGCCCAGTGCTTTATTTTTCCCCCGTTGAGAAAAAAAGTTCCTGAGCAGCCCCATAGTAGGTCAGGCCCTGAGCAGAGATCACAGAGCAAACTCAGCAGCGGAAACAACTCTCTCAGCACATCCCATCTGCCCTGCAAACAAACGCAAGTGTCACTGTAGGGGACAGCTGGGGATTCCCACAGGTGACACTGGCCCAGCCCAGCTAAAGCTACCCATCCATCACCTCTGAGCAGGACAGAGAGCAGAGGCTGGAGGGTTTCAGAGCTAGAGGCATACAAAATCTGTATGCATGGAGGAGAAGTAGGAAGATGATTGCTCAACAGCTAGCTGGCAGCAAGGTGCCTTGTGAAAAAGCTTGTCCCGAGGGAAACACTGCTCTCAGCCTGCCAGCCTGCAGAGCACAAACTTCATGCTCCTCACTACCATCTGGTCTTCCCCCAGGGCACCTGGGGCTTACCCCACTGCGCAGCCTCTCTACTGCACCTGCACAGGGGAAATTGGGCCCAAGGGCCAGCAGCTTTGAGGGCACCCCCCACACAGCAGGGATGGGGAAGGGTTGGGCTGCTGTCCCAGTTGCACATCGTTCTCAGCTTTCACATGGGTGTAAGCATCAAGCTGCAAGAAACACAGTGACAAGTGACGTCCCAGAAAGATGTAGGCGGGTGCTCGGCTCAGTTTCTTCAGTGCCGTTTACCCACAGGCTGTGCCACCCACAGACCTTTCCTGGGGCAGTGGCAGGCACCCCCAGGCTCACCTGCAGGCTCCAGCACAAGACCTGCTAAAGGGTCACAGCCAAAAACTTGGTCTCATGCTCTCCTGGACTGTCATCTGCCAGCTGCCCCACTGGTGGCTATGGTCCCTGCTCATGCTATCTCACCAGCCATTACACATACTTCCTTTGAAGTGGGATTTGTTACAGAAGCTCTGAATCCCACAGGGAAGATTCATTTCAGCATCCCACTTCACTGGCATGAGAACGAGCAAGAAACAGGCACTGTCCCCAGCACTTAAAATCCTTCCCCAGTTCCTCCCTGGAAAGGGTAAACTGTGCAGTTCACTCATAACACAAGAAACAGAGCACCAAGAAAGGCAATTTAATCCTAACCACCTCTTATCTGATCAGCCCCAATCTCTTTATCAGCCCAATTAAAAGAATTACCCATCCATGGCCCGGATGCATGTATTGTGCACTTGTCTCTGTCAACTCTAGAGCCAATTACTCCACCCTCCTGTAAGACAATTATAAGGTACAGAAATAAGCCTGCTTGCAAAACACGGGACTAATGTATTGTACCACCAGAGGCCAGACCTTAGGGGCTCACCTTTCTGTTGCTTCAAATCCCCTGAGGGCTCACCTGCTCTGGGGACAGGACAGGCTCTCTCGGTCATTTTGCAGACCCCTGCTTCCCTTGCCATGCCCCCCAGTGTTGATACAGGCAGAGTCCAGCACAGGGTGTCCACCTGAGGAGACCTCTCTGACTTCTCCTGGAAGCCAGGGCTCTCCAGAGACCCACTTGTGCCAGTGAGCAAATTCTTCCCCATTACCTAAGCTTCCTCTAGACCTGTTTCCCAGCCACGTATGGCTCTGGGTAAAGCTCAGAATAGAAGCGGGTGCAAATTTCCTCACTGATGGCTGTTGGAAAGCATTTGGTAGGTAGGGGCTGGCAGCACTTCTTGACAAAAGGAAGTGTAGCACAGCCTTCCCTCGTAATTCCCTCAGAGGAGGTGAAGAAACTTCATGTCATCCTCTGCTCCAATGCTCAGGTGGGCATGAATTCAGTGGCATGCAGCCAATTTTCCTGCATGATTTCCCATTGAATTTACTTCCCACTGGTGTGCGTGGGAGCCCCTTCAGTCTCAGAGGTCCATGGGAATCTCTCCTCACTACCCTGCAGCTCTGGGTGCTGCGTTCATCACCCTGAGCCAGAGGGGAACTGGGTCCCTCCATCAGCAGCAAAAGGGTGAGAATGCACTAAACAACCCAGTGGCCATTTTCAGCTGTCCTGGTAAGCCTGCTGGACTCCTCCAGCTCCTCCTGCCATCCCACTTTGCCTCTTCCCATGTGTCCACACTGCCAAAGGTTGTTCACATGTGGAAAACTTCCCCTCAGCTCTGATCTACATTGCAGTAACAGCAGCCTGAAGACCCAGGACTCAGAGAGAGATGCCACACAGTATTGGGAACAGGCCAGAGACTGCCAGGAGCTCAAGGCAGTCCTTGCCGACAGCTGTGAAACGAGAGCAGAGAACACTGCTCTGTGGTGGAGTGACCTTGCAAGCCATCCACTCCCAGGTCCGGCTGGGATGTGGAGGTTGAAATTGGAGCCTTTTCCCTCCTTTCAGCACGTGTGATACCACTCTGGTGGCACTGCATCCTGCTTCAACTGCTCCCATATGCCAAAAATACCCGTGAGATGTAGAAAGTTTGTCACGGGGCCGCCAACACGGCTGCGGGCAAGAGTTATCAAGTACAAGGAGAGGATGAGATAATGGGGGCAGTTTGGCCTGCAGAAAATTTGAGGGGGAACATTATTACTATCTTCAACAACCTGATGGGAAAGTATACAGAGAAGATTGGGTCGGATGCTGCCCAGACGTCCACGGTGACAACCTGAGACAGACCAGAAACAAGGGAAACTGAATAGTTATTAGAGGAAAAAAATTCCCAAGTAGCTGATGCACAGGAGTGGGTGTCCATGGAAGCTGTGTTCTCTGCACCCCGGCAACACTCAAAACTCACCATCAGTAGCCTGACCAATTCGAGCCTGCTTTGAGACAGCAGTGTGGAGCAGGCAATCTCCAGAGGTTCTTTCGGACCTGTTATTCAGTGTTTTCAAAGACCTGCGGATGGCAGAAATACCAGCCTCTGGTACTTCGAAGTACTTCGCTTACACCTTCCAAATCCCCGCGAGGCCAACAGAGAAGCTATGGGAGACACAAGGAGCCCAGCTGCCTCTGGGACGGATGCATGTGATGCCGGGATCCCAGCCGGCAGCATGGGACGAGCACAGCCAAACCCCGGCCCGGCAGGACTGCCAATGTCGCAGGCGAAGCGCAGGACGGGCGTGCGGGGATGGAGACAGGCAGTTCTGGGCGGGTGGAAGCGAATTCCCAGGAGACGAGGCTCCGATTTCACGGGGACGACAGCGCGCGCAGCGAGGGCAATGCTCCCCGACTTCCCATCACTCGTGCCAAGAGCTTGAAAGGAGGACAAGCAAACTCACCCCGCTCCATCCCCACACCCTGTCCCGCTGCGCTCAGCCGGGGTCAGCCCCTCGACCGGGCCTGGTGAGGCGGCTGCTGACGGCCCGGTGGCGGGAGGCTCTTCGGGAACCGGTGCTCCACCGCCTCCGTTCCGGATGCTCCAGCCGCCTACTACAGCCAGCCCATGACCGGGAGCCCAGCTCCCTCCGGCCCCGCTCCGCCGCCAGGTGCCGGGGTGGCGTCGCAGGCACCACTCAGAGCTCGCCTGCCCGGC
>JANPWX010000031.1:4891320-4931479 GCA_024734555.1 Trochalopteron elliotii
GCCCCGGCGCGCGGCGCCGCAGCTTCAGGAAGCCCCCTGTGAGCCTCGCGCCGCCGCGTCGCGCAGAGGGGAGGCTCGGCGGCAGAAGCGGAGCCTCCCCCTGCCTCCGCCTCCCATTGTTCACCGCCGGACGGAGGGGACGGAGCCAACAGCCCTGCTGCCGCCGCCACCGCCCTCTCCGGGGGACCGGCAGCCACCGCCGGCCTTGTCGCCGAGACCAGCACCGAGGCCCTTACCCTGCCCGGCGAGCGCCTGCCCCGCTTCTCCCTTAGCCCAGCGACACCGCTGGCTCAACAGGCAGCGGCAGGGGAAGGCGCTGGCCTGCTCGCCATAGCTGCCTGTTCAGGCAAACAGCAGATCTCCCAGCCCTCCTGTGCATGAAAAATGTGCCGACTACAATGGCAGCTTCCCCGCTTCCCAAGGGTGCGGAGCCAGGCTGAAAGCCGAGGCTGCGGAGGCTGCCAGGACAGGCCCTGGTTGCCTGCTGCACGGTGCTCCTGCCGACCCTTAACGCCCCGGGGCAGGTCCCACTGGCAACCTCAAATACCCGCCATTTCCAGAAGGGCTGGTGGGGATGGGGACACACTTGCCGGCTTCCCAGAAACCGACAGCCCAGACAAAGCTGGGCTGGCCCGCTGTGCTCACTGGCTTGGCTTCGAAAGCCCTCAGCGGCCCTCTTACATCCTGGCTGGGAGGTTGTGCTGCGCAAGCCCAGGTTCTAAGAGAAGAGGAGGGGATTGCGGGCAAGGCGCTGGGCAAGCACAGGAAGCCTTTCCCCCAGCCCCCGAATCACGGGCTGTCAGCACTCGCCACAGCACCTTAGTCCCCCAACAATAAGAGGAAGGCGGCAGAGCCCAGCTCGGTGGGTACCTTATATCTACGTCCCCCGGAGGGCTCTGGGGAACGTCCCAGGAGCGATGCCGCCACATCTGCCGCAGCATGAGCTGATGGCGCTGAGCCAGCCCGGGGTTCACTCTCGCTCTGCCTCCCCCAGCAGCCGCTTTCCGGAGTCATCCCGAGGGCAGGTCCCTGGCAGTGCTGCACCGCCCGGCCGGGGCCCCGGCTCTCTTTGCACCCTCCACCTGGTTCCTCTCTCTGCACTTCCTGGAAGTGTGAGGGCGGCTGTCATCACAGCCGGCTGCGCGGCCTTCTTCCCACGGCGCCAGCCACCTCCTCTGCCGGGTCACCTCCAGTGAAACCTCGTGCGCACCCTCAGCAAGCAGGAGCACGTCCTGGCATGCTGGGCTGCGCGCCCAGGAGCCGCACCTCCCTTGCTGGGTGGTTCTTTCAATGCCCCCAAGACTTGAGACAGCCCCCTCTCCCAAAGCTGGCTCAGCACCGCCATGCATACCAGACCATGGCAGTGCGGTTGTCCTCCTGCCACCCACCCTGGGCCATGCACATCCTCACCCTGCAGGGTACCACAGCACTCAAAACTCCTGGGTGTTTATGTCCTCTCTGTCTGGCAGGTCTGAAAACAACCTCCAGCATCTGCTCAACCTGCATTGGAGTTCATTGAAAAAATGCATTAGTAAGCCAGGAATGGGCAGTGTGAAAAGTAGAAGCACCTAGGAGGTTCTCAGCCAGCCTCCAAAGAATGGAGAAACAGCCTGACATACATCATCCATCCCCCAGTCTGAGGTGACACAGCGTAAAGCTGCAGGTCTGGCCTGTCCTCACCTCCAAAAACCCCATCTCTTCACCACCAGATGCTACTTGGTGTGCTCTGGCTCCAGCAAAGCTTCAGATCACCAAGAGGGTCTGTGGTCAGCTTCTATGGGCCAGAGAAAAGCAAGCAAGCAAAGCTGGTCCTGGCAGCCTGCACAGATGGCATTTCTAAAGGGGGACGTGGTCTTGCTTTAAACTCCATCATCAAAAGGAAAAAGAAAACATTGACAGACCTTGATCTCACCAGGCAAGCTCTGAAACTGAACACAACCCACTGCATTAATTACTCTGCAGAGAGAGGAAAAGGCAGGTCCTGGATGCCTAACGCCAGCTCACACATCAGGGAGGGGAGAGTTTTGTTATTGTGGAAAGGGTTCGTCATCCCTGCTGCTTTGCATGCCATGATGGGTTAGTTGCATTTTCTCCCTGCCTGCAGACATTTCCCTTTCATGTTTCATGTTCTGTCTCATGGTGTTGATGTCTAGTCCTCTTACTCAGGAGCATCAGAAGTACCAGGGCTTGGTGAGGCTGTTGGAGAAGTAACACACCCTGCCCTGGGTCCTTCACCATCCTCTGTGTGCTGTGTCCGTGTGTCCTTTCTGTCCCTTGGGCTTGGTGCAAAGCTGTGGAGAAAGCCCTAGTAATCCCAGTCCTGGCTGTTCTTGGTCAGGAGGTCAGAGAAGAGAGGCCCTGCTGCACAGGCTTCTCTGTAGGCAGCACAGGAGAGGGATGGGGCTCACTGTGCTGGATGTTACTGTGAATTGGCAACCTTGTCTTCATGCTAGTGTGTGCAGCACCCTGGTACTGAAAGGATCAAGCTGCCTGCTTCAGCCAAATTCAGCAGGATACTTGCCTGTGGGATTCATTGTGAGC
The DNA here is from genome assembly GCA_024734555.1 of Trochalopteron elliotii. Lineage (NCBI taxonomy): Eukaryota > Metazoa > Chordata > Aves > Passeriformes > Leiothrichidae > Trochalopteron > Trochalopteron elliotii. The sequence goes on from JANPWX010000031.1 coordinate 4,893,862, forward strand.
AGGGATCAGATAAGGGAGGGCGTGAGTGGTCAGGGGAAGGGATGGCTCTGTTCAGGGATCCCAGCTCTTCCCACCCAGCAATGTTTGGATGCAGGTTGGCATTGCCCCTAATATTGGTTAGTGCCCCTAACAACCTCTCTGCTGGCCTACTCGAGGAGTCCCAACCCACGGTCCCCCTGCACACCTACACCACATGCAAGGCTGAGGTTGTGTTCTGCTGCCACAGAGAGCTGACCTGGCTTGCCTGTTGTGGAAAAACCCCAGCAGTAGGAAGGACAGGAGCGTCCCCTCTGGCAGCAGCAGGGTCTTGGGTCAGTTTAAACCAGGGAGTGTGTCTGGTTTAAGGTGGGGCTTGGGGCTGCATTGTGCCATCCCTCCCTGGCATGCTTGCAGGTATGTCCCTACGCAGCCAGGCTGTACCCACAAACTCAGTGTTTCTCCAAAACTGCTTCTTTGGATGTTTCTCTCTTTTGTTACACACAGTCCCATATCCAGTTCATCACTGCCATGCACATAGGAACATCCAGAATGAGAGCCAGAATGAGAGCGAACACACATCGGCACCGTGCTCCAAGCACAGGGTGATGCCAACTTCAAATCCATCCCACCCCTGTGCCATGCACTGCAGCCTGTGTCTGACAGTGGGGCCCAGCAGAGCTTGTCCCTGGTTCTGTAAAGAGTTGGGGCAGGGGATAGTGAGACACTTGTCACCCCCAACCAAAGTCTGTGAAGAGCCACCTGCTCATTTCTAGCACTTTCCTCTGGCCGTGCCACCCATTTCCTCTCCCCTGCTGCACAGAGGGATGTGGAGACAGATGTCTCTGTCAGAGTGGAGCGGGCTTGACTTGCTGGGAACGAATGGCAATTTGATTATGCTGCTCTGCAGAGCAGGGCTAACACGATTAAAAGGCCAGCAGACAGGATTCGGAGGAAGGAGATCCCCTCTCTGTCCCTTTCTCCCTGCTGACAGTGAAGGCACTCTTTTCCTTCTTCTTCAGCCCTTGCACTGCCCAGGGTGTCCTGGGACTTCACAAACATCCCGAGTCCAGATCTGAAGGCAAAAGGAACAGAAGACAGCAGAAGAGTTGCAACCATCTTCCCCTGGGCCCGTCAGGGCTCCTACCTCCCTCCCTCCCTCCAGCAGCTCCTGCCAGCTCTCCCCTCTGGCCTGCCTGCTCTATGACCAATCTCCCTTGCTATTTACATTACAAAGCAGCCCCCTCTGCTCCACTCTGCGGGTTATATTTAGCTCCCTGAAACAGAACAGCCTGTGAGTTGCATTAGCTGCATCCTATCTGCCAGCCGGGGACCGCGCTGAACAGCCGAGGTGCCTCACATCTCCCTAGTGGGGACGAGAGCTGGCTGGGGGGGCACTGAGGGACGCAGGACCCCCTTTTCCAGCTGCCAGAGAAGGCTGCGTGGAGCCCTCTGGTGCGTGGGCTGGTCCGGGCGCTCCCTCCGGACGTGACCGAGAGCCGAAGGGTACGAGTCTGACACCTGGCACGTCCCCCGCCCCATAGATGGAGCCTGCGGAGAGCTCGTACAGGAGCTTTTGTTCGCTTGTGGTTTCCTTTCTGGGTAAACACCCCTCCGGGCTGGGTTGCTGGGAGCAGTCGCAGTGACAAAGGCTACTGCTGCAAGCATCACCCTGAAAACAATGATGAAATTGCTCAGGAGAGGTTGCAGGGTGCTGCTGTGACCTGCCACCACCTGTCCCAGGCCTCTCTGGCTCCAGGTCGGCTTTCTCTGCAGTAAAGTTTTGCCAGCCTCTAGCTTGCCCTATTCCCACTGGAGCCACCCCACTCTGGGAGCTAGAGATGATCCTGCCCCACCACAAAACCTTGTTGGATACACTCAAGGCATGCAGGAGCTGACTTTGGAGTCCCCTTGGTTAAAGTGATAGTCTGGGGATTGAGGAACACAATCCTGGTGTTTGCTCCAGGTTTGCTGTGGTGACAGAGGGCATTGGGTCCTTCTGGCATTGCAGAGGCACCTCCCTACTGGGAAAATTGTCCCAGAATGTGCAAATCTGGTGCACAAGCCAGCATCATTAATAAGTTTGGCACGAAACTGCTACTCAAAGCCCTAAATATAACCTGAGTGCTGAGCTCTCTTCCACCCGCCCAAGGCGCCTCCATACACCGTGGCAGCTATTTATGGAAGGAACTTTATTTCCATGGGATTAATATAATTTCTGCTCATTTCAAAACCTTTATATAGCAGCTTCTGCCGCCTGCCCCTCGTGATGACTAACGGGTCCCAGCAGGAGCAGGCAGGTTGGCAGCAAGGGGACTGGGGCCTCCAACCTTCAGCTGACATTGAGGATAACTGTGATGCCCACAGCCCATGGAGGAGGTCCTCCAAACTCTGTACCAGAGTTTGGTAAGTGTCTCCAAAGCTAGACAGCAAAGCAAGGGGATTTCTGTCAGTCCCCTAGGACTTCCCATGCTGCATGGTGGAAGCTTAGCCCACCTCTGGGTAACAGCTCCATCACCACCTGACCTGCCTGAGGAAGCAGCCAGACCCAAAATTACATTGGTGTCACAGGACAGAACAAGCAGATTTCCACCCCCAGACACTTCCTCTCCCATTTCTTCTTCCCTTTGCTTGGCTGTCCAAAACACATGGTGGAGGAAGCAGCTCATCCCAAGCATCATTTCTTCCTTTGCTGCTGGCCTGTAGGTTGCTGCAGCATTCCCTCCAACCTCTCAGAATCGTCCCTTCTGCAAAGCCTGCATCTGACAGGCCAAAGCCCCTTGCAAAGAGACCCCTTGTGAGGGTTGTTTAGGACAGAGGGGCTTTGTGTAAGGGCAGCACAGGCTGGAGCATGTCAACTGAGCCACCTGATTGGGATGGCTGGGGTAGGATGGGCAGGGTGTATAAAATCCCTGGCAACCTTGGATAATTCTGGAACAAATTCAGGCTGATAATTTAGGTTGCAATATGGTCCCTTCCTCCCCTGGGGAGGCTGGAAATTTGCAGTTGGCTAATCTGTTCACAAAATGTACTGTGCACCTCTGGAGAATACAGCTAAGAGGACAAAATTCTGCTCTGCTTGGCACAGTAATTCCTCATCCTCTGTTCCATCAGGGCAGAGACCCTCCCAGCCCTGCCAGGTGCCTCAGTGAGCAGCTCTGGGTACGGAATGAGGACCAGGAGGGCTGCGTGTTGCCCCAGCTCATGGCAAGGCTCAGGAACACAGGGCACCTGGGGAGGTCTCTGCCACCTTGGCTCTTCCTTGCCACCCACCACATGAATAACAAGTGCTGAGGATGAGTCAGCTTCGGGGCCCCTCCTGCTCTGCAGGCACTAATAAGGTTTCCCATTAGTTCCCATTACTGCAGTATTAGAGAGCAATTTGCTCACAGCTTGCACTGAAGCCCTTGAAAAGGGGGAAAAAGGGCTGCTGTATACGTGGGAGTGCAGATGGGGGGTGACCAACAGCTGCTGCCAAAAGTCTTCCCTCTGGCAGAGCTCTGCACCCCAGGGTCCCCGAGGCCCAGACCAGAGGCAGGAGAGCTCATCCAGCTTCTGTCTGCCATGGCAGTGGCCATGGCAGCAAGATTCTCCATGCCAGTTTTCCACCTGCTTGTAAACTATGTGGTACTTGCTGAGCATGACATGACATGGTGACACGGAGCTCAGAAGGACACAGACATCTCTGTGCCAAGCCAGCTCTGGAGAATAGCAAGAAGGCAGCTCCTGCTTTCTCCTCTCCTCGGTCCCAGACTCTCACAGCAGTCCAGGGTCAGTCCTGCAATGCTCATGTTTAGTCTGGGCGGGTGCAGGGTCAAAGGATTTCTCCTCACTTACATCTGAGAGCCATTCTGCAAAGATGAGGGGTAGTAAATCATAGAAGGGCTTCAATACCTTTCTAGCAAAAGAAAGGACAGGGTGGGACACCAGATCTTATTTGTTGTGACAGAAGAATAGAGCTGAAGTCCTGGAGACGCTGACCTAAGTAGGATTTTGGACATTATGGTTGGAGTTGGGAATAGGAGCTCATCCAAGTACCACCAGGCAGTGGCTCCCATAACCCCCATGAGAGCTATGAGAACCATTCTTCACCTCTGCCAGCTTTGCTTGGTGATAGCAGGGGTGGGTAAGCACAGGAGTTATAACAAAAGAGTCACACCAAAAGCCAGTATAGATCTCCTCTTGGTGCAAGGTACCCCCAAAACACCCAGACCACTGCCTAGAAGACATCACAGTCCCAGGATGGGAAGGGGGAGTTGGGTAGAAGGAAGATAAGGGGGTCTGCAAAGGTGATAATGAGACTGCCACTGCAGAGGGGGCTGTTGCACCCGATGGGACGGACTGGACAACTGGTTGCTTTGTCTCTGTGCTGAGATGGTTTCTGGTGGGAATGTGCTGGTGGCTGGTGGAAAGAGCCAACCCTGACCCCATGGGAGGGTGATGCCTCAGGGACAGGCCATGCCAGTGCCCCAGCACAGCCCTGACATTTGGGGACCCAGGTGTTCCTACCTGTAGGAGACCTGCTTTCTGATGGCCAAGTGCAGGAACTGGTCCTCCACCTCCGCCACGGCCACTGCCCCTCTCATCTCTTCCCAAGCTGGATCCATGCTGCGGAGGCCCAAGCGTTGTGCTTGCCCAGTGCTCTCTGTATCTGCTGCTCCCCAGAGGCTTGCTGTGGCTCCCCTGGCCACCTCACCATCGTTCCTGGCAGGGGAGAAGTTTCTCCAGTTCCCGGGACCTTCAGCCATGCTGGAGTGAGGTGTCTTGCTAGGCGAGGAGTCCCACTCTGCCCCCAGAACTTCTTGGGCAGCCCAGTCTTGTCGACACCACAGGGTTCCACAGTGCTGCTCCTCTTCGTCTCCCCAGGGCCGTGGGACAATCCCAGCAAGGCTTAACTCCCTGAGGGAGCACAAGCACGAGAAAAAAACAGTGTCCAACTTTTTGCAGTGGTATATATTGGCCTCTTGATAGCAGCTTGAGTAGCTCAGACGCAGCAGCACAGCCTCCTGCCGTGTCTACTGCCCTGCCACTTTGAAGCGGAGGAATATATGACACACACCCGAAGATGTTGGTGCTGCTCCTCAGAGGTGCTTGGCACTGTGAGAGCAGTGGGGAGGGAGTGGAGAACACAGCGTTCGCTGGAGAAGCACAGTCCACGGATAGTGATGATTGCAAGTGAGCGAAAAAGAGCTTGGATTGCCTTCTGTGAGGTCCCTCTGGAGCCAGCCACGTCCGTCACTGTCCCCGGCGGCAGCAGCTGAACGGAGCAGCAGGGAAAGGTAAGCAGCGAGGAAAGTGTCTGTGCACAAAGCCTGGAGCAGCTCTCAAACGACAAAGCAGAAAGTGAGCGTGAGTGTGTGCTGTGTGCGTGGGGAGGGGGCTGCGGGGAGCTGCATCCAGCAGGCAGCCTGGTGTCACCTTAGAGACACTTGAAACTGGCACTTAACTCTTTGGAGTCTGGAAAGGCAGAGGAGGGTGACAAGTCAGCTGCCTGCAGTCCAGCTGCCTGCCTGCAAGGGCTGCTCAGGGAGCTGGGTCTTGGCCACTTGACTAAACCAGACCTGCTGCCAGGTGAAGTCAGGTAGCCTGGAAAACTGCATGACAGCAGCAGCCCCAGCAGAGCAAAGTACCTGCTGTTGTGTCCAATCATCCAACATGGATGACATCTGTCCAGGGACAGGGTCCCCAGCTGTGGACAGTGGCACCCATCTGAGCAGAGGTATTGCTGTAGCATGGCCTCTGTCCTTCCAGTTGGCTCATTCAGCTCCTTGCCACTTAGGAGGCTACATTATTCTTGATTTTTCCTTGTTCAAGTCAATTTTTCTCCAATCTTGACATCCAGAGGTAGAAACGACCTTTTGTTCTCTGCCCACATCCATCAGAAAAGTTGCATCATTTATTTGTCCCGGGCTGCGACTGGACTTTGTGACCCCACTCCCAGTCCCAGCCCTGGTGCTGCAGGTGTCAGCTGGGGTAAAAGATCCCTACAAAGCTCCCATATGTGCCTCATTTGTTCTGTCGCAGATTCACATGCTGTGCCTTTACCTCCTAGGCCCTGGAAAATTCAAACTTTGTGTCTGTAAGCGGCATCCCCTGCATCATGGCAAGGTCCTACAATCAGGTATTGCACAAAGAGCACATTGCAGTCACCTGTAATCCCAGTATTTTCCCATGAAAGTCTGGCATGATGGGAGCAGGAATCCATGCTCAACCTGCTCTGACTGTTGTATAACCTTGGGAATCATCAGGAGCATCTCAACCCCCGTGTCAGCACTCTCCATCACCTCCATATGGCCTTGTGGTATCTCTGCTGCAGGGTGCTGTGGCACGTTCCCATGCCACTTTTGACCCCAACCTGGGAAGCAGCAGGGACTGAGAAAGTGCTGTGGCTTTCCCTGGTAACCACAGCCCACTGGCACCTCCAGTTTAAGTTACTGAACCTTTGTCTGGCCCTGAAAGTCCCAATGACATCTCTCTCTGGCTGCGCTTCCTGGGGGACTTGTTTCTCTCAAGGGCATAGCAGCCCCCAAGCCCACTCCTCCATGGAATCGTGACTGGCAGGGAGCCCCACACCCTCCTTGCTGTGTGACTCAGCCCCTCCAGCCCCCACAGGGGTTTTGTTCTCCTTGAAAGCTGGAGTGCTGCTGGGTGAGCCCTCCCCCAGCAGCACTGTGCACAAGCACAGCTGGTCCTGGGGAAGCAGCTTCACACTCACTTGTTGGGACAGAGACCTGCTTCGGAGCTTGCCAGTACTCCCTGCATGGGTGCATGGCCCTGCTCCATGTCCTCCTGCTGCCCACACAGGCTGGGAGCAGGCTGTGGAAAGGGAGAAGCAGGGGGTGCCCAGTGGCACCTGTTTTTCTCAGCACCCACAGTGAGATGCTTCTTTTTCCCTGGGCTTTTCCTGGCCTAGGGAGCCTCTGTTGCCATGGGCTATGGGAGGCACCTTCATCTGTGCCAGATGGGATGTCAGGGCAGGACAAAGACGAGCTGCTGAGAGGAGCTACAGGGGATGCAGAATGCTCGTCCCCTCTTGCTCCCAGAGAATTTTGGGAAACATCTGTCTTGTCCTTTATGGTTAAAGGAGTTTGTGGCCAACAAGCTGAGGAAGTAGATGACCAGTCAGGCCAAAAAGGAAGTTCGGTGAGAACAGGGTAGGAAGGAAGGGAGAGCATTTCTCACTGGTGGATGTGTCAATGCCATAGGAAAGGACCTTCAGGGTGGGAAGCAGAGGCCCTTATTGCAGGCACAGGAAACCCCTGAGCCAGGCACAGCAGAGCCCTGAACTAACAATGCCTTTGGTCAAGTCAGAGTAAAGGGCTGGACAGTGGGTGCCTCCTGCATTCCCAAGGGGCCTGATCTTGCTCCACAGAAACCCTCTGTGTGGGGAGGAGCTGCCGACAGAGGATTTCTGACTTTCTACCCACATGCTAGATTGTATAGCTGTCACACAGGCAGGGCGGGCCAGATTTTGTTTGTCTGGAGGAGACATCACAGGATATGCCTGCATGAGGGGATATAATGGATTGCACACGCATCTGCATCTCTCTCTGCCCACCTGACTCTGCTGGATGTTTCGTGTTTCTGTCATGAATGGGGTCACCCTTCACTTGGAGCTCCCTGAGGACTTGGGAAGAGCAGGCAGATGCTGCCTGAAGATGGTGGGGCTGGACAGTAGGATTGAGTCAAGTGTCCTCCTGGCCTGCTTCAGCTGAGCCAGGTCACCTGCTTGCCCGGTGCTCACCTGCGTACCCCGGGGGACATGCAGGAGTGTGCCCTGTGCCCTGGGTAGGGATTTCCTTCTGTGTGGGCATGTGGGACAGTTGCAAAGGCATATTGGTATTTACCATACAGCCCCCATCCTTGTCTTTGCAGGCACAGGCAGGACATGAGCTTTCTAGGAAGCAGCATTTCTAGTAAAAGTAAAGCTCCGTGAAGGTGCAGTTGCCTTCCCTGGGCACAAGAAGAACCTCCACCCTGCTCACCTCTAAGCCCCATCTCAGCCATCAGATTAGAAAATCAACAGAGTTTTGTTGAGGCAGGCCAGGTCAGTGTCCATCCAGGTGCTATCACTGTAAACAAGCCCCCCAGCACTTGGGGGCAAGCCACAAAACCTAAGTATTTTCTCTTTTTTTTTGCTGTTTTTAATTGGCCTGATAACAGAATAATTGGGAATAATTTGTCTCTGAAAAACAAAGTCCATGTTCTGTTAGTGGTTTTTTTGTTCAGGGCTTGTATGAATTGACCATGCAGAGGCTTCTGAGAAATGTGACCCTGAATGGGCAGAAGCCCAGCTTGTTATGGCAGAGCTCAGCTGGGGCACTTGGAGCAGACCAAGTGCTGCTTCGTGAGGCTGAAGGTGACTTGTAAAAAAGGTGACTCTTGCTTTGCTAATCCTCTCAATCTGCTCCAATTAGTTGTTGTAGCCAAGTTGGTAGGTGTGATTGGTTGGTGCATTTTGGGAGGCATAGCGAGGATCAAAAGATCTTAATGTGCCTACTTTGAGCAGCTCAGAGAATATCTGGTAGACTGCAGGATTAGGAGGATTTGTCAAGATGAAGGGAAATTTTCTCCTGATGGAAGGGTTCTGATTGGTCTGGCCGCATTAAAGGAGCCAAAGCCTGAGAACTCTTTCTTTTAAAAGCTTCCCTCTTGCACCTGTTTTGGAGTGTGCATGAAGGGTGCAGACCAAAATCTCCCTGGAAGGCAATTCCCAAAGTGCTATGTGAAGTTTCACAGGGCTGAGCAAAGCAGGGCTGAGCCCTTGCATTGGATGAAATCTGATGAGTGCAGGGAGCAGCCCCACCCCATAGTGGGGGAAGGTGCGTCGTACTGACACAGGGTTAGGAGGGTGCTTTTAGACGAGGTGCTGCAGGGAAAACATCAGATTCTCAACTCACAACTAATTCTGGTCCAGGAAGAAACTGCAGGGCAAGGTCAGGCATTTCTTTGCGTTGGTGGGTGGGCAGGGGAAGGGAGCTCTGCATGGGTCTGCAAAACCATGTCACACTAACCTGCCATGGATCGCACAAACTCCCTCTTGGCAGTACAGACCTGGCTCAGAAGGGAAAGCTCCTGTCTCTCCCAGGCACTGTTCAATGGCCAGCTCAGTCAAAACAGCAAGGCAACAGCTTTACTCCCCTCCACCAAGAAATTATAATCTGCAGAAAGAGACCTTTGTAAACCCCAAACCTCACATTCTGCTGTGACATAGTCCTGCTCTACTAGCCCAGCCAGAGGTGGGAGATAAAGACACCTTATAGCATCTCTGAAAGGAGCTCCTAGTTAGGCTCCTTTCCAGACATGGAGGGCTGACTGCAAGGAGTTGCTTCAATGGCCAAATTCTAATGAACCTGCTTGAAGCTTGCTAGAAAATGAAAATTTGTTTCCTAGACCCCCTGTTGCTTTGTGTTTCACACAAAATCATGACAGAACCTATCAGTTTTTGCAGATGTAAATGGACTGTCAGAGGTACAGGCTGACAGACAGCCATGACCCAGGTCATTGCCCATTTAAGTGCAGTTGCTGCTTTTACAGTTAATGAAAAGATTTAGGTATTTTTTCAGACAGGATAGGACCATCATGCTATGAGCTATGTCTTTGTTGTACAGATCCCTGCAGAGCCTCTTCATTGAAGTAGCTCTTTGTTCCTCATACACTTTCTTCTATTATCTTCCTCCTTCCAAGAGGATGATACTGGTATTTCAAGAGGGGAGAAGAAACGGAGGCAGAAAAGTTCTGACTTGTTCAGAACTGCACAAGAAATGACTATGACATTGCTGCTGGAAATAAAACATGCAAGTTTGTTTCTAGCCCCTGACATGGAGCATGAAGTCCCAGTACTGAACCAGCTTTGCATGTGGCCAGGGAATGGGAGAGGGAGCAGGAGTTGAGGAGCTGTGCATGTGGGCTGGCATGACCACCATGCCTCAATAAAAGCACCTGTCAACCCGGGGCTGATGCTGCATCTTTTTATTTTATTTTTATTTTGCTTCATAAAGCAAATGCAGAGCAAGTGATAAAAGGAGGAGAAAGGGTGGCTTGAAAACAAAACAAAACAAAAAACACACAAAAAAAAGAAACAAAACAAAACAAAAAACCTAAGAGGGAAGAAGCAGCTGCTGGAGTATAAGTGGAAAGTGAGCTGCCACAAGAAAGAAGTTCATAGATGCCAAGCCCGCACTAATTCTTAATAAAATACAATACTGAAAATAGGATCTGAGAGTCTCCAAAATACAATATCTTAAGGGATCAGCAATAATACAAAATAAGTTTCATTATGTACAAACGAGTTCTGCTCTTGATCTCTGTACAACGGTGGGAGTGGGAGGCATGGGGACATGCTCAGTGGAGGTGTTGTGGGGAGGAGGGTGTGCTTGGACCCGGCAGTGGTTCTTTGTGCTGGGGTGGAGGTGGAGGATGGGGATTGCAGTGGTATCTGGTGACCAGTGGGTCCCGTGGGGAGAGCAGAGCAATGCTGAAAGCTTTCCTCTTCAGCACCCCACTGGCCACGCATGCACAGTTGCAGCCAGCTGTGTCCACATTTTCCTAAATGACTTGGAGGGGCAAAACCAATTTTCAGTAGGGAGAAAAGAAGGATGTGAGGGCCTTTCCCTCACCTCTCTCAGTCCTTGAGCAAGAGCCATCCCATCCTTCCTCTACAGGGAGCCTTCTCCACTCCCAGCCTGGGGGAAGAGGAGAGGCTAGGGCAGTGCAGAGTGAGTCCAGGACGAGAAAGAAGCAGAAGAGGAGCCTGCTGTGAGACCTGGCAGAGTACACAGGGACTTCTGTGTTACACATGGGGCGAGCTGCCACATCCCAGATCTCCAACACTCATGTCCCACATTGTCCTTTCATCAAATGGCAGCTGAGGGAATGGAGTGAGGAGACACTTCCGCCTTTTTGCAGGACTTTTGCTGGAGGAAGAAGGATCAGAAATGGGTGTCTGGGTGCTGAAGAGGATGGCATAGGCTTGAGATGATGTCACTTCAACACCAAACTTGGCAAGTCTGGCCTGAGAGGTGGTATGGCAAGAGTTTGCCATCTTTGCTGTCAGCATTTAGAAAGAAGAGGTCTAAAACTGTCTTTGATGACCCTGGCCAATTCCAACATACCACCTCTTTCCTGACAGATGTACCTGTCTCCAGAAATGCCAGTATGTCCTCAGTGGCTTTCACAACACTATTGTGCACACAGAGGATGTGAGGGGAATGATGGCTAATCTGACAGCCCTCCAATGGGTTGTAGAGCTCTCCTTGGTGGTTCCTAGGAAAACCCCATTAGGCATGAAGCAGAATCAGGGATGGAGAGCTGGGATGGGGGTTGGGTTATGGGAATGTATTTTTCTCACTCAGTTTCAAAGGGGGAAGCCTGCAGAATGGAAAGTGAGAAGACCACTGACCTGGTTAGCACTGCACTGTAGGGCCCAAGCTGGGAACAGAAAGAAAAATACCACCCCTGCCAAAACAGGGGTGCTAAGGGTGGGGAGAAGTGGGTTGTGAGGGAAAGTTATTCTCTCTTTAAGAGCTCTGGTTACCAGAAGCTGCTGGCTAATTTTTATGGTGATTTATCTGTCTGGGTCTCTCTCCCCCACTCCGTTTGTGTGCAGATCTTTGCAGATAGTTGGTGTTGAAGTTACGTAGGCATGTCCATCAAGAGAAAACTAGAGCAGGGAAAAACTAGGTTTTCTCTCAATGGAAGCAGAAATATACTAACATATGGAGGGCAAGGAATGAGCTCAAACTCTCCAGAGCCATCTCTCCAGCACCAATATCACCCACTCCTAAAACCCTCAGGCAGGACAGTAAATCCAGCACTTTCTCTCTCCTTCAGGTGCATCTGATGTAGCCAAGGGGTACACATGTGGGGACAGCCCCCTTGGTCTGGAGGCTTTGGGGAGTGAGCTGAATAGGTTTTGGGATTCCCCTGATCTCCCTCCTCTCCGAGGTGAGCCCACATCCATGGGGTAGCGCTCATTTAAACAGGAGGTAAGGCCAGAGAAGAGGGAGTCTCAGGGCTCCTCCAGACACTTATTGCTGGTTCTGGCAGTCCTGTGACTCCCCTCAGAGAGATCAGCACGAATGGAGATGATGGGGAAGGGGAGGAGCTGAACCCAAGGCCAGTTTAGGAGCGTCTAAATGCAGTGTCCTCTCCTGCCAAGTCCCCTCAGTTGCTTGGTGAGGAGGGAATCCTGCAATCAGACAGATGAGGCCTTGAGGTCCAGCAGCTGCTACAAGAATTCAGTTGTCTCACTGGAGCTTGTCTCCCTGAGGAAAAGAAAAGACAAGGCATCAGTCAGGGTTCATTGTAGCTTCCTATGCAAATTCACCTGTCTGTGTGCCCAGCTAGTTTGCTCTGTGTTTTGGGCTCAGAAGGTGGCCCCACCTGCTTACCTCTCACGGAATTGCTCTTTGAGGTCGCTGAGAGTTGGGTCAGTTCGGTTCTGGTCAGGACCCCCCTGGGTTTTGCTCAAATATTTAGCCGTCTCATGTGTCCTGGCCAGATGAGGCCTTCCCTCCTCAGACTGCCTTTTTTTGGCCTCCCACCCCTCAGGATGGTCCATGGTTAGAAAGGAGCTATAGCTCTCTTCTAAGGAGCCAGCACCCTCATCATAGAAAAGGAGGCTCCGTGACTGAACTGGAAAAAAGGAGAGCATTGGTTAACAATGAGGACAAGGTCTCTTGCAATAGGTGTTGGTCATGGTGGTGGTTTCAGCACATGCTCACCCAGCCTTGTTCATGTGTAACTGTGCAGGATACCCTCCTCCCTCCAGCTTCATGAAGCAAATGCCCCCCTGGACACACAGCCTCTTCAGAAGACAACCAGTCTGCCCTGGGACTTTTCCCTCATGTTCCTTCCCTTGACACTTGACATGTTTTGGGACAATGGTTAGCACAGGATGACAACAGGACCAACAAGAAGCTGTTATGGAGTTTGTAGCACCGACAGACTAGGAGTCTTCCCTTGCCACAGCCCCAGCATGTGGGGTAGGCACAGAGGTGAGGATGCTATGCCTGACCAGGCAGTGTTGAGAGGAAAGCTGGAAATGGTTTGACAAGTTGAAACGGAGGAACCACGTTAGACTCACCCTTACTAGTTGTGTAAATGTCTGGTGCTGGTGTTGCTTTCACTGTCTGTGATGCTGAAGAGAATTCAGGGAGACAGGGCATCAGGGATCCCAGGATCAGAACAAAGCAGAGTGCCAGCACCTGGAGATCAACATAGAGTCAGTGCCACTAGCCATGAAGAAACACTTCCCCCCCAGCACAACAACATGAGGCTGTGTAAGAAGATCTGGTCAGATTGACAGCTGGATACCTGTGGTCTCCCAGGCAGGGACAGGGCTTGCTGTGCTAATCTCTGTTGCAAATTCAAGAAGGGAAGTCAGAAACTTCCTCTTGTTGCTTTATTTGGAGTATTTCTGGTTCAATTGTGAGAACTTGCCTGTCATGTTGAGGAGAGATAGTGGAAGGCATAGCTGAGAAACAAGCTGAAAAAAAGGGACACTCAACAGAAGGGACAAACTCTGCCTTGACAGTGTTTGGGAACCTAACCATTGGCTTAGCAGGAGCTGTTGTGGGCTGTAAAGAAAACAAGCCCACTGGGAGAAATCTCTGAGGTACTACACACAAAGCAAAATGAAGCTACTATTCATGCAAGGACAGAAATGACAGCAGAACTGCAGTTGCCTAACACCTGATAGTAAAGATGCAGATTTCTAGGAAAGGGTTAAATTTATGCTTGATGTGTAGATATGCAGGACCATGTGTCAGTGCCTTCTGCTATCAGGCAGACAAGTCAGAGCTACTAGGCAGTGATAACAGGAGAAAGGTACATGAAATCTCCCCTGAAATCCCCCTCAGGGAGGTCTGGAGCTATCTGGAAATTCTGCCATGACAGTGAAGCTTCAGAGTGAAATGCCAGTGCGGATCGTAAGGGACTCTGTAGAGCTTAGGGAACTGCCAGTACAGAGCAAGAAGGCACACATGGGAAATGGTACAGAGCCAAATTATTGAACACTCATGCACCATGCATGGTCTGTAACTACCTGCTGCCAGCTCAGTGCTCAAACTGAGCAGCCAAAGAGGTGATACATCTGTTGGTGATTTCTAATACCTATGTATAAACTAGCAAATTTGTCCTGGGTGGATGCCTGCGGGGACAGCCAGCAAATGCTTGACTGCTTTTCAGAAGTCACCTATTTTGGAATACCTGTGCCTAAGGAATGCACAGAAGCTGGTACATCAAGGTAATTTTGACCACCAGTGGATTCCAGGAGATGTGGAAGATGAAATCGTAACATGGGATACTATGTTATGTAAAGAGGGATTTTAATTGGCCAAACTCCTCATGGATGGTTTTGGAGTAAGGAAGGCAGCATAGATGCTGTCTAAGCACGTCATATCAGGCACATGAAGAATTTAGAATCCTTATTCAACAAAAACAGAGGAAAAAATAAATTCTGAATGGATGTTGCTTGGAATTATCACAGCGAAACACACAACTTGGAGAAAAGGGAGCCAGCCCTGTAAAGTCTGTTCTTTCCTTCCAAAATAAAACAGTCTTTTTGGGCTGAGAAAGAGCAGCATACTTAACATCTTGCTTTAACATGGCTTTCAGCTGGGGTTTTGCAAAACAGCACTGTTTTTACTCTGTTTTGTTTCAGGTTAACTCTGATGCACTGATTCACTTCTCCTTCAAACTCTACAACACTTCTTAACAGTAACTCTTGGCTTGATTCTGAGTAACATTTATGTCACAGCTTTTGACCATCTCATTATTTGACATCTTAAAACTGAGGGAAATTAAGCTAGAGAAAACTACTGCAAAACCATTTTGAAAGGTGGAAGCAAAATTAATTAAAAAAAAAAGACATACTGAGAATGTATTTATCAAAGGGTTCACTGTCAAACTGTGAGGAAGTAGCAGATGGAGTAGCAGAGAGATCTGTTACAGATCTGGCAAGATTCATCCTTTTTAAGCTTGACTTAAATGATGGACTGTATCAAACTGCAGATGGGAGAGACTACAAGCAGACTGGCTTTTGGTCAGTATTCTAATTTGGAATGATCTTGACCATGGGAAGAAATGGTCCAAGGGAACAGTGGGAAGATCTATACAGACAAATGTGGAGAGCTGCAGAGAGCTCTGAGGTGGCAGGAGTGATTAACAGGGGAAATACATCAGTGGCTACTTGTTTCAGCTGTTCTGCAGAAGAGGCTCTGGGAGTTAAACTGATGCGTGAGATGGGTCCAGGTCAGTGTCACTTTGTGAAGGGCAAATCTCAGCCCAAGCATTATGAACAGACTTTCTGGCTGGATTTGTACTGGCCTTCAGGTGGAACACTATGCCCAGCTTTGGGCCCTTCACTTCCAAGAAGATGCAGGGCCATTGGAGAAAATTTGGAGATAGCTCTGGGAACAAGCAGTGATTCAGTAACTCAGCCTTTGAGGGAAGACTGAAGAAATCATGGTGATTTAGCAGACCCGACTAAAGGGAGTTGCTCAAAAACAAGAGTTTTCAAATATGTAAAATGCAGCTGCACAAAGGGAGAATAAACAGATCTTGCTTACAGGGGGCAGAATAAGTTCTAATAGGCTGAAGCTGCTGCAAGGAAGATTGAGATGAGATAGCAAGGAAACTTTATCTGAGAAAGATAACATAGCACTGGAATGGTTTGCCTGAGGAGGGTGAGGACTACTCACCACTGGAGGCCTTCAAGAAGTGGCAGTACAAATATCCAGCAGCAATGACACAGGGCTAAGAAGAGGGGTAGCCTGCTCTACCCTGTGCTGCAAGACACAATGATTCTACATATCTGTCATGATAAGGAATGCTGTATTTAAAAATGGAAAATGAGAACTCAGAGGCTTATGAAAGGAACTGGTCAAAGATAGGAAAGCAAATTACAAATTCTTGAAATGCTTCAAAGCTAGGAAGCCTGAGAGAGTGGATGTGTGGGCTGAGATGCTTGCAACAAAGGGAGCAGCAAGGAGACATAAGGCATTGTTGGGAAGCTAAATTAGATATTGTATCAGCCTGTAGCACAGGGGATGTCTGGAAGGCACCTCTTCTAGACTTGTTTATTCCAGGTAGTATCACTGAAGAACTGGAGCCAGGAGTGCTCTGATGAGCTGCTGCATTAAGGAGCAATGAGTCACTGGGCTCAGCTGGGTCACACCCAAAAATGTGAAAAGAACTTGGGAATGAAGACAGAGAGCAGGGAAAAAAAAGACAATCATTAAAATCGAGTCTGACGTGGGGGCAGCAAAGAGTAGCAAAAGGTTGAGCAGATTTTGAAAGGAGGAAGTACTTGAAATTACAGAGCAGGGGCTCTGGAACCGAGGAAACTCACTGAACCAGGACCAAAAAACAATCCCTCAGGACACTGAGGGTGCTGAGAAAGTGGGGCAAGTACCTCACCATCTGTTTGCATTTTGTGACTGCTAACAGTACAGAAGTGATAACCAGATATAGATAACTAACTCTGACAAATTTGTCATGAGCAGCTACTACGACAATCCTGCAAAGACATCAAAGGAGTGAAGATTAGATTTTTACTATGGATCAGAAACTTTTTCCAGCAAAAAAAAAGAGATGAATAAGCAATTGACTCTATTTATGGCTACACATTGGCATTCCTAAAACTCCTCAATGAAGCCAATATTTATTAACCATGATCCTCCACTATGAGGCAAACAGGGATTACCAAAACAACAGACAACCCTGAATTATTATGGTTAGTCAAAAGGACAAAGAGAATTCCAGCTGGATTTAACAAAGCCTGTGTGCAGGCATAGCAAGAACAGATGCCATTTCTTGCTGATAAACACAAGGTAATGCCCACTGGGATGAATACTTGGAGTGTTCATCTGCCCTGCTGAGTTAAGCATTAAGCATTACCAGCTCAGCAAAAGAAAACTCTGCCCATTATGATGGAAGCTCAATGAAGATTTTTGCTGAATGGCTAATAGTGAATGAAAAGCAAACAAAGTGCTTTTTTTGCCCAAAGAAGAAGGCAGTGAAAATGTAGAAATTATTCTAATGTTGTTGCATAAACAACTGATGTATGTATGACATACAGGGCCCAGCTCTGGTGACTATAACACAAAAGGAAAGAGCAGATGTAACTGACAGCAGAGCTGGGCAGCAGGGAAGAGGGCAGAGACAGACAATCAACAAAGCTGTCTGGAGAAGCATGGCCAGTAAGGAAGATGGAAATGAAGCTTATACCATTAGACAGGTCCCAGTCTGCGTGGAAGCCATTTTATAAGGTCTGGAGACTTTCCCAGCTACCAGAGCCTGAAGCTTCTGTAACTGCTGGAGCAGAGTCCTGTGATAGGAAACAATGCATATAAAAACTTAATAAGGAGGTAGAAGCCAGTAAGTGAGCCAAGAATACCATACCCGCTTCATATTGTACCTTGATTTTCCCTTCTTGTGAAAACAAGCATCTCCCCTTTCCTGTATATTGCTTAAGCTCTCTGACCAAATAGGCTTGGGAAACAAGAGACAAAAAAGGGTCTTAGCAGTGGGTCCACCACCACCTTCCTGCACCTACCCACTGTTATGAATGACCCATTCATTTAGGAGTCCTGGGTGCCTGAAAGCCCAGCCAGTCAATCCCAGAGCAGTGGAAAACCAGCATACCATGAAAACCAAGCTCTGGCATGGAGGCTGAACTTTGTAGACAGGTCAAACCTTTAGCACAGGCTTGCCTGTTCCCATTTCACTGAGACACATACTCTGAAGCTCGACCTGTGCCCCAAACTGTGGTGGAGAGAGAAATAAGAAACAGTTGTGATTCCCTTGAGCTTCTTTAGTCTTGGCAAATTCTGCAGAGGGATGTAGGCAAAGCCAAATTTTGAGTTCATCAATTAATTCATTCTCTGACTACCCTGGCTGAAACACATGCTAAGGTCTCTCTGCCCCATTTAACTGTTCATGGGCATCTGCATACATAACACAAAACAGTGGTAGGTGTTAACAAGAGCTACTGAACCCTTCACTGAGCTGGGGAAGGAACCTGGGATCAGGGAGACTACAGAGCACACAGTTCCCAAAAGTTGCATATTATTGAAATGGAGACTATTGCTGACTTTCCCTCTGGGAGCACTGACTGTTCTCCACAAGTATATTTGAGCTTTCATAAAATGCCAGGTCCTGGAACCAGGAGATTGCAAGCGAATCCTGGCTTTATCCCTTTCCAAATCCTGTTTTGCTCCCTGTACATGTGGAGGGAAGCACAGAGTGTCCCACTGGCAGTGCACAAAACCCAAACCCAATTAGAAAGAATTCAATGTGTATTTTAGGGAAAAAAATAAAAATCTCTTGGCTTTTAGGCCAGTCTCCTGATTTTTCAGGGTGGGGCTCACTTTTTCAGCAGCAGGGCTGCCCACATTCCCAGAGAGACTGGGGGGCAAGATGTGCCCCATGCATGAGGGCAGCTGGGCAGCTGTATCTCTGGCAGAGAGGAGACCTCTCCCTCTCACACACCTCAGCCAGACCATGCCTGGCAATCCCCAGTCCCAGCACCAGTGTCAGGCCTGGAAGCCAAAGCCACTGCACTCATGTCAGGGATGGGAGGAAGTGGAGTGTGCAGTGGAGCGTCTAGGAGTGCTCCATGAGCTGTCATGGCAGCAGAGGAGTGGGTGAGGGACTAGCTCTCGGGCTGTGGTTCTCCCCTTCAATTCCAGCTGATATAAATGGAGCTGTAGAGACAAGCATCCCCTGGAGTTTACCTGCCCTTGCTCACACCCATTGTGCCCATAAGAGGGGGCAGAGCTGGGCTCTCTTCTAGCTCCACCTGTCCATCCCCACTGCAGGGTGGAAATCTTCATTATTTGCTTCCAAGGAAGCAAATTTCTCTGGTGATTGGTTGGCCAGCTCTGCATATTAGAAGTGCTCACCAGAGTTTTGAGTGAGGAAATGCAGAGCCTCTGGTGAGAGAACTTTGGGGCTGTGGGAGCAAGCTTGCTCCTTTCAGGTGAGCAGTAGCAGCAGATGAGACAGAGATTCTTTGGGCTTGCTTTGCCCAAAAGAAGCTGAGAAAGGGCTGGAACACCACATGCAAAAGGAATTGCCTTGGATTTGGTGGGAGTTGGAATCTCTACCTTTATTAGAAGAATGGGCTTTCCCTGCATTCACCAAGTCTGTTCAGCTTTCTCAAGAGAAACCTGAAACAGCCACAATATGCCCAGGGCTTTTTATTTCTCTGAAGAACCCAAAAGCAGGAACAGTGGGTCTGAGAGGCTGGTGTGAGGGGCCTCCCTTAATGCCTCTGCCCTGGAGAGAGACAGAACCCTGGAGGGGAATGGAGAAGGCAGCATGAGCCCAAAGGATTGCACAGAGAAAGACAAAAAGATATGGGAAACATGCCTTCCCTCCCTCCCCTCGCTGCGGAGTGTCCTGGCGTCCCAACACAAACATTCCAGGCTTGCTAACCAAACCCAGCTGCCTCATTGCTGTCACGGGCTGAACACCAGCACCTCGCCAAGCAGCACCCGTCCAGGAGCTGGGGGAGCCTGCTTTTGTCTTCTTGTCCCCCTGCTCCAGTGCTCCTGACTTCCCTTCCTACCCACTCTGCCCCACCCACAGAGGGTCAAGTCCAGCTTCTCTTACCTGTTTGCATTTTCTAAGGTCTCCACTTTTTTCCAGAGTTCATTGTTTTCTGTGGTGTATGTCTCTACCCTATGGGAATAAAACCCACAGCCAGTTAGTCACAAAGGGCAGAAAGATTAAGACAACGCAATCCTTGCTTTTCATGGGGTATGGGAGGCTCAGTGGCTTCATCCATCACCTGCAGATATGGTCTTGAAATCAAATGTTACTTGGCCCAGCTGATTGCAGCCAGCCCCAACGGAGCAGGGATGAGACTGCAGGTGGACATTTACATGTGACAGTTCCCAGTTCAGGGTCTTCTGAGGGTTGGGAGAGACAGAAGTACGTGGTTACAGGCAGATCAAGCCAGGGCAGACCCAAAGTTATGCAGACATTTCCATCACTTCCAAACCCCTCTAAGAAGCATGAAAAAGGAGGAGGGGGACAAAGTCAAATCCCTCCCTGAGAACCTGCCCTGGGCTCCGTGCCCTGGCTGTGAAATCTAGGCCGTTCTGTGCAAACGTTGGGCGAGCTCCGACTGCAGGCACTTGAGGGCAGCAGAGAACCTGAAGGCTCCTTCCCACGGCTTCCGACGGCAAAGTGGTTGGGCTGCAGCTGGGACATGGCAAGGGGAATGCCTCCAGGTCGGGAGAAGGGTAAGCCAGAGACACAGCCTGATCCTGCTGGAGGTTTGCTGCACAGCCTTTGAACCAGGTGTTCCGTGCAGAAACTGAGCTTCCAGCAAAAGCGTCAAACTGAATGGGGAAGGGCCCAAGCAGAGGTTTTGACAAACCAGTTTTTAGTAAGCCAAGCTGACCAAAGACATGTTCTATTAAAAAAATTCACTGAATGCTGCTTTTGGATCACATTTAAACCTGGCATTGTTTGAAAGCCATCTGTCAAAGCAATGCTGTAGCGTAACAAAGTGCTGAGTACATACAGGCACCACAGCCACATCTGGGGAGGAGGCCCCAGCACCAAACGCCCTGGACCTGCCCCTTGAGCGAGGTCAGCCAACTCCCCAGCCCTGGCTTGAAGGTCCCATATGGGACACTAGGTGGAGGTGATGCGCTCTGATACCTGGACATACCCATGCACACTGAGGTGCCTTGAATCATCTACTTTAATTGAGCATTTCTGTGCAACTAGAGAAGTTAAATAGGATCAGGGAGAAGTTAATTAAAGTTGGATTCGAGGGTTGTTTTTTTTCCATTTGCTGATCTCAGATGGTGTTAGTAACTGGGAAGAAGATGGTAATTATACAGAAACATGAATTTGTGCTTGGATTCCAGCATTCTTCTTTGCCTGGGAATGCACATTAGGAGTTGCTAGTACAGGAGTTATTTTCTACCCAGTCAGAGTCATGTGACATCACCTTAGGCTTATGCCTGTCATGCATAGGAGAAAAACCAAGCTAATGCAGAGAATGGAAGTGGGGGAGAGTGGGGAATAACTGTAATGCACGGTTTTTCTTGTGTCAAGTGTTTGTGTATCCACCTTCATGGGAAGAGAGGGGGGAAAAGCCATGATCAGTGCCCTCAGACAGCTTGTCACTTGGGGACAGGCAAAATAGAAGCAACTTCTAGTGGGGAAACCCAAAATCCCACCTTGTTGGCAGCCAAAATGACCTGTGTTTTGCAGGGGACCAGCCAAATGAAGCAGTTGGAAACACAAAATTTCCTGACCAATCTTTATCCCACAAGAGGATTTCTAGGAGGGAGGAGAGTAGAGGCAGGGTTCCAAACCAAACTCCTGGGCAGCCATCCTTGCAAGGAGTTGTATTTTTTGAGCAATTCAGAGACAAACCACTAGAAAGGGGGACTGTGCATGGAAAGGATTCTTTTTTTCAAAGTAAGATTGAGAAGAAGAAACTTACTTTTTCTCTAGACATTCCACATACTCTTTCTTCTTCCTGCGGCTCTCCTGAGCAGAGATCTGTGAGGGGAGCAGAGGGGAGTCAGTATCATAAGCCTCTGGACATTTCCTTGTGGCTCATGCATCTTGTCTGTTTCCTGCACACACAGCATCCTAAAGGCAAATGGGGAGTTGCCTTCCAGTCTGCCATTCCTGCTGATCTCTAGGGCAAAACTAGGGGGGATGGATTCTGTGGGTATGCAGCCTTCCTTGGCTTGTAGCCTGCAACCATTTGTTGCATTATACCCCTCGCTGCTGAGAGCATCTTTAGGGTTTCGTTCCAGTCCTCTGACTCACACGGGTATGTGCTGTGGCCACTCAGGCTGATTCTGCCCCAGGCCACTTCTGAGTCACTGGGTGATTAGTTCAGTCTCTCCCGTGTTTCTCCCACAGGATGCTTTCTAATCCCAGTCTAAAGTCTCACAGCTTCTGCCTGGCTAGTGAAAACTCTGCATCACCCATCCTGCACCGTGCAATGGTTTTGGTTTCCCTGTCCTTGCAACAAGGCCTGACCAAAACAATTTGTCTGGCCTCTGGACCCTATCTCATGCCACACACTCCCAGGAGCTGGGCTGGAAGCCACACTTCCCAGGTATGGCTGTATGCAGAGCACACAAACAGAGATGCCCCTTGGCACCATTTTTATGGGTTGGGAGGCTCATGCTAGTGTACCAAAGGCATGATCCCACCTTTTCTGAGCTGCAGTGCAGCTGAGGAGGTGAAGGTAACTATAATACTGTAGTACTATATATATACTGTAGTAACTATAGTGCAGCTGAGGATCCTCTGGAATCATGGGAACTGCATGACTACAGTTTTTTGCCGTCACCTTGTTCTTGATTTTCCTTCTGACCCTCTTCAGTGCTTTTTCCTCTGCTTTGGTGAGGGGCAGCTTGGTAGGAATGGGGTAACCCTCTGCAATCAAGGTGCGCTTCTCCTCTTCGGTCAGGAGCAGTGGGCCAGAGGTTCCTTGTAACTTCTGAAACACACAGACAGCATCCATCATGTCTGCAAGTTCTACCTCCGTGATTCTCCTTAAAGCCTTGCAGAGCAGCCAGAGGCTGTACACATCAGAATAGAATACTCTGCTGCCCTGACACCAAAGAGGTGCAGGGCAGTGCTCTTTCCTACTCTCAACCTGATCCTGGGGGCACAGGTCAGCAACTCCTTTCCTCTTTTACTTGGGAGGGCATCTGTTGCTTCACAGTGAGGCTGGTTACATACTTGCACTGCAGGGCCCTGCCAACAAACTTCTGGGCAACAGTTAAAATGGTCTGGTTATGGGAATTCTCAGTAATTCCTCTCTCTCATTATGCTTCTCAGAAAGTTCTCTTAGTGCATAGGCCACTTCCCAAAGAATGGATGAAACACAGCACCTGCTAAAACAAGGTATCTGCTGGTAGATATGCATGATTCATTGTGCCTCTTCTCACTCCTGTGAGCACTACTTGTCCCCACATCCTTGTGCTAAGACATCACATTGCTTTGTCAGAGCATTTCAGCATTTCAGCTTAGAGACCTTAGCAAGGGCAGGAACCTCCACATAAGCCTTGGAAATCCTACAAACCCCTCTGAGCAGCAGGAAGCCCTGTGTCCCAGCCCTGTTGCCTCCTTACATGTGGTGCTGTGAGGAGAGGTGAGGAGGAGATGGCAGTAGAAGAGCGAGCAGCAGGCCTGGCTGGGCTGGAGGGAGGCAGGGACCGAGGGCTCTGAGATCCGTCACTGTCACTGCCATGGCTGCTGGGTGGAGTTGGAGGCATCTGCACCAGGTCATCTACTGAGGAATAAAAAGATCAAGTCAATGGCTCTCATGTCAGTCTGTTGGTACAGGCATAAGGCCCTGCCATAACACAGGGCTGAAAGGAGAGGGTGATGAGTTTCACAAGATGGGGTGAGTCTGAGAAAAAGGCTTGACTGAGCGCTGCCCAAGACAGAGGTTAGACTGACCTCAAATGTGCTAAAGTAGGAACTGCAGAGGAGCTGGCAGGGCTTTGCCAAGGAAAGGTATTTACAAAACTATAAGGTACTCCGGTGTCAACCAAAATGCAGTAAAAAGTCCATGATGTTTTGCTCCATAGCCTGTTCACAAGTACAGGAAGCTCTGTGAGAGAAAAGCTCTTCCAAAAGCACTGCAGGGCTCACACACTTGCCAGCACACTTGATCCAACGGGGCTCCAGTCACTCAGTTGTTTTCCAAGCACTTGAAAACTGTCCCCACTTTGTACTGGAGAGCCCTAGGGGCCTTAATGGAGGTGGGAATATGCCTAAGGAATGTCTCTCTGCGGCAGTGGGAGTTCCCATAGTGCTTTCATTTGTGCATCGGCAGATTTTCAGATGCTTGGGTTTCTTTCAAATTAAACTGGATCCTGAATTTCCTGACTTTCAGATGGTTATTTTTGGATAGCTCTACAGTCTCTCTGAGGATTTTAAAGGCACTCTTGCATATTTCCAACTCTGAAGTAGCCTGTTTTGCCTGGGAGTCCCTGTCCGAACAATTCTGTGTGTGGCTCTTGATGCAGAGTCAGAACAGTGCAGTGCCCACTCCTCTATTGTTCTCTGCCCCAGTGAAACCTTATATGCACAGCTCTGCCTTTAGGTCTTTTCTTTCCACTCTGTGTAATAACAATCTACAGCTGAATAATATAGTTGACCAGGAAATTCTATCTTCTTACCTGTAGGTACATTTAGAAACTGGTTCACTTCTTTGGGTTCAGCTTTGATCACAGGTGATGGAGTCATTTCTATAGGAATCTGTGGAAGAGAAGCAGAAAGAGCTCTTGGCCACTGCCACCTCCCCTGCCCAGAAGGCTCCCACCAGTTCTGTCCATAGCCACTGCTCCATCTCACAGCTCTGCCCCAAAGGAGCCTCTCACCACGGAGGAAACCAAGAGTTCAAACATAAGCCCCTGAAGTCTCAGTTGCTGGGCACACAGAGTGCAAACACATTTATAGAGGAAGTGGCACTGGCAGATGGATGTGCTGCCAAGCAATGCACTGAGCTGAGTACCTCCAAAAAGGAGATGACTTTTATTCTTGGCAATTCTTCCTTTGATAGACCCAGACAGTGTAATTTAAACCAACCCCTGCGTTACCATGGGAAGTCCATCTTTGATCTGCCTTCATTATAAATGGGAGTATAGAGGTCATACAGAAACAGAACAACCCCACTGTCCTATTCATGTGATTTTCACCAGGACCAGTGGGCAACTGTTTCCAATTGGAGGGGCCTGAGAGCTGAATAAAGAGATTTACTCCCATCTGCTTTATGCTGCCCCTCAGCCTCCTGGCTTGCCAGCCCCCAGCCCACCATAGGGTGGAGTTTTCACACTAAACAGACACATTGCAAACTCCTCCAGACTGTAAACACAGCTGAGAGAGCACCATGGTATAGCTGCTGAGCATACACAGCAGAGATTGGAGGGCACAGCAAGTTCAAGCTGTGTAAATAATAGAGGAAGTTTGTGCACAGTTTTGGCTGGAAGAACCCATTTGTTTTGGATGGTTGTTTAAATGGGAAGATGTTCAACATGAGTGAAAAAAGGAAGTGAACCCCAGAGATGCTTTATTGTTATCTATTGAGCTGCTAAAAGATAGGCAAGGTCTGTGTGAGACTGGTCAGACCTTCTCATCCAACACAGCTGGACTCAAGGCCAGCTGAACTAAGCCCTCAACTTACACCCACATACCAGTGGCATAAGTGAACATCCTTCAGACAAACAGACTTAAGAACCCAGATACGACCAAGAGTTGGCCCCTTGTTACACAGAAATAATAAATCCTGCTGCTTCATAGGAAAAAGCAAGCAGGATCTGGAGTGGGACCAACATTTCCAGTGAGCAGCTACAAAGAGTGAGAGGCTGTGTGACAAGTCCAAAGCCATGAAAAAGACAGTGGCAGAGCAGGGGTCTATATGCAGGAATAGTGGGATCACTGGCATCACATTAATTGACACTGTTCTCTGAAAAATGAAAATAAGCCAAAAGTGACTACAGAAATACTGGCAAATTGGAGGGCACAGATCTCCAGTAAGTGCAAGCTTAAAGCTTGTGGCTTTTGTGCCAAGGAAACATGCTTATATTTAACCAAGATTGTAAAGTCTCCTGCGCTGCCATTTCAAGAGGAGAATGACAAATAATGCAGGATCTGGGCTTTGTAATACATTCTCCTGTCTGTTCAGTAGCTAAATCACCATGTGACCCTGCAGTCACATGGTTGGGTCTGCATCACCAGGGGTGCTGCTGTGTGAGAGCCCAGGTTCCCCTCAGATTTTTAGATGGGCTCACCTCCTCAGGCAGTGGCAGTCTCTGCAGAGGGTTGAGGTTCAGCACTGGTATGGAGCTGGCAGGTAGCTGGGACTCAGGCAGGTCTAGAGGCAGGTTCTGTTCCTGTTTCACCATGATGGAGCAGAGCTTGGGCCCCAGTGACCACACTCCATTCTCCAGCTCTGAAATATACAAAACAGGAGAGTAAAACTCCAGCAAGAACAGGGCAAGGAAAAAAAAAAGCCATGCAGACAGCTTCCTCTGACTGAGGAGGCTGCCTCTCCAAGTTTAGCACTGTCACCACACAAGCATGTGCAGGCCCACAACACAGAGTACAAAAGGGAATGAACCCCAATGTCTGCTCCCCAGTGTGTGGGGAGCAGACAAGACAGAGATAGAGGAATTGTGTCTCTGCTGTGCTCTGACTGTACAGCCCAAGCTCTGGATGACAGCTGCAGGGTTTTTTCCCCCAGTAATGTCTAGGTCTTGTCCTCTGGAGCTTATTTATATTTAGGGCTCAGTGAGAGGAGGATGCTGGGCTGTTGCTCCTTAGGCAGCATGGCCAGCATCACAGAGCTGCCAGGTGTGTTACCAAGAATAGCATCATCTCTGTGCTGGAGAGCTGGTGACAGAGCAAGCATGATGACAGTGAAAGGCTGACAGTGCTGCTTTGGCCTCCTGATGTTGTTGTGCCAAGTACTAGGGCTTCGCTGCATGACAGAAGAGGAGGAAGGTCCATTTCTGTGGAAGGAAAGCCACTGCAGCACCTGCTTGTGAGGCTGCTTCTACAGCTGCTCCCCTCAGTTTCACCTCTGAGACTCTCTTCTCTACCCTGGGGTGCTCAGGGGACTGCTGTCCACAGCTGTACCCTGCTGCCATTGCTGGCAGAGACAAGAAGCAGCAGTGAGGGAAAGGGAGTATCTGAAGAGAATTGAATGGAGCTGTGGGGGCATGCTTCCCCTTGCGTCCTGCCTGCTCTGTCCCATGCACATCTGTGGCCTGAGCCTGGCTTGCCAATGGAAGTAGAGATCCCAGATAAACTGCAGATCAGACAGGTAAAGGACTGCTAGGCAGGAGAGCTGCCTGGGCTCTGCTCTAAAGTTTCGGTCTCTGCTCTTCAAATATTTCAGCCTGCCAAAAGGCTACTCCTAGCTGACCTGCAGCCTGCACCCTCCTTCCTAGTCCTCACTCCTTCCCTTTCCCTTTTTATCTGACAAGCAAAAATACATTTGGTTTGACATAGGACAGATTGTTGCTAAGTGTGTCACCAGAGAGAGCTCCAGTTGCCTCCACAAGGCCACAGTCTGACTCGCTCTCTACCCTCTCTGCACTGCACTCTGCATGCAGCACTCTCAGTCAGGCCCAGGGATGTTGCCTAGATGTCTGCTGCCCAGAGTAGTTCTGCAGTGCAGGCCTCAGTCCAGAAGATGTCCTGGTAAGAGGAGAGAGGGAGAAACATCTTTCTCTGCTCCAGAAAAGCCTGCATGAAGAAGAGTACAAACAAGCAGCTGTTCACATGGGAGCTGCCATCTGATCTAACTTAAAGGTATGTTAACATTGTCTTTGCCCTACTCAGCCTCTGTTGTCTTCAGGAGAGGCCAGGGCAGGATCCTGCCTCTGGCCTTTGCTTGGACAGAGTGGTGTTAAAGCCCAGACAAGAATTACATATGATAACAGTGTTGGCCTTGCCAATTGAATAGTTTATTTTCCTGTCTTTGGTCTAGCACCTTATTTCTGCCTAGACAGATCACTCTAGCAGATGTCCATTCCTTCCAGCTCCCTCCGTGACTGGACATCTTCAAGCACAGACACAGCTCCTGTGGCTGCTGCCTGTGTGTCTCAGCTGCATGTGCTGCTCTCAGTGGTGATGGATTGCTTTCTAGAGCTTCCCACAATACAGCAGGGCTAATGCCATCAGGCAGCATCTCAGGCAGGGGTGCACTGTACAGCTGAGACAACGCAGAACCTACTGAGCAGCCACAGAGTGGGTCGTGTTTTCTCTGTCCTGCTAAGGACACCGAACCCACAGCTGGTAGTGAAGTCCTAGTTACCCTGGTATGCAGACAAACCCTTTCTGATGGAAGGAGGCAAGGTGTCACACAGCCACAAGTGTTTGTGTCCAAAAAATTTGGACTGACTTCTGCCTTTCACAGAAATGAGGGACCTTGAGAGATCTTTCAGTCTATCCCACTGCTCTAGGCAAGTTCAGCTAAAGCTGTATCAGTCCTGATAGATGATTCACTTGAACCTACCACTTTGAAAAGTGCTGAAGAGTTCAGTTTCCCCCATTTCAACTCTTCTATGGTTTTGCTATGCCCACTGTGGGAACATTTTGCTTACTGACTACTCTGAAGTTCCTTACTGTCATTTGAAGCCTTTTCCTCCTCATGCTTTCTGTTGCAAAGATCTGCATTTCTCCTTTTCCCAGATGTGTGGGGTATCCTCTGTCTGTGAGGGCTGCTGCTGAAGCAAGTTACCAGACAAGGGAGAGCAGACCACCAAGGGCTCTCCCCAGTCAGCCTTGACTCAGTGAGAGAGCAGCCCCCAGTGTTGTCAATCCAGACAGGCCAAGGAGCAGACACCCAAATAAGTATGTGCTGTCCTCCCATTTCCTGTCTACATTCTGACCCTGCTCTCTTTCCCACCCTCGGAGATTCATCTGGGGAGTGATTGGGTTACAGAATCAGAGACAAATAAGCCATCAGAGGGTCAATGAGGGACTGAGAAGTAGGCATCTTGTGTGGACACCTCTAGGTTCTGCTGCCTGAGAGGATGTTTCAGAGGTAACACTGTAACTCTGCAGATTTCACTGTATGTTGGTGGATGAGGGATGCCAAGACGCTCACCTCTGCTCTTGATACTCTGTACCTATTGGGAAGAAATATGGCTGAGAGATATCTGTAACTGCCCAGGGTTGAGGAGGTGAGGCAAAGAGCAGTGAGAAAGCAGGACCTGTACAGGAAGGCAGGCACTAACCCAAGCCTGGTCCAGTGCCCACTGTTCTGCACAACCCTGGCTCCCCCTGCTCCTGGCATCAAATCAAATCACAGCCTGCAAAACTCAGGGCTGGTACTGAGAAATGAAGCAGCCAGTCCGTATGCACAAGCCATCTGGAAAGCAGACTCCACTGATAAGCAGGGTCACAATGCACCCAGTGGCTTGCCCTAGCTGACCTGTGTTAGTGGGAACCATGTGGGAAGGGGCAGGATTTGGAAGAGTTTTAGAGATCTGCAGAAAAGCTGGGAGAAAGCTGATAAAAAGCAAGCCTCAGCCAGCTCCAAGCCTAGACAGAGCAGGGGCATTCCTGAGGAGCTCTGCAGACTGAGCAGAGCTTGCTTAATGTTAAAGAAAAAAACATTTCTGGGTAATTAATTGGAACTGAATGTCTAAAAGGACTGAGACTGGATGGAGCTGTGCCAAAAGGACTGTACAGTGTTGCAAATACTGGACCTGACTCAGGGTTTCACTAGAATATGACTCACATGCAGTTATGAGCCAAAAAAGCCCTGGAAAGATGACCTGAATTATCTAGCTGCAGGACTGGGTGCATGGATACTCCTATACCTGCCATCATGATACTAGGCCTTTCTCCCTTATAAAACTGATCTGCACTCTCAGGGAGCAAGTGCCAGGCCCATCTCTAACTCTCCTGGGTTATGCACTGTACACCCTGTGCTGGCCTCTGCCCAAGGATCAGTGTCACACTCCATTCAAGAGAGTCAGGGTCTTGCCTTTGAGACATGACAGCTGAAAGAAGGGCATGTGTAGACACAGTGAAGGAGAAATGGTGCTAAGTATCTCAGAGAGGAGTCCTTGAGATAGCTTCATGCAGGCAGTCTTCATTTCACTGCTTTCGACAAATGCATTCTTTTGACTTCTCTCATTCTCAAGTCTTATCTCCTCTTATTCATTTTCAGGGGCAAAACAAAGTTGTGGTTTTTTGGTCACACTGGTTTGGGTTGTTTTTTTTTTGTTAGTTGCCCCCTCCAAGACTGTACTGGGATTAAAACTAAGGAAAAAGAAATGCAAATTGAAAGCTTTTTTGGTACTAAGGCAGAGCTGCTTGGCCTGCCATCTCTGAGATGCCCCTAAGGAATGTGGCAGATGGTTGTGCCTTTTCAAGGACCAAAGAGGTAGCAGAGGCCAGCCTTCTCTCCTTCTGCCTCGGCGTTTGTATCAGAAAGCTGGGATCATTCCTAGTCATGAGAGGGAAGCCTCTGTCCTAGGTCTCACTGTTGCTCAAAGGAATAGCTGTCTTCTGTGTATACTGAGCCTGTGCCACTGCTTTTTCAGGCAGCCTGGTGTCCATCAGCTGTTGGGACACCCACACAATCCCACAAATTACAGGACTCTCTGCAAGGACAGCTCTAAAAATACCCAGCCATCATAAATTATCCTGAAATGAATTGTTTTAAAAATAAGTTTCGAAATAACTGTTCCTCTCTGTCTCCTGCTAAAAGATCTGCTGGTAAAGAAGCCACTGAGCTTTCCACATGTACCAGCACTGGTTGCAGCCAGAGACTCATGCTTCCTATGTGCAAGCCAAAACCCTGCTGCCTGATACAAAAACGGAGCTGGTTCTAGGGCATCCACACCCAAGTTTGCAGGGTCCTAAAAAGACATTGCCTATTGCTCGTCAGAAGCTGGCAGCACACTAAGCCACAGCCCATTATCATCCTCGTAAACAACAGTAAGCCCAGCAAAGGAGTAATGTGACTATCAGAGCACAAATGGAAGGGAAAAATGTGGGCAGTATTTGATAACAGTAAATCAAATTCCTCCCCGGATCAGCCATGTGCAAGTCCAAGGAATAGCCAGTTTGTCCTTGTATATGAAAGGCAGCCAGAGCCTCTGCTGACAGATGTGCCCAAAGCTGCGCCGTGCGCACATCTCATGCTCACCATTAGCATTATCTTCAGTCTTGACAGGCACGAGAGGGCTCTGGGGAGCAGAGTCTCCACTGAGGGAATAGCTGTGCTCTGCCTGGATGCCTGGAGTGGGTGGATCCAGGTCCATGTCCAGCAGAGGGTTCTTCTCAGCCAGTACTGGGTCATCGAAGAAACTGCTGAAGAGGTCATTGGAGAAATCCTCCATGTTGTCAGAGAAGTGATCCAAGTTCTCTGAGAAATGCTGAGGAAAGACGAAGGGAGAAAGAGCATTAGTGTCAACTCCAAGAGGAATCTGAGAGCCTTCCTGTGCACTGAGAGTCAAACCTCAGCATCAGCCCTTTTAGCATGGCAAAAAACAGTTCCTGTTTCTCACCTGCATCAGTCTGACAAAAACAGCTTGAATTAAGATAGAAAGGGATGTGGTGCTGCACATCACTGCATGTTTATCTATGCCACAAACATGCATGAAACTTTTCTATATTATCTTATCTCCCCCTTCCTTTGTATCTATCAGTGTCTTCCAAACATCATCTCACTGTGACAACAAAACGAATAGAGTACAAGGAAAGAGATTCCTGTGATGATAAAATGTAAGTGTGGCAGAAAGTCATGGTCTTCAGCACCATGACAGACACTTTTTCATGTTCTCTGCCAGCAGCAATAGGCACATTGGTGCCCCAGAGAACATCAACCCAGCTGCTGATTTCTATCAGAGAAAAAAGATCAGTTGGATCAACATAACAGGAAGGCCCCCTGTTGTATTTAATTTCCTCTGGGATTTAACAGCCCCTCTGTGGACCATATGAGGCTGTACTTCAGCCAGCTAATGCCTGTGAAATTCAGCTCCTCGATGAAGTTTAAACACTACAGATGGGCTGTTAACAACAAACAATCATTCCACTAATCATTCCAGTAACAGTCAGTAAATCTGGCCAGTGCTGCTGCAGAGCTGAGCTCCTGATGCTACAGGGAACCTGCTTCCTTTGAGGCATATCCTCCTATTCAGAAGTCAAATCACTAACTTTTCCATTTGCTACAACAAAGCATTAGTTGGGCAGGGAGAAAAATGATGGCTGCCAAACACCAGCTGAAAAATTATCCCATTTGTTGGCAGATTGAGGCTTCTGGCTCAGGGAGAGGAAAGAAAAGACAGATAGATTCAAGTGACTATATTACACAGACAGAACTGTGTAACTTAAATGAACTGGAGAGAGCTCAGCAGAGTCAGACTGGGTCTGTCCCCCCACCCCCTGCCTGGAAAAGCATCTCAGTGGGCAGAAAGGCATTGAAAGCGGTATACTGAAATACCAAGAGCAACAGGGTATGAATGGGAGTGGGAGAGACCACATAAGTCCTAGAGTGGAGACATGAATGCCAACGAATTCCAGTGTGAGAGCTCAGCTCAGGAGAAAGCCTGGCTTCTAGAGAAGCATGGGGCGTGTGCAGTCCTTTCTTTCCCCAGTGCTAGGGCTGAGGAAGGAGGTGGCCAGAGGACCCCGGATGCTGGAGTCTGTAGGTTCCTGCTCCTACAGGAAGGTATATTTGCTTTACCTGAGCACAGTGCCACTCTGTCAACATTCCACTGGCTGTCAGAGCTTTGGGGTGAGGCTGGGGAGTGAAGCAGACTCTAGATGAACAGACCCACACTTCCCACCAAGTGGGGCAGGGAGATGGTAAGCAGCAGTAATCTCCAACATGTCAGTGCCTTCATCCTCCAGCATCATCCTTCAGCTGCTCAATATAAAACCTCAGATGCTTACAGAGCATGCTGGAAGTGGGGATGGAGTCCCTGCCACCTGCATTCTGCCTGACATGAGATTTCTCTGCATTCACTTCCTTCTCACTTGTCCTCTGACTGCCTGGAGTGACAGCCCAACACACGACCATCCAAGGCTTCCCTGCAGACCAGACACTGCACGTGCAAGTAGGGTGGAGAAGGCACACTCGTGCTAAATCCTGGTGTTGAGGCCCTCCCTGCGATGTCTGGGGTAAAGGTTTCTCCACTTGTTCCGACAGCAGAAGCAGAGTTGGCAGGGTAGTTTGGTAAAATCTACCCAGCCATTTCCAAGTTGCCTAGGAGCATTTTTGCACTTGAATCAAGTAACAGAAAACACCTACCATCTGTGGGGAGTGTAACTTCAGAGGGAGCTGACTCAGCAGATGGAAATGGGTTAGATAGTTATCTAAAAGGCATTGGAAAACCAGGTTTTGTCTTATCCTACAGCACAGAAGGATAAAGAGTTTGGAGTCCTGAGCATTAACCCCAGAGAGTGCCTGCTCATGTAACAGCTGTTCTTTGTCTTGTGTTCTCTAAACAACACAAGCAAACACAGGATGTGAACACGATAGCCTTATGGTAAGGGCGAGAACCACAGAAAAGTGAAGGGATTCAGAGTGCTGGCTGCTAATGCACCACGACACAGCAGAGCTGGGTTCAAATCATATTTAGTGTTGTGACCATCAAAACTAGAACTACTGTGTAGCCATGGAAGAGAAGCAGAGCTGCATGGACAGCTGTGGGGAGAGCTGTCTGATGCTGCCATGTGCTTCCATTTTCTTTCACAACTGTGGATTAACAAAGGCAGAGGTGGGATTGAAGAGAGTCAAGAAAATGCATTCATGCAGTAGTTACACAGATTATCTTCTAGCGACATCCCACACACATTTAGAAGAATGATCCCTTGGTCAGTCAACAATCTCTCAATTGTTGGACAAACCTACCTAGAGGGAAGAGGCGGAGATGCTCCTGTGGCTTTATTCCAAAACCAAAAAAATCACCCCAGCAGCTGCTGAGGGGTGAGAGATGAGTAATGAGTGCAAGTGACTGAGTATCAGAGCCTTACTGATTAGGCACCAACACTGGCAGGAGTAATTTCAGGCTTCTGATTCTTTTAGACACCTCACAGCAGACTTGCTGCTGGAAGACCTTGCTGTTTGGAAATGAGGATGGAGGGCACACTGTTCTCCCAAAGGCGCAGGAGTTCAGGTCCCCAAGAGACCGTTCTCTTCCAAGAGACAGAGGCCTACTGCACAGTACAGGAAAAACATGGGTGATGAGCACAGAATGAAACTTGCATCCCCTCCCTGGGAATCCAGAAATGTTGGGGCATCTACCCCTCTCTGGGCTTCTGGATCTTATCCTCCAGGACAACTAAATAGTGGCAAAGCCTTCTAATCAAAGCAACCCATTTCAGCTCTCACCACTCACCCATATAGCAGTCCAACATCTCCAAACACAGATGGTGGAGAGAAGGGAGCTAGCCCATGGGATTGGCCATAACTATGGTTATTATCAAAGGGGACAGCAAGGATCCAACACCCTCAAGGAGAGAGAGCACCTACAGCTCACACAAAGCTGGAGATTGTTGTTTTACTCAAAGAAGGTGGCAAGAGGCAGAGGAAAGCAGCAGAAGGAAGGGTAAAGCAAACAAAAATAATAACATGGCTTTGTAGCTGGCTATACCCGCAGTGGAAACTATGGGACCAGCAGGAAGCTGTCACCACATCCCAGGAAGACTACTGGGGCTCTTGGGTTGACTGTCCTCTCCTGAAGCCAACAGGTATTATTTTTAGACTTTTAATTTGTATAAGACAGCTGGGCATGCAACCACATTGTAAGAAGAAAGAGTATCCTCTTGTCAAGATCCAACTGTGATGGACACAGTGAAGAGCAACCCAGAGTTTATTTTGGCTAGATGCCATCAAAAGCATTACTAATTAGTTTAGACTGAGCCTGTTAACCCAGAATATGCAAATTTTGTTCTACCCTAATTTTGAGAGCTGCACTTATCTGGCAAAACTCAGAGAAAGCTTCAGCCATACTCTTCCTTTGCATGTGTGAGAGAGGCTTCAGGGAACTAGGATATGGTAACTCAGGGCTGTGTACATCACAGCAGCATAGGCAGGGTCCATGCTCCAAGTTTCTGAGCAATGAAGAGAGGCAAGTTTATCACCTGACCAAGTGGACAGTAGCTTTATCCTTGATGGAATGGAAGGTGCTGGCTGGTCACTAGCCTTCTGTTCCCACTCAGGCTGGGGCCAGCACAGTCTTCATGTGCTGCCACAAAATGACACGACTAGGCTGGGCTTTGGGGAGACTTTTGCCAACACAATGACAAAGAAGGTCTCAGCAGACCAGGGAAGGCCCAAGGAAGAGTCCATGGAACCTGGGTGTGAAAGAAGGTGGGATGGACAGAGATACACAAGCACAGCAGCCTCATTCTCTCACAGCTTTTTCAAGACCAAAACTTCTTGAGAGTGCCTTCCAACCAGGCTGAGATCAGCCAGCTCCTGCTCCTCAGAGGGTTGGCCAAGAGTTTCTAATTGTGACAATGAAGGACTCGGCAACTCTGCTGAGATTCTCCTTTAAGATATTTCAAGTGGCTTTCACGCAGATGGGTCTGGCTTTAGCAAGGGGGACCAGTCAACTGGGAAACTTGACCCTTACCATCCTGGCCTAGAGGGAGTGGGTGTGCAGTGTACTGAGGGAAAACAGTTTCCAGATGGGATACAAAGCTCACAGCACAATCTCATTTTGCATTATTCGCTCCTGTTATCTTCCCCTCCCTTTCACGCCCTCCTTCCTTCTCCTTCTAACTATGCTCCAAAGCCAAGAAATAGCACGAGATGTGTTTCCAAAGCTGTATTACCAGTGAGCAGTCAGGGAGGGGCCAGCCAAGGGACAGAAATGCAATGGTGAGGATGTGCTGGATTTCCTGATCCAAGCCTGATTTCTGGCTGCCTGTCCCCCTCAAACTCTAGGAGGACAGAGAGGCAGTGCCCAAAGAGGATGAACCAGTGTGTACAGGTATGGGGAGGCAACAACCATTGCATCTCTAGGCCCTAGAGAGGGCCTTAACCCATTCTGGTGCCACAGTAGAATCTGCTCAGGCTTGAGGCCACCTCAGCCATGGGGAGAGAGTGAGAATCTGTCAGCTCCTGGCTTCTGCTCCCTCCCACTCCTGGTGATCGACATAGGCACTGACTCTTCCAAACATATTTCCACCACATGTTTTCATCCTGACCTCATGCTTAGGGTTGTCTAAATAGCACACTGTATGTGCGTGCGTGCACTTCTCATTCAAACACCCTTTCCTGTTGTACAACAGTTATCTTGGGAGCTAAATGTAAAGCATCCAGATATCCAAATGCAAGCTGTACATATACCCCCACCCAGAGCTGGTGTTAGAACTCTGGAGGCCCCGAGCAGAGACTGAAGCACTAAGCCTTCTCCCCTGCCTGGCTGCACATGGGATGCCTTAAGGTAGCACTCTTGTAGTCCAGTGGCACTATGCATGGCTGAGGAGGTGATGATTTCCTCCCCCTGGATCCACTTCTCTGTACTCATCCTGGCTGCATTTGCCCCTCCTTTTCGCTTTCATGCTTCCATTCTTTGACTGTGTCTTTCCCCTTCCCACCTCCAGCTGAGTTGTTTGGACACAGTCTTCCTCCAGGATCAGCCTGGTTCTCACAGCCTCTCTCGTCCCACCACAACGGTCTCGCTCCAAAGAGAAAGCAGCGAGGGGCTAAATCCAGCTGGGCGGCAGCCCAGGCCCAGGAGACGAAAGGCCTTTGCAGGTTGGAGGTTCTGCTCGTGTTGGCAAGCAGTGAGGATGGGGAGGGGATTCTTCTGAGTTTTCTCTTTTCTTTTTGAAATTTTTTTCCTATTTGCTTGCCAAGATAAATCTCCTGTCCCAGCTGTGACATCTGCATTTCCCTTCTCTGCTTTCACTAAGGAATGAAGCCCCCTGCACTCCAGCTGCACAGCCGAGGTTTTCTTTACATTCCAGGAAAGAAGAGCCCATACACTCCAGACAGTCCTTCTGCTCTCTTTAAAATGCAGAGAATTTTAGGCCTTATGAAAGTGAAGTTCTCAACAGTGTTAATAAGATTCAGGCAGGATGGACAGATGCTATGCACACTTTTCCACACAGCCAGTCAGTGCATGTGCACCCCAAGGGACACAAGTGATCATCCAACTGCTGTGATCCAAGTGATCATCCATCCTTGGCTGCCACTCCTCTGCTGCTGCACCATCCTGAACCCATATTGCTGTTGTACCTCACATATCACAGGTCCCTGCTGTTCCACACCTGGTCTGCCCAGGCCCCTGGTGTGCCTGAACAGCTTGTCACTGACCTACTACCTCCTTGCTTCTCCGTGTGGCATGGCCAAAGCACCAAAGGCCAAACACCACCTGTCAACGCCACTGTCATTCCCCTCCAGCAGCAGGACAGCATCCTGAGCAGCAGCACCCCTGTCTTTCCCAGGCTCTGTGTCAATGCCCAAATCACCTGTGACTACTTTCAGCATCACAACCTTGGCATTTATGGTGGATCAAACACTCCAGACACCCCAAGGCGGCAGGGTTTGACTGATCCTGATCTGGAACTAGGCCCAGAATTTGCTGCTGTCTGTAGAATAGTAGAATCACAGAATCACTTAGGTGAGAAAAGACCTCTGAGACCATCGAATCTAAGTAATGACAGAACACCATGTCAACTGGAACATGGCACCAAATGCCACAGCCAGTCTTTCCTTAAACACCTCCACGGATGGTTGACTCCACTACCTCTCTGGGCAGTCCATTCCAGTGTCTAATCATCCTTTTTCTGAATAAATTCTTGCTAGTGTTCAACCTAAACCTGCAGTTTAAGACTACATCCTCCCGTCCTGTCTCTAGTTTGCTGGGAGAAGAGGCCAACCTCCACCTGGCTACAACCCCCTTTCAGGTACTTGTAGAGAGTGATAAGCTCTCCCCTGAGCCTACTCTTGTCCCTGCAAGGCTCAGGCGCAACTCGCTGTGGAAACCTTCTTCCACCACGCATCCGTGCCAAGGGCCTGGATTTACAATTTCCAGCGCTAGGCGCCACAGGACCTAGGAGGGACCGTCGGCGGCTCAAGGCACAGCCGGGGCAGGGTGGTGGCGGGCGCGGCGCCCAGGCCGGGCGCAGCAGCGGCGGCCGAGGAGCCGCAGCC
>JANPWX010000031.1:4931815-4947632 GCA_024734555.1 Trochalopteron elliotii
GGACAAGCACGACTCGGCCGCCCATTGGCCGACGCCGTCGGGAGGCGGCCAATGGGAGGCGGCTGCCAGCGGCGCGGCGCGCGGGAGGAGTGCAGGGTTAGGACGGAGCGGCGCGGGCCGGTCCCGCTCGTCCCGGGATGCCGCCATGGCGAGCGCCCCGGGTACATCGCCGCAGCCCCTCCAGCACACACGGCTCCATCGGCGTGCCGAACCTCCCCGGCAGCTAGGAAGGCTTCGTGGTTTCACCCCCTCCTGCCCAACAACCCCGGCATGGGGGACAAAGCTATCAGCTGACGAAGTGGGTGATGTTGTTAAAAAGCATGTGCGCAACACAGACCGCATGGAAATTCCGTGGCCGAGATTGCAGCCGTGTAATAATCCAGCTCAGAGTTCACAAGCGTGCAGTTCACTGGGGAGAATCCTGGGAGGCACCAGGCGCAGGAGGAGAGGGCAAGTTAGGTCTTTAACGTAAATGCTTCTGCCCCTAAAAGAATAAGGGGAGTAAAAGGTATGTGGAAAGTTGAAATCTGCTAGCCTGTGACTGGGTTTCCTAGCGGCCCCAACGGAGGACTTTGAGTGCTGCTAAAGTCATGGACACTGGTGTCTCCACACCTGGCACCAGTGTGTTCAGCATAAATGGGATTAGCAGCCGGCACACAGCACACACACGGGCAGTGGTGATGTGGGAGAGATTGGAAGCGCCCTGCAAGGGGAACGACTGTGGAACAGCACAGAACTCAGGCTGAGGTGATTCACAAGTGGCATTGCAGGGTGGCCATAGGCTCCCACAACCTGTGGGTGCCAGGTTCAGAGCAAATATGCATGTGCTAGGGAGGAGGGGAGAAATAGCAGCCTCCTCTTGGGCAAAACAGGCTCCACTGGCCTGGGGTGGAAAGCAGCTACAGTACGTGGTTTGCCTATGGCATGAGACCAGCTGAATCTGCAGAGATAGGAGCACCTCTCCTCCCAGCAGTGGCACCCCGGAGGATAAAAAGGAACGCCTCTGCTTTTCAGCATGCTTTTGCTGTTTGTATGCTACATATGCAATGAATGTCCCAAATTTCCTTTGGCTTACAACTGCCTTGCAGCTGACTCCGATAAAAAAAAATTAGAGCAGGACTTAAACCATACGCAGAACTGGACACAACTCTCTCAGGATGAAACATTTGGGTCAGCTGCTCTTAACCCTCATTTGGCAGAAGATTTGGGGCAAATTTCTAGGAGTTCGTGAAAGGTAAATAAAAAGCTTGTCCTGCTAGGCTTTTTTTTGAGCTTGGAGAACTGAAGACGCCTGCTTGCTACAAAACAAAGCAGCCCTTATTTCTAAGCCATTGTGGTGGCAGCTGGGCTGTGTTCAAACAGAGATGCGTAGGAGCTGTTCTCCATGGGAATGCAGGTATCTCTGGACAAGCTGGCAGGGGTCTCTTCCTCTTCTTTGCTCCTTCCTAAGCCAAGGTCACTCTCCAGGCAGACACTTCACACGAGCAGTAGCCCTTGTATTGTCATCTCTGTCCCCAGATCTCCGTCGTCTTGGCTGAGCTGGTGCTTTGCCTGTTTGTGTGAACATGGCAGCCTCAGCTGTGTTTGCAGCAGGCTCCCAGTGACACCCTAACTCCACACCATGATGGGGCTTTCAGCTGCTGTACCATCTGGGAGTGGGAGCTCATGTGAACTTCGTGTCCTTACGTGTGAAAATATAATCCATCAGTTTTGGGAAGGCCCTATCTGCTATGTTAACCTGATCCACCTCCACCCAGGTGTGCCCTTGCAGAGCCCATCCACCCTTCCTCAATCCCCACAAAGGCACAGCAGCCAGAACACAACTGGCTGTCCACAGCCATGTCTGCTCAGCCGGGGGATGCATCCCCAGCCCAGCCCTGCAAACTTAAGAGGTGAATCTACCCTGGAAAAGTCTACATGGATTTAATTGTGTGTGGCATGTCTGCCTGGGCAGTTTAGAGAAAAAATCTGCTTAATGGTGAGGGATGCACAGTGTGACAGCAGGCAGGGCAAATGAAAGAAAATACTGGTTTATTCTGTGTGACTCTTGGTGAACTATATTGCCATGCTGCTGTGAAACCACGTCACACTATCACCAAAAGACATGAAATGCAGCATGAATGTTCAATACAATTAAAAATAAATTAGAGAGGTGCAACTGCTCAAGCCGTTCACCAGTCAGTGGGATGGGAATGTTTATTCAATAACCAAAATAAATTGGAATAAATGCCATTCCACTATTTCTTCCATCTTTTTTGGAAGCTTCTGGCCCTGGCCAGTAAGGAGTTGAAGCTGCCAGAGTTGGCAGATCTCTGCTCTTACACAGCTTGTCAGCCTCATGCCATTATGGGCCTTTTTTCTGCATCTTCCAAGAAAGTAACAAGAAAGACACAGTGGGAGATAGAGGAAATATGTTCTGGGAGATAACCAGAGAAGGAGGAAAGGTCTGAATTATCTTTACACTCATCTTCATTTGTCTCATTGAAACTGTTTCTCTTTAGTGCTCAGAGAGTAAAATCAGAGATAATTCACATTTTGTCCCCTGGCAGGTCCCTGGAGACCCATAAAGAAAAGCAGGCCTTCAAAGAGGAAGAGCTGTACTCTGTTCAAGTTCAAAAGCTGAGGCATGCAGCTAATACCAAACATTACTGGTGGCTTTCATTCCTTGAGCCTTTGTAAAGGGCACTTAACAGAGCAACTAAGTCTGGGCCAGCTTATTTGTGACTCAAGGATTTGAGGGATTTTCACATAAAATCTTAAGAGAGCAAGAGCTGGGACTCTTTTCAGTGGCCAGGCTGGGCAAGAGTTGTGTTTTGCATGCAGCAGACTGAACAGGGTCCTGCACCAGGACAGTTTTCAAAGCAATTCAACTTGGAATGCAGATTTCTGACCTTCTGCCAATATCTCAGTGGAAAATCTGTGCCCTAAGCAGCAGATAGGAAATTAAATTTCATCTCCAATGCTGAGGGTACCATTTTCACATCAGCAGTGGAGCTGCAAAAACCAGAGTCTCTGGAGAACAGGGAAATCCTTCCTAGGCTGCAAAGAACAGTAACACCTCTCAGACCATTTGTCACTACTGGGGTAGCCTGGATTAATACCATCCCGGGGTAGAATGAAGATGTGATGCTGGTGAACCTGGGATAAAAGCCTTGCATTTTCAAACATAAGGATGGATATCTGACTGGTCAGAGATGAGACAGTCACTTCAACTATAGGATGAAAATCACAGCTGAAGGAGAAAAGGAAGTCTGTCAAAACCCTTTCCCAATACCTGGCTCTCCAGATATCCCTTCTTCAAGCCAGACTTCTCCACAACAAGGCCCAGCAACCAAGGACCATGTAGCTGGTGAAAAGAAGTTGAAATGTGGAGATGCATGGTATCATGTACTCAAGTAATGCCAGAAGCTTCTGAGAAGAAAAGATCCCATGTTCCTTTGAAGCCAGGAAACCTATTATGCCTTGAACCCCTGCTGTGAAAGCTCCTTCATCTCAGATCAAGCAGACATCTGCATCCCAGCACTGGAGTGGTCTCTGCAGAAGCTGGTGGATTTGGGAGTCCATTTTCTGGACATCCCTGGACAAGAGAGATGATGGATAGCCTCATGAGTTTTAGGGCTTAGAGGAACCACTCTGGTAATTAAATATGGTTCCTTATAGAATGACTCCTGCTTCAAATTCATCATCTGCAAGTGAGCTCAGTTTAAAGGCTCCAGATACATCCAGACCTCTAAAAAAAACCTCAAAAAACCCCCAGCAAGCCAAAAAAAAACCCCATACCAAAAACCAAGACAAAAAAACAACCAACTGTTGTAGAAGAGAAATACAGTTACCAAACAAATGAGTCACTGCACAGAGGAACTCTCTAGCTTAAGCCTCCAAAATGTTTTCTCAGGCTTTTTGCTCTTAAATGAACAAGTCCTTACTACCACAGATTTTCCTGAGGACAAATCGAAGTCACCTTTTCATCTGTGGAGTGTGATATGGCATGGCCACCTTGCCAGGCAAAGAGAACTTGAGGAATCATCTAGTGATGGCAGATTGTTGTCATGTAACTCCACGTTAGCAGCATTTTCAAAGATTAAATTATCTCTCTGTGTAATTAATTCCTTTTATTATTATTTGATTATGTTAAATAGATTTTAACATAATCAAATCATAGGTGGAAGTGAGTGATTCCTGTGGCAAAAGAAGTTACAGTCCTGCCAGGGTGGCCAGTGCTACAGTGCAATAATAAAGACTGTATGAGCCTTACAAAATCAAGACAAAATCTACAGTGATTTGGCTTCTGGACATTCTTTCAGAAAGGGCCTTACTTGGCAGATATATAATTCAGGACAAGAAGCAACCTTTCAGTATCCATCATGGTTTTATGTGCAACAAAAGAAAAAAAGCATCAGTGAGATCTTCCCTTTGTCCCTTAACCTTGATGCTAAGTGAATTTTCCCAAGTATGGTGTTCTCAATATACAAGAAGCGTTTCACAAGTGCCCAATTTGTGTCCCAGCACAGATCCAGCCCCCTGCTCCTGCCTAGATCCTCACAGCACCAGGCCTTCTCATGCCAACCTCTTCCCTCCTGCCTCTGCTGCTTGATACCCCCCTGTTTCACTCCTCCTGTCTCTCTCTGAGAGGGTGCACACATCTGGCTTGCCTTTATTGTGTGATAAATCTCACCCAGCATCTTGGGTTCATTTTCTGAAAGTTTTGAATGGTGTCTTGGAAATGCTGTTGGACAATAGGAGCTCTTTGAACCCAGGCCAGCTGGACAGGACTCCTTGCATTGCAGCTGACATGCAGGCTTTGGCGGTCTTTCTCGACTCTTTCCTCTCTTTTCTTTACAACATTTGAGTTGTTCTCAAACTTTATTTTTGGAGTGGGCAGTGCATTTCTGAATCTTTTCATCATTATATTATTATTAATTATGGTCATGACTATTTCTCCTTCTGCTGGCACTCCTGGGTGGATCTCTCCTCTCTCACTTAATATCTTGGGTACGACTACCTTGGCCACAACGCACTCAAGCAGTGACTCAGAATCCCTGGCCTGTTCCCAGGAGAGATGCAAGAGTTTTGCCAATTGGTTTAAAAAGAGGCAATCGTTTTCCAGAGCTACTCTCTCACTCAACAGAGCTGAGCTGGGTGGAAAAGCTCAGCTCTGTGGTTCCAGGGAGTCCATCCCTGGTGGACAGGCTGTCCCTGGGTTATTATGAAAGCAAAGCCCTGCTCCCTTTGCATGCAAACAGGATGACTTCTGAACCAGGCAGTAGGATTCTCCACTGAAAATAATTCTGCTGCCTGGGGGTCACTGCACTCAATTTCCCCATTCCCAAGCCCCTGGAGGAAACAAAGCTAAGGGAGGCATGTGGGCAGGATGGGTCATTGTAAGGGAGGGAGTACTGGATGCTCAGGTCAAACTGTTTCCTAATGTATCATCACACAGCTACCCACATCTTGAGTCAGAATGGAGAGAGGCATAATCTGAAGCAGGGCCTCATATTGCTGGGTTTGAGATTTGCTTGCAGCAGTGGTACATGGTAGAGAAATCCCATCTTCATCCTCTGAGCATCTCAGACTTTCCCAACCATGCAGGAGGGTGGAAATTGCTCTGATTCTAAAGGCAGGAGGGGACATATGGCTCGACTGTTTGCCCCTCTACACATTGAGTTTATGTAGTGAAGAAGGTTATTTTGTTCCTGTATGGCTCCTGTGACTTAAAGACCTTCAAACAGTGTGCTCTTAT
Organism: Trochalopteron elliotii; assembly: GCA_024734555.1. Taxonomy (NCBI): domain Eukaryota; kingdom Metazoa; phylum Chordata; class Aves; order Passeriformes; family Leiothrichidae; genus Trochalopteron; species Trochalopteron elliotii. The sequence continues at coordinate 4,937,556 of JANPWX010000031.1, forward strand.
GAGGGCAGACATACAAATTTTCTCATTTCATGTGCTAGAAAGGACACAGGAAAAAAGAAATGGCTGGTCTTGATGAGGCATGACAGAACATGGTGGGAACCTGAGTGAATCCTTCTGACTAGACTGCACTTCCTGCAAATGGCACTGATTGATGGAGGGAAGGGGACGACAGGCCTTCCACTGTCAAGAGAGGGTACTTTGCAATGTCAGACCAGATCCTTCCCAGCCTCCCTTCCTATATGCTGGAAAGCCCACCTGCTTCACAGGGCAGTCAAAAGCCCTGGTGTTCTCTGGTGCTGGAATTTGTAAAGAAGAGGGACTGAGATCATCAGTTGCTTTTTACTCATATCTACCAAAGGGAGGAATAGATCTCGGGTCAAGTAAAACTCTCCTTCCTCCTGTTCTGCTGCAAGGTCCAGCAGGGCAGGAAAGCCCATGAGCATCTGGGAACAGTGGTCCCATCAGCCCTCTCTGTGCTGGTGTTGAAGGCTGAGCTGACTCTGGAGCTCAGCTGCCGTGATCCAAGCACCAGGCAGAGGTGTCACTCTCTCTCCAGCTGCAGCACAGTGCAAACCACAGCTGGTTCCCTGTGCAGGGCTGCCTCTCCTGGGCTGGCAGGCTGGTTGCAGCTGGCCTCTGTTCCCGCTGGCAGGGTGGCATTGCTGCTTCTGCTTGAGGAATGCAAACCGCCTGAGCTGCGCTTGAGGATCGGCCAGGAAAAGTCCACAAATAGCAACAGGAAATCAAAATGCCCGCTCCAGACATGCACTAGATACGAGGCCAACCAGCACAAGGAGAAAAATCAAATGCTGGACAATGAAGATTACATCATGCTGTGGATGAACACGTGAGCCCATCCAGATGGGGCCATGCCAACAGGTCCAGATGGCTCAGGAATGCTAGCAGCATAGCTACCTCTCTCATCTTTGTTTTTTCTTCCCTCTTTCTTTCCCTATTCTCCATCCCTTCTGGCATCCTTCACTCTTTCCTTTCCCAGAATAAGTAAATAAATCCTCTGACAACTCTGTGTAACTCAATTTCATCAAATATCAGAAAGGCATCTGAGACCAGTGGATGGGCAACTAGTCTGGACATGGGTCTCTGGCACTTACTTGTAGGTATCAAAGCTACTGGGTGACCTCACCACACTGTGTGGCTGCTGGGCTTGACACAGTAAGGTGTGCCTTCATCTCACCTGGGACTTCAGCTCCAGGTCACAAAGGAGGAGGTTGCAAGGGCTGTTCGCCTGGAGTCTGAAGCATTCAGGAAAATTAAGAAATCAACATTGCTCCTGCAGACCACTCCAGCTGCTTACAGCTGCCACTGACTGCTCCCTGTGGCTGCAGCTACAAGGGGAGGGAGAAAACAGTTTTGCTGTCCTAGCCAGCAGCCTCTACCTACTACCCTGGTACTAATTAGCAGCAAAGAAAGGAGTGCAGCAGCCTCTGCTCACTCCTCAGAACTGGCCAGAGCAGCATCTGCGGCTACTCTGCTCTCTCCCAGCATGATAAAAAAGAGCTCAAAATCATGTAAGAAAAAAGTGAAAGGAATGTGCTTTGCCGGGTCTGAAAAAGGACTGCAGGCCATTTGCTCATTAATTACTGCTAATCCAGCTGCTGGACTGCTGCCAACTATATTTGACAAAACCTGAAGAGCAGGAGAAGGATCAGAGAATGGAAAAGCAACCTCTGCATCACTCCTCCCAATGGATGATGGTGATCCTAACTTTAAAACAGGCCAGATAGTTACTATGAAGAAAAGGCACCTCCAAAGAAACGGAAAGTGCAAAACCATGCACTGAGCAGCAGGGAGGACTGACATGGGTCTTGAATGTCCTGCTAGGGACTGATAAAACCATGACATTCTGATATTTTCAGCTTGTTGCCTCCTTCTCATTTACAAACCAGCACAGAAATAGTTTGGGAGCCTGAGAACTCAGCCCAGCATTGACCATGCAGCAGTTTGGGGCAAAAATGTAACAGGATGCTCTCAGCAAGTTGCACCAAACTGATGGAGAAGTTAGGTTTTGTGCCTGAGCCAGGATCTGGTTGTACAGTGGAGTATGAGGTATGAGTACAGCCCATTCACTGGATTTATAAAGCACAAATTGTTTGGTTTTCAGCAAGGCCCAGAGTGGTCAGGCCAGTAAGAGCATGGGCCAAAAGTACTTTAGTTTAAATCCTGATGCTGACCAACGCAGTCATTCATACTGACACAGAAAGATTACTCTGGATTAGCTTGAAGTATCCGAGGTCAGATAGAGACACGTGCAGTCCGCAGGGATAAGGAACAGGAGAGGGGTGAAGGATAGCTGGAATATCAGTGAAGAATAGATCAGCCAAACTGAAAATGTGGCAAATATCATGTGTAGCTGCAAAGTCATTGAGAAAGAGTCCAACCAGGGAAGCAAAGTAATAGCTCCTATGGACATTTCCTGGCAGATACTTACTAGCAAAACCCCACTCCAGTCCTAGCTTTTGTTCATCTGCTTCACCCATTGATGACACTGCTCCTTTTCAGTAAGAATAAGGATGTCCACTTTATTGTGGTGAGCAAAAGCTGAATCACTGCAAGTGACACCCTGAGGATCACACACTAAGAAACTGGCAGAGCCAGGACTGAAATACAGTTCTCTCATTCCCAACAACCTCACTGCAGCACTGTCCATAAAGACAGGAGAAACACAACAAAAACAAACCCAACATCATTCAATTGGCAATTCAGTATTTGTGGCTCAACAGCACCTCATCAACTCTGAGAGTCTGCCACATTTGCTTGGAAAGAAGAGCCACATTTCCAGTACTCCCTGGGCAAAGAGCTCTCAGATTGAGAGACTGAAAAGTCTTTGAAAGAAACCTTCCATCAACAGTCTTTACAAATGTCAGAGCTGGTTTCCTCCTCCCTGAGCTGCCTGGCTTGCAGTCCCTCCCCCTGGGACAGCAGTGAGCTTAGCCAAAAGCACCTGCCCAGCCCCTTCCTTCAACTGTCATGAATTTAACAGATTCATTTAACATCAAGCTGCTCTGACATGCAACAATTAACTCTTGAGGCTCTGGAACTGGTTCCTCTTCTTCATCCTGGTCTCCCTCTACCTTTTTCCTCTTCTGGAGGGGAAAGCTCTCCTTCAAGTAATGAGAGGGCTGCAAATATTGCAGAGCCAGAGCAGGTTCTCAGGGTAGACCCCCTGCACCTCGAACAGCAGAGATGGGTTATTCTTGAGCTGCAGTGCTCCCCCTGGATGTTCCATACCATTGAGAGGAGGAGCCAGTGACCCCATGACACTGTGGTGGGGAGCCAGCATGGAAGACATTGTTTGGGCATTGATCTAAGAACGCTCACCTGAAGGAGGAATGCTGACAATCCAACAGGAATGTCCACAACCAATGTAGTTCCCTCCTGTGTAGCACAGTTGGTGTCAGGCCCAAGCTGTAGTACTCCTCCAGCCTTAGCTGCCAGGTTCCTCGCAAGGGAGCCCTGACATTGCTGTTGCAGGGGAACTCTTGGCACAAATTGCTCAGCTGAAAGCATTATGTTTTGCATCTATTCTAGGAAAAATGCTAACTGCATTTTGAGCAGGCTTTGCTAATCAGGTCAGCCAGACTGACCTAAATGAACATTTTTCCTAATCAAGACAAAGTCACAGTGTAAAGAAGCCAAAAGCAACTTCACTGAGGTAGTCGGGGTGAGTTTCTTCTGGAACGCCTGGACAGTGATCGTAATAAATGACCTCACACAAGGCATCACCTTTGAGCTCTAAAGATGGTACTAATTACTCCAGTACTGGTTTAGATTACGTAGTAGTTTCAGGGAGAATAGCCTTGCACAGTGCTGTATGGGGAATTTCTCCAGTCTTAGAAAGTGAGAAGATAAAATAGGACAAGAAAGAAAGAAGTGAAGGAGTATGTGGATATATGCACTTCTAACTTTCATGAGACCTTGTTCTGGTTAATCAGTGTGTCAAGATAAGTGTCAAGCATCTATCACTTGGACACAGACCAGACCAGAGCAGCGTCACATGATTTCAAAGGCAGATAGCCATGGACAGGTTTAAGAAAATAAGTCAAAGGAGAGATACAAAGAAAGAGAAAAGAAGGTGGATAAAGAAGTCAGAAAGGGGTGGGTGAGAGGGTAAGGCTGTAGTGTTTGGGTTAGTTCAGGAAACTAAAGGAAAGGAAAACTTTGAATGATGTAACCATACGGGAAAGCAGAAGTAAAATTTGTTTCCTTGAGCAGCTGGAAATAAGTTAGATAGATGTAAACACTGCGTGGCAGACATGGGGAACAACTGGGCTGAAAGACACAGCCTGCCTTTCAGCATGCTACTTGCAGTGCCTTGCCACTCTGGCCATGCCCTTGGCTCTTCACAACCTTTCAGCTATTTCTGCTCTGAGGAATGTTGCAAAACATGCAGACACCAACCCAAGGAAACACCTAGCAACTTACAACACAAGTTGAGCTCCAGATACAGGAAAAAGTAAGAGAAGAGTTCCATGCAAACACTCATTCTGTCCTAGTGCCAGGCTGAAAACTGGATCAGTGATTTCACTCAGAGGATATCAAACTACACCAGGTTGCTCACACAGAAGTCACCTGCTGCAGCAGGAAAAAGATGATGCCAGCATGGGGGTCAGCCGAGAAAGATGGCTTTGGTTCCACCTTTATTCTCACTTGTCATCTCCCACGTGGAGACATGAAGTCCCAGCTGTTCTGATGTGTAAATACAGTACCTGGCAGAAAGCTGGGACTGGTAGGATGTGGTAATCCCAGGAATAAGACTGGCTTGGAATTGAGGACCTAACACACTTGGCTCCTCCAGCAAACATGTCTCCTGAAGAAGAACAATGCTGGCCACAAGGTTGCCTCTGAAGCACAGGTGACTGCATTGTACCTTGCTGCACAGATCTGGAATTTCACTGGGAAATCTCTGAGCCAAATTAGGCCAAGAGACAGGTTTTGGGCATTTCTTAGGAGAGCTATAATGGTTTGCTTCATTGCTGGTGCCCTACCTGTTTTCCTGTAATTCTGCAGCAAGGAGAGTCACCAACTGACTTTTGTGAACCATCTGGTTTCTTACAGTGGACTGTCTACAACAGGACAAGGATGCATGAGCTTTAGAGGGTTGACTCATCCCTTCCTTGAAATGCAGTGGAACAAGTGAGTCTTGAGAATCAAATTGCTGTATCAAGAACAACCCTGCCTGTGGTTATGTGCAGAGGATCTACCATGTGGCCATCCCAAAGACAGCTCCAGAGAGTTGAGCATTTTAATTTGCTTCCTTTAAATAGTAAATAAGTAATTACTAAATGCTAATTAAATACTACCTTAAAACATATGGCAAAATGCTGAGGAAAAAAAGGAGCAAGCAGAGGACTAACTTTTCTCAGAGGAAACAGAGCAGTAAGTCACAGTGGTGTCAGTCTGGCCATATTTTAAATAGCACAGCTACAACTGTGGCTATGAAATCCCTAGTTTAAATTCCCCTTTGAGGGGTTGCTTCAGAAAATGCTCTTCTTTTCTAATCCCTGCTCTACCAGAGATAGCTCCATTCCAGGCTTCAGCAAGAACAGTGCAGCACCAGTTATGGATGAGACCAGAGCAGCACAGGATGGGACCAGTGCTGTACAAGATGAGCTCCTGAGCAGCAGAAGACATTTTGCATCAATGAACAAAACATATTTCATTAAATTCAGAAGCCACCACACGCTATGGTGGCTTCTGAAGTCACCATGCAGTACAAGCTTGTCCACTTGTACTGACGGGTAACCAAGAGGAGGTGCAGTGGGTCAGTCTTGGAGATTTTATACAGTCTGATCTATACAAATCAGACCTCAGGTTTGTCCCTGTCTGAAAGTGGTGGTGGTGGCATTGAATGGCTGCCTTATGCCAGTAGGGAATGAAGATCACTTGGTAGACATGGACTGAGCAGCACACAACTCCAGCATCTCCCAGCTGGTGCTGGTGACACCCTCCCTCAGTGGGAGTGGACTCTGTGCACGGATGTACTTCCACCTCCTGCCAAGCCCTCCCTTTGTTTACTCTGCAAGCACTTCACCAAAGACCTTCCTGCTTCTCCCCACCAAGATGATGGCTCTGTCTCCACTGTTTAACCCTGTTTTGAACATATGCCTTCCTGCACTCCTGCTCCTAGTTCTGGCCCAAGAGCACAGTTAATGAGTTCTCTCATGTTGGCTGAGATGATAATTTAGGACAATACGTTCCCAGCACATGCAGGGAATTGTCCAACAGATGAATGTGTTTATTTAGGAAGAGTATCCCTAATGTTTATCAGTTTCCTGGCAGATAGGACACACAAATGATCCACAGTCTCTGGACTAAGTATTGACCTAGAGTCTTTCAAATGAAGCTCAAGTCTCTTCCTCACTTTCTTTACCAAAAGGGAAACATTTTTCCTGGTGGTGACTCTACAGCGATGATGCTCAGAGACCCAGACTCAGAGATCCATGGACCCATGTTCAGCTCTGGTTTCATCCTGATGCTAGCACTTCTGCAAGTGTAAGTGCCACCATGAGATACTAAGGAGCAGCAGGGCCACGAAATACGGAAAATATGAGATGGATCCAAAGAGACTAAGGAAATAGAAAGATATGGGAACTATTACCTTTGGATTCATTTCCATCAGGCCAGGTCTGATGGCCCCATCAGGCCTCTGTATCTGTGCTCCAGATCCTACAGGAATCTGGCCGGCAAGTTCCAAGAAAAATTTGAAGAAAATAGCATTTCCATATCTAGTACTTGGCAGACTAACCATAAATGTGTTACTGACCAAATTTTACCAGGCACAGGAATAGAGGGCCAAAATGCTTGCTGCTTGTTGTCCCCCCACAAGAGATTCCCATCAGTCCTGGAGACCCAGCCTCCCGTTACAGCAGAGCTCCCCTGTCTAGCAGCTGCAAGGGATACAAAGTGGGTGACCAAATCTGCCTGAGCTCTCCATGCTCACTGTGCACTGAGATGGTGAGAGGGAGTTTATAGAGCACGAAACTCGCTCAGACGAAAGGTCAGTCCAACACCTAAGCACCACTTAAGTGCTATTTCTGTCCCTGTAGTAGGCATAAGAGGAGTAAGTGTGTACAGGCTTCCTGTGAGAGTAACAGTCATCCATGGTGAATAGCCTCTCTTCATCTTCAGGGGAAGCTTCCCCTATGAGTTGCACCAGCATCACTCTCAGCCTGCTCACAATGTACAATCCTGCCACTCTCCTCCTCCTGCAGGCTGGAACAATATTAAAGGAAAGAGCACGCAGTAAGCCCAACACCCAGTTTGCACTCAAGGAGCAAACCCACTGAGACAGGCAGTTCTCCCATTCTGCTGTCCCTTTGTAGGCTCCAGAAAATGCCAATGGTCACACTGCCTGGGCATATAGGATCACACAGTGAAAGAGTGCGTTAGTGTGCATTCCCCAGAGGAGCTGGATTAGCACTCCTTAAACAGCCTCAACAGCCATTCTGCAGCTTCTAACAGTGGAGACCTGAGTGAGCATGCAGGCTATTTTCTTGCCTTGGTGTCTCTTGAAGGAAGTAAAGTATATGCTTTGAAAAGCATAGAGTCAAAATAAAGCTCTGTTTACATAAATATCCAGAGTCATCTTTGAAGGTGCTTTTTGCACTATAAAACACAGAAGCAGAGGGAAGAAACAAATCCACTGGGGTACTGGGTTAAAAAGAAACACATGACTCCTGTTTGGTTGGTTTATTCTGGCTTCCTTGTGACACCAGTGTCACAAACCTAGTGAAGCACAGTGGTGAATCTGACTCGAGATAAGTCTTTTGAAGAGTTTCACAGTACTGATAAGAGCTGAACAAGAAAGTAAGCGCTCTCTGAGTGCAGTTGTAATAGACTGTAAGCAAATAGATGGTTGCTTGCAGAAATGATCATAAATGCTGGACTGGGCAAAACACAAATGGGTGACATTGATAAACAGGCACGGCATGAAGGATTAATTTCATATATGGTAGGTTCTTCTGGGAGAAAAAGACGAGCAAAGTTGCCTAAGTTCAAGAGCAGTATGTGGCCTCTTGAGCAAAAGGAGACTGACAGTGCTGTTAGCAGCCACCCTGTGTAAGACTATCTAGCAGAAGCTAAGTGAAGAGAGGCATTTTGTGTCCTTTAGAGATTTCCTCTCCAATTAACAAGCAGACACTACTCTCCATAAGATTAATTAAAAAAAACCCAACAAAATCCTCACAGTGATAAATCAGTTCCTTAAACCCAGTCTAAACCTTCCCTGTTCCAATTTATGACCAGTCATCCTCCTGCCATGCACTTATGAAAGAGCCTGGCTCCATCTTCTCAGTAACTTCCTCAGCTGTGCAGGTAGGCCTCTGCTCAGTCCTCCTGGAGCTGCCTCTTCTCCAGCTGAGGAAGTCCAACTCCCTCAGGTACTCCTCACAGGAGAAATTCTCCATCTCCCAGTTACCTTGGTGACAACCCCCTTGATGCACTCAGATTTATCCATGTCTTTCTGCTATCAGGCAGCCCAAAACTGGATATTGTATTTGAGACACAGTTTTAGGATTCTCAAGAAAAAGGGGATAATCAATCACTTCCCTGTGTCTATCTACCATGTCACTCCTGCTCCTAATGCCTTTGCACACCAGTGCTCCATGACCCCCGGTGGGTCAATCCATTCGTCCGTCCGTCCATCCGTCCGTCCATCCATCCATCCATCCATCCATCCATCCATCCATCCATCCATCCATCCATCCATCCATCCATCCATCCATCCATCCATCCATCCATCCCAGGGGTAGGAGCTGGGGTTTGTTCTTGCTGAATTTCATGAGGTTTCTGTCAACTTATTCCTACAACCTGGGCAGATGTCTCTGAAAGGCAGCCCCCACACATTCAATTTTTTTTTCTGTTGCAAGCACAGGGACCTTTCTGAAGATGCATCTACAGATGTGCCTTAATTAATTCTTTGTTACAGCTTCAGATGGAAAATACAGAGAACCATATTTTAAAGACCAAGATGACTCATTAGGACTGCCAAAGTTGTGGAAAAGAGAGTAGTTTAGACACATGCAATTCTTGCCCCAAAGGAGCACAGACTCTGCAGTAAGGTTCATCCATCTTTTCTTTCTGCTTCCTTTCTGAAAAGAGGAAATCATACTCATGAAATTTCATACTGACATTTTATGGCCGAAATTCCTGGCCTGTTTCTAGAAAAATGCCGCTGAACAATATCTGGAAAAGTTTGCCCATCTTTGAAGTAAAGGCACTGGCAACTTTGTGAGCTATTGTGCACGGTGATGCTTTGCACAGTTCTAAGTCAAAAGAACTTCTCCACACATTGCAAGATCCCAGGAGATTTGCTGGATTTAGTAAGAAAATCCAAGTGTATTTCTTCCATCCTCCCCATTGTCATGCGGAGTGAGAACAAAGAGGGTGATGTATTATGTTCTGGCTCTTGTATCACCAACAGATTTGGTAGGAGAGAAGAGGCCACAGAATCTCTTATATGTATCATCTGCAGGAAGAGAAGGTTTCAGCTTGACACTCTCCAGCAGAAGTTTGTGGTGCTGGGAGTTGGGAAAAAAAATACACAGGAAAAAAAAAAAAACTTTAAAAAAGCACCTTTCTGCTGTCAGCTGAGCACAACAACGCCTGAATCACTACAACACAGTTAAATGAGAAGACAAGGGCAAGTTGCTTTCAGAAGCACCTCTCCAAGCAGAAAAGCCATTTAAATGAAGCAGGACAGAGCCAGCCTGCCCATGGCCACTGCACACTTTAAACACACTGTCCTGGCAGGTGGCACCAGATGGCACTCTTACACAAAAGCTTCTTTTTCACAGGGTCTGCCTGCAGGCAGAAGTTGTGTTTAACTATAAAAAGGTACCACCTGTATTGGTTAGGGGTTCCCTGACTTCTGACCACAGCCCATGTTGCACCTGGTAAAAGGGCTGGTGCCACTACATACTATTTTCATTTTGGTAGAGGAATAAATGGTCTTCGCATAAAGCACTTCCTATCAGCACAGCTTTATCCACGCTGTACAGAATTAGGGAAAGCATAAAACTCCTAGCAACAGGTCTCTCAGATATGAGCAGGCAAGGC
>JANPWX010000031.1:4952626-4970567 GCA_024734555.1 Trochalopteron elliotii
CCCGCCTCCCGGGCAGCCCCCGCTCCGCCGGGCGGGGCGAGGCCGGTGGCTGCCCGGGGCTCCCGTGCTCTTCCCGGCGCTGCGGAGGGACCTGAGGGCGCTGCTGGTCCCCGGCGGAGCCGTGTCAGTTTGACGAACTGAACAAACCCTCCTTTCGGCAGCCGCTCGGCCGGCTTTGGTGGCTCCTCTGCATCCCTCGGGGAGCAGCGCCGGGAAAGATGGACATTCCGCGGGGTCGGAGGCTGAAGGGCAGCCGGCAGGGAGGTCTCCTTGCCCCCGCTCCCCGCAGCGGGCTTGCAGGTCGGCCTAGCTGCAGCGGCACATGTGGCTGCTCTGTAATTAAAGAGCTGGGCACCATTAAAGAGCTTCAGGAAGATTATATGGTTTCAGATAAATAGGATTATGGATCCCTGTCCTTCTGATCATTACTCCAACCAACACTCAGGAAAACCACTTATAATAATCCCGTTGAAGAAGCCCTGATGTTTTATTAATCTGTCCCTGTTTTCCTGGCTCCACAGAGAACAGACTGGACTCCCAGCTCCGAGAAGGGTCTTTCTTGGTCACAGGCATCTGGAGAAAAAACCCCAAAGACAGCAGTGCATCTCTCCTGGGGGAAACCTGGCTGCAAGTTGCCAGTGGTGAGGGTCCTGGCAAAGAAATGCTGATTTGAAGCTGGCTGGAGCCTGTGCTTTAACTGGAGTTTTCATCCATCCAGGCTCTTGCTCCACATTCTCCATGGCTGTCAGAACTAAAAGCACAACCCAAGGTGCTCCTTGGCTACTGGTTGCACAAGCAGCCACATCCTGCACACAAAAGCCTTTATACTTACACACAATGTGCTCTTTCAGTCACATTTACTTTTACCTTATGTTTCAGTCAAGTGTAAAGAGCCTTTGGGTAAAAGGTCAGAGACATAAACTCAGCCAGGATGGAGATGTGTGAGAAAATAATGCTGTTCCTACTTCCTGAATGGTAAAGAAACCTCTTTGTTAATGTGGACGCTGGTGGGTTTAAAGGGGGAAACACAAAAACCTTTGCTACTGTAAGATGGGAAGAAGAAATATGTCCAGATCCTTCAGCAAGAAGTAAACCTGTCTCCAAGTAAGGGGGAAGATGCCTTTCCTTTAACATCCCAGTCAGGAGGGTTCTCAGCTGCAAGGAGTAGACAGACCGAATCCTGCCATAGCAATGGAGTGACAGCCAGAGTCACAGAGCACGGACAGAGCCACAGCAGGGGCAGCTTCCCCTCCTGCCACTAACCAAACACGGATATTGCTTTCCTAGCTATGAAGACTCACTGATGAAACCAAGACTTTCTGGTTCAGTGCCTTGTCCAAGCTAACACAAGGAAGTCTCTTCTCAGGACACACACTGTATTTATCTTCAGGCTGAGGAAGCTCAGATGGTGTCAGCTACGGTTTGCACAGCATGGGTGGCAGTGTCATCAGAAAAGGTCAAGCAAAGTAAACCTCACTTGTTTGTCTGTGCTCTGAAGGGAAAATGCTTTGGCACAGTCAGACAGGAGCTGTGAAATCCATTCTGGAGATTAAAATATCTCAGAAAAAAAATGCAATTGCCTGCTCTGAAACCCTGCTTCTGTTGAGTGCTTTTAGTACTGAGTAACTGCCCAGATGCAGCTTCTCTACCTATCACTGCTGCACCTTTGCAGGCAAGGAAGAATCGTAACAAATATCCCATTTTGGTATTGAACAGGAAAGCTGCCCTGTCCTATCTCGGAGAACTCTGATGGGAACCCCCATCCATAGCATTTGTGTAGAGCTTTGAAATGGGCTCTTTGCCTATGTCAGACATGAGTGCAGTTCACTAAAGGCAATGGAAATACCATCTAGGTGGTCAGAGAGTGTTGCTGCTGACCCTCTGGAAGCAGAAAGGAGAGTTATTTCTGCAGGCAAACAGTTTTGTGCTCTAGAAGAGACCTGGAGACAGGTAAATTGTTGATGGGTGAAGGGAGGTGATTGCAGAAAAATTCAGATATGCTGCTGCAGCTGGCCATGGGTGCCTGCAGCAAAGGGGGAAAAGGACAGGCTGAGGGGTACTGCTGAAACAGAGGCCTGGCGACTGCAGCACTTGCAACACTTGAATGGTGTGTCACCCTTACTAGAGCATCTTTAAAACCAAGTTCTGCAGCCATCTCTTGGGACATAGATACAGCAGAGGAGGAAACAACCCTGGGGCAGGGGCTGAATTACATGATCATTCAAATTCCTTCTCAGCCCAGTTTTCTCTAATTTTATACTTAAATTTATTTGCAATCAGATTACAGCAGGAGATTGATATAGCTACCAAGTATGTTCAGGCTGAATAAGTCAAACTGACAACAGGTAAGTCTTCCTGGCCTCACAATATTTGGTACTGCAAATACACATGTGTGACCAACCAAGCTAATTTTATCACTGCTGAGAAGTGAATCATCAGTTCATTTCTCATAAGAAAAGGATCCTGCTCTCCTGTGCTCCATCCTGCACTCCATCCTGCCTGGTCCTGCTCCCACTGCTTGCCTTTATGTCCATGAAGTGAGAACTGCAAGTCTCTCGTCCTACCGCTTTGCATTTGCTTTGCCTTCACCCTGCATTGTTGAGAGCAGGACACACAAGGTAAGCAGGCCTTGGGCTTGAACACGTGGGCAGCAATCCAGGTCATTCTGCTACAAGCCAAGCTGAAGCTTTTGGTTCTCCCACCCAGGACTCTGCCAGGAGGTTTCACAGACTCTTCGAGGATGAGTGTTTGTTGAGGAATGCAGGGTGAAAAGTCAGTGATTTTTGGTCTGCTGCATGCAGGCTCTGTTGTTACAGGAGGGGTCATCTGTGTAATGTTTGCAGCCTGGACAGCTGGTATGGGAATGATTCATGCTGTTAGAACTGCTTTGCTTTGGGGGTCAGGCTGGCTCTTTAGGACTGCCACCAAAGACAAGCTTTTACTTCAAGTCTGTGAAAGATACCATTTGTCCTGTTTATTTTTCCAGTGTTGGTGTTCATATGGATGGAATAGACAGTTTCTGCCACAAGCTGTCTTCCTAGCCATGAAGGTTTTCTGGAGTCATTCAGGCTCCATATTTTGGCCCTTCAGTAGCTCTTTGCCAACAGTCTTGCCTTCATTTTGCTTTGTCTTTTCTCTGGATTGATTACTTCTCCATATGTTGCTTTGGTGTGGTTTTGCTCACTGTTTTGTGCACCACGGACAGAGGGAGCAACTGTTGCATTGCAGGTCTCCTCTGCTCCTGAAAGCCCACTGAGAACAAGGTGAGGATGCAAAGGGGACTTTCCATAGAAGAGGTACTACAGTCTCCAGACAGGCTCTTAGGAATCAGGTCATGTGTGATGGCACAAGTAGTTATACATCCAACCCTTTGGCTGTGATCTCTTTATTTAGGTTTTTATGGGACAATTAAAAAGTCAGGAAAAAGTCAAGATAGGGAGTGATACAGCAAAACATTCTCTAGAAAAAGGTAACTTTTGAGGAAGGACTTGCAATCACTGGAGCCTTTCTTTGCCCTCTGATCCACAGCCCTGCCTCATCCAGGAAATCTCTCTCCCTTTTGATTTCCTTCCAGCAGCTGGTTTAAACTCCCTCTCTTGCACACACACTTCTCTATCCAGCCAGCTTCAGCTGCTTTCCATTTCCTTCCTCCTGCTGTGTACACTCCCAGCCAGGTACCCAGCACACCTGTTCCCACCACTAGCAAGCAGCAGTGGGACAGGAAGGGGAGCCAGCACAGAGATCACATCCATTGCAGCTCCCTGCAAAAAACAGAGAAGGGGGTAACACCTGTGAACCAGTGTTCATTCATCTGCTGCCACAACTGAAAGAGGCAATGAATTGTGTTGTGCATGTTGCTTTGTGTGCAGCTACACAGAACATCAAATTAAATGTCTGCCTGCAAGTAGACACACTTCCTCAATGAGCACCAAATGCAGGTAGGTGTGAGCCATGCTGGAGCACTGCAGAGGAGTGCAGACACACACGTGTGTGTCGTAAGGAAACGTGCACCCCAAGTTGTGCTTTTTCCCCCCCATCTTGCTTAGGAAGTAGAGGGGAAAGTGAAGAGCATATTAATTGCATGTTTGCATATGGCAAGGATCCATGAATGCTGTGGTTTCAGTGAGCACCCTAATGCTATGTGGAGAATGAAAGGGAAGCCACAGAGCTCAGTACTGCAATTATTATTCTTTCTGGGGTAAACTTGAGGCCCTTGGATAGATTTAAATCAGCCTTGCAAACAAGGAGCGAGTGACAGACAAGGAAGGAGGAAAGACCTAGGTAAAGGAAAGCCTTGAATGCAAGACACTGGACCCTAGGAACATCCCCTCACAGAACCCCTTTAGCCTCCTGGGAATGTGGCTGAGCTGCCTGTGACTGTATGTCTTTCTGCAATATGTTAGAAAGCAAACAGTAAATGGGTACTGTAACAAAATATGAGAACTGAAAACTCACCACTTGGAAATAACTGATATAGGAGAAAAAATCTCTTTGTAATTCCTTTATTTCTTAATGGCAAGCTAAGACTGTTCTTTGCATTGTGTCCTTTTCCTTCTCTATACCTCTGAAAGAGCATAGGCTGGCAGTCTCCCTGGGGAATCAGACAGCTTTCATACTGACTAGGTGCAGAGTAACTTCAGTGTGAGGGCATCTCTTTCCAGCAGTTTGTTAGCATTTGAAGACACTATGTGAATGGGAAGCTGCAGGACGGCAGAAGAGAGTAACCACCTCTGCTTCCTATGCACTACTTTTTATTTACTAGGCTTTTAGCCTTCATGGTTTCAAGACCTGTTTGCAAAAGGGACTCAGGCAGACTTCACAGGGCTGAAGACAACTTGAAGAGTCATTCTTAGGGGGATGTATCTCTATCTCCTCATTTCTCCCAACCATTTCCTACAACTCAAATCTTTCCCTAGGAAGGATGAAGAGCTGCACACTCTGACTGAATTTTACTACAAGAAGATACCTTGCATGAAGGAGTGGGAAGCAAATGGCTTTGGTGCAGGAGGCAGCTGAAGAGCTGCTGGAACAGGACTGAATGAGTCAGGGCAAGGGATGGCAATAACTCTGCTTTGACACATTGTATGTGCCATATAGAGCCAACTCCAAACTCCCAGTTACCCACATGAATGACTAGAGGGCAATCCATGCAGATTTGTGCCACTTGACCTCTCAAGCATGGTAGAGAAGTTGGACACTCGCATCTTGGCTACATCCAACAGAATCTGGTTACAACCAAGCAGATACAGCACACATAGGATGGTTAGGGGAGTGGGAGGATGATATTCCCTGTACTGCCAAGAGTTAAAAGCAAGATCCAGATCCACAAGAAATCCTGTGAGGAGAAAAGCACAACCCAGCAATTCAGGCATGTCTCACCCCCGTTCAAATGACATTGTTTCAGTGCTGTCTGCCTCACCCCTCAGTGGTAATTACAGACTTTCACTACAGGGGGAAGAGAACACGGTGGAAGAAACTTTCATTACAGACATCTAGAGAAAAGCAACCCCAGTGTAATGTCTCAGGCACATAGCCAGGATCAGCCACCAAAGCAAAACACATTTAGGACAAAAATAAAAAGGGGACAAGTGTTAAGTGATTTGGGAAGATCAGAAGCCCACCAGGTTGGCTGCTGTACAGTGCTGGGTGTGGGGAGCACTTTGGAGGAACTGGAATGCTGCCCTGCTTTTAAGTGGTGCGGTTTGCATTTACATTTTTCCTTCCTTCCTCCTTCTCTGGGTGCTTGTTATCCCTGATGTCTGCATGTGTCCCTTTGTCACCCCTGGCAAACACCAGTGGGCTGGGAATGGATGGTTTTCCTAGGCTTCCTAGCTTGATGTTTGTCAAAGGGGCACATATAGCTGTAGGTGTCCTTGGCTGACCCTTTCCTTTTGCACACCTAGCTTAAGATACACACTCAAGAACAGGCTCCTTGTATCCAAGCTGGGGACTCCTCCTCGCCTTGTGTGTATTACATGGGCCCAAAGTTTGATTTTTTTACAAAGGATGCAAGAGGGTTTTTCTTCCCAGCAGGTCATGCATCTGCCCATGACCATTTCCTATTGCTGTGGTGTTGTCAAGGGTGGTGTTGACCTACCCTCAGGTGGCTGACACCTCTGGCAAAAAAATGGTCTTATTTCTGCTGCTTTTTTTCCCTCATTCCAACTTTCTATTGACAAGTGGCATAGGTCCAAGCTAAGTTGCTCTTTTTACCCCTGGGCATTCACATGTGTGAAACTGAGAACCACTATCATGGCATGGTAAACTCAGTGTTTGTGGGAGAGATCACTTCAGCGACAAAATTTTCCTACAGAGCCCTTTTTTGTTGCTGGTGCTAACACCTTGCTCTTGCAGGATCTGGAGTATGATGCTACATTAGAAAGATACTTCAAACCAATAGGCCTTGTCCCCAGGCAGCAAACAGCAGGGATGGGAGAGGACCAGGAGGACAAAAACGTTCAATCAGAGTGCTGTTAAGATGTGTCTAGGGAACTGGCTGAATTTTAATTGTTCTTTCCTACTCAGTGAGTGAGCACAGGAAAAGATTTACCTTCTGGCCTTTCCATTTGGGCATGTTGACATTTCCAGGCGGGCACTTTCCTCTGATGGAGAGGTTTGACGTCAGGTGGGCTGATTAAAGCCTGCAGTGCCTCTGACTCATTTGGCTACGTCCTGTGCAAGGGGATTTGTAATGTGTCTCTTGTCTTTCTTTCACTTGTTATGGTTGGTTTTAAATAAATAAAGCTAAGCTCAATTCACAACTTCAGGGAAGACGCAACTCGGCTCAGGCTCAAATACGCATTACCATGGCAACCGATGCTGTCAGGCACACACAGACCTGTCACTCCCCTGCCCTCCTCTCCCTGCCCAAGCAATGCATGGGGCTGGGGTGGGATGCAGGAAAGCTGGGTGAGGCTGGCACTGTCCACACCACCTGGGCATGCAGTTGTTCTTGGGAACTGGCCTTGCTGCTCTCCCAGCCTCAGGAGGGCTCACCTGGGCCACCCTCATGCTGAGTAACAACTTCTTTGGGGGAAGCCCTGGTGAATGAAGTTGCCCCTAGTGTGACTTTCTCAACTTGCAAAAAGTAGGGAAGGGACTACCTGGATGAACAAGTCTCATACAGCTGCTGCCAAGTGTGGCATGCTCCTCATGCATGGATTGAGATCTGAAATAAAGAAATAAAAATTATCAGCTGCCTTCCATAAGCCCCACTGAACGAATCCCTCCTGATTGCTAGAGAGATGCACAGCAAGGAAACAGAAATGGGGAGAGATGTGGTTTCTGCAACTGACTGTGGGGTAAATAGGTTAGCCAAGGCAAGGAAAGACAAGGCAAGGCAAAGCAAAGGAGTAGAGTCCCTGGATCCTCTGTCCCAGAGTACCTGTGTCTCCCTGGCATACTGAGCAGGTCCCTTTGCTGCTGCCATTTCCTGTACAGCTTTTGATTAATCAAGAACTTGAGTATAGCAGCAGCCTAAAACATGAAGCACGAAACATGGCCAAAGGCAGCATCACTAAGAAAGAGGCTCTCTGAAGTGCTCAAGAACTCCCTGCCCGTGGTTCTGCACCTGTGCATCTCTAATATCCACTGATACAATCATCCAAGTTGGAAGAGAACTTTAAGATCACCAAGTCCTAACATCTACCCAGCAGTACCACAGTAACCCTTAACCACTAAACCATATCACCCAGCACAGAACCAGATGCTTCTGAAACACCTTCAGGGATGGTGATTTCACCACCTCCTTGGACAATCTATTCCTATGTCTGACTACCCTAACAATGAATAAATTTTTTCTAATACTTAATCTGAATCTCCCTTGTCTCATCTTAAGGCCATTTCATCTGGTTCTTTCACTGCAGGCATGGTAGAAGAGATCAGTGCCTCTACCTGGACAGCACATCAATGTCCTTTTTAAAGTGAGGGGCCCAAAACTGGATGCAACACTTGAGGTGTGGCTCACCAGTACTGAGTTCAGAGGGGAGATCATTGCCCTGGCCCTGCTGGCTACACTATTCTTGATCCAGGCCAGAATGCCATTGGCCTTCTTGGCCACTTGGACACACACTGGATCATGTTCAGCTGCTGATCAGCACTCCCAGGTCCTTTTCTGCTGGGCAGTTTTCCAGCCACTCTTCCCTCAGCCTGTAGTGCTGCTTGGGGTTGTTGTGACCCAAGTGCAGGACTCAGCCCTCTGCCTTACTGAACCTCATGCAGTTGTCCTCAGTCCATTGACTGAGCCTGTCCAGATCCCTCTGCAGAGCCTTCCTACCCTCAAGGAGATCAACGCTCCCACACAACTTAGTGTCATCTGCAAATTTACTGAGGTGCCATCCATGCCAATGTCCAAGTCATCAATAAAGATGTTAAACAGGACCAGCCCCAAAACTGAGCCCTGGAGAGCACTGCTAGCAACCAGCTGCCAAATGGATTTAGCTCCATTCACCACAACTCTCTGGGCCTGGCCATGTAGCCAGTTTTTACCCATTGAAGAGACCACCCATCCAAACCACGAGGAGCTAGTTTTTCTAGGAAAAGATGTAATAGAGAAATGAGACATTCTGGTTTGTGTGGCAAACAGGGCCAACAGTGTTGTCAGATCTTCCTTTCTTCAAGTATCTCAGAACATTTAGCAGTTTTCTCAAAGCCTGGGCACCTGAAGTCCTGGAAACATGGAAACTTCTTGCCTTCCCTGCTCTTAGGTGACTTCTGACAGTTGCAGGGAACTGGCTGAAAATGCATCCCACTGGCTCTGACATAGGCGGGCAAACCTAGGAAACCATCATTTAAAAAAAACCCCTGGTTTTAATCCTATTATTTTTAGATCACCCCCATTGAGTGAGTTCTGAATTACAGTTTTTGGATTGGCTTGTGGGCAAGCACAATGCACACAGGAAAGTGTTTGAGTACTGTCCCACTGACCTGAGCTGCACCAAGAGGCAGCATATACCCCATTGGACTTGTACAGGGGCACGAAAGGGCACAAAACAATTGAGCCAAGAATCCAGTCTTCCCAAATAGATCTATAGGGCTGGGGAATGCTTTCTAGCTTAATCCTCATTTTGTAGGTTTAATGCTACCCCATGTGGGGTGCCATGTCTTTTTTCTACCACGGATGGTTTGAAATTAACCTTACCTCCTACAGTCACAGCACCCTGCCACACTGGGGAAGTTAATAGCATCAGAAGAGTTTGAACTTGTGAAATGTTTCTATGACTGCATAGATTGAGCCACATTACCATGACAAATCAGTGAAATCTGAGAAATCTAATTTACAACACAAATTTCTTTTTTGTGTGTGTCTTTCCCAACTCCAATTCAAGTCAGAGAGTGTCTGGATTGTGCAGTAACTCTAATCTAGGAGAGCTGTGGGTGTAAGTAGCATGAAAAACAATTGCATGAGGTCTCCAGGGCTGGTCTGCTGTGACTCCAAACCCTAAACTGCTTATCCCATGAACGTGGTTTACAACAGCAATGGATCCTGGCGGAGCTGTGTAACCAGCACTTAAATAAAGGGGAGGCAGCAAGACCTCCTGAATTGGTGGCATCTGTTCTGGGAAGGGCTGGCCCAGAGGCAGCCACAGCAAGAAGGTACTGAAACCCACTGTCTCCTCCTAGAAACAGAATTGAAGGTCACAAAGTAAAGACCCCTGCAACCAGCACTTGTCTCTAATTAAAAATAAATCCTTTCATGCACAGACAGTGGTTTGAGGAAGGAAAATACTGAACAACAGTGAAATCTTGGAGAGTTCATGGCTGGACACCTTGGAGTGGAAACACAAGTGGCATCAATTCAGGTAAAGCTCTATACCCCCAGCCACTGGCTGCAATGCACAAGAGTACTCCGTTCTCTCAAATTTAACTTCTCTCACAATAAAACTGATTTTTATGGTGCTTTTATCTACGATAGTGTGAAAGTAACTCAGTCCTAGGAACAACAGAGATGAAAGTCTGCTTGGTGTCACCAAGCCACCTCTGAAGCCAGGAAAATCATGATTCTCTGTGAACAGCTGGTGTTTTGCCCCAGTATGGGAATTAGCATCATTATTTCCAAGTGATGGGGGCTGCCACTGTCTCTGCCAGAACGATAAACAAAACAAAGCACTGTGGTGTGGTCCTCCTACCCCCTGTATTGTACTCTCAGGACTAGGAGACAGCAGAGATATTTGGGCACTTAGCAGGCTCACTTCTTCCTTTAAAATACACTAAAGGAAATACTGGTAAAATACATTATATGAATGGCCCACATAACTTACTGCTGTCACTTATAACTGAGAAGGAACTGCTAAGAAAGGAACTGATATTTATAGGGGTGAAAACATTCTTCTTTATTCCGAGGGCATGGCTTACAGTCCTATGAGCCCTTTGCAGAATTCAGGTTTTCATAAAGTACCTGAAACAGGGGTTTGAAAATGAGGAACCATTAAAAAACCTCAGCACCCTAAACTCCACATCAAACCAGAAATGTTTCTCATGAGCAAGTTAATATATAAATATACTTCACATCATATCTTTATTTCTGTGGAAGACTATTACATTTCCAGGAAGTACCCAGTGCCTCCTGGCACAGACCAAGGGAGGCCATGACTCAAACAACAGCTGTAATGATCCCATCACAGACAGAATATTTTGCAGTATTCTACACAAATATTAATTCTGGTGCCAGCAAGTACTTTTGCCTGATCTTTTGCTGCCTGGTCAATCCCATGTAAGTCACTCTTCCCTCACTGCAGGCTGCCGTCCTCTCCTTCTTGACCAGATACCCAGTGGATTATTTTTGTCTCAGATCACATAGTCCCAATGGTACAATTACACACTGACCTCAAAGACTTGCTTTTAAAATTACCCTTCTTTAGCAAACCCTCTGTCTAGTGGGTTGGGTGGTTTTCTTATTTTTTATTTTTATATCTAAATGGTTAAATAGTGGGTGTGGTTGGGGAGAGAGGAAAAGAAGAAAGAGAAAGAAGCAGACAGAGCAAACAGTAGGGGAGACAGTTGTGAGGGCCACAAGTGTGCTCAGGAAGGGGAAGTCCATGTGCTCCAAGGAGAAGACGCTTGTCTTCCTCTCTTTCCTTGGTAGCATCTTCTCCTGGAAGGTCAGTTCTTCCTGTCAACAAATGTTATTTCACTACAGAGACAGTCCCTCTTCCTCACAGCTACAACTAGGGATTTATTCTTGGGAACCACTACCTAAACCAGAGACCAAACAAACCAGCAACTTTCAAATATGGCATGAAACTTGGAACTTTGCTGCAAGTGCTCACAGATGTTAAACGTTTTACAAATAGAAGAGACAGAAAAGCAACTCAGAAGGGCTCTGAAGGGCCTAGAGGCAAACAAGCCTAGGACAGGGGTAGGCAATCATACCTGTAGAGATGTGTTCACAGTGAAACCCACGTAGGACAAGTGTCATTTGTCCATGTTGCTGTTCAGCTGACAGTTCCACCAAATTTTTGAAAGCCTTCATAGAATGCATGAAATCTCTTCAGGAGAGATGAGCATCTTCTTTGAGGATGATGAGCTGGAGGGAATAGGACATCAGTCTGTCCTTGCAAGGAAAAAAAAAGGAAGCAACTCACAGGCTGACAGAAGAAACTTCAAATATGCTGCAGCTTCTCACATCCAGGGTGCACACTACTTTTTGAGTCTGCTACACAATAGGATTTTCCCCTCCACACTATAAATAGCTCTAAAACCCGTCTGAAATGGTTTTAAGGCTGACGGGAGCTGCAGTGAATTGGCTCCAAGTGATAAAAGGAGCTTTTTCTGGGCTGGTTGTGAAAGCTGGCCTTCTAATAGCTGCCTGTCACCTGGGCAGTGGCTGCTCTTCCATTGTGCTCATAATGGTCTCCTTCACCCTTCACATCTTCAGGAGTGTGTATCTATCCCACACTGTTCTCCATACCTCATTTTCTGCAGTCTTTTCCACACACTGGCTATGTCTCAGTCCTGACAGGATGAGCTCCCTTTGTATCAAACCTCACCAACAAAAGGTCAAGAGTAGTATTTGGAGAGGAGGCCTGCAAACAGTGCCCTGATATATTTGAGAAGAAGGCAACTGTCACTCGGGTGACTCTCGCTCTGCATGGGAGTTTGATTGTGTAGGACAGATGTGAACACCATCAGACTGGAAATGATCTTCGAATGTTTGGTATAGTCCATGTCCCAGCTGTCTGGGAAAAGACAATCCTCCTCCCTTTGTTCTTCCTACAGCTCCCCTTGGACACAGCATCTTTTCCCCTTCTCCACTCACTACACCATTGCACTGGGTGTTGCCCTGTGCTGTTGCACAGCTGGCTTCACCCACACCTGCAGTGACAGTTCACCTGGGTGAACTGATTTTTGGTTTGAGAAGGGTTTTTTTGTTAATTTTTGAAAAGCTTTTGAAGCCTGTGAAATTGAAATGTACTTGATACCTTGCTGGAAGAGACAACAAGCTGGTTAACACAGCCTTGGCTGCGGCAGAAAGCAGTATCAGAGCTCTAGTTAAGTGATACCTATAAATGCTGGCAAGGGGCACAGTAAGGATGAACAGGCTGTATACTCACCACTTCTCTCATTTGGGTTTAAAAAGCCAAATCCACCTACCAACATTTGCTGAACAGAGTTTGTTTCATGAATATCAGTCAGCAAGATGTCAGTCAAAGGTATTCATCTATAAAACAAAAAATTCAAATTCCAAACTCTGCTCTTTTAATGAGCTCTGGTAAATTTGCTCCCTTTTACAGTCCCGGGGTCAATCAATTAGCAACTGCCTAGGGGAGAAACATAATTAAGCTCAGATAACACAACAAAAGTTTCATCTCCTTGCCCTCCCTCTATACACATCCTCATTTACACATCTGGATAAAAGCTTCACTGCAGTGCCTGGAGAGAGCAATTGCTTCAAGCAGAGTCTCTGAGAGCACATCTGAGCTCCCAAAAAGCATTGCAAACTCTTGCATCATGCAGAGGCAGGAGAAGGCAAAGCAGCTAGGAAGCGAGATCCACTCTGGCAAGCTGCTGCCACGGGGATAGGGTGTCACTGGGAACAACAAAAGGTGGTTTTACTGAGGAAACGTGGTGCCACGACTTATTAGTCTTCCAGCAGAAGCAGGAACCCAGCGCTGCTCTGATGGTGCTGCTCTTGCAGCAGGAGCGAGCCAGCCATTCAGGACTAGTCTGACAAATCTGGCTCCAGCTGCTCGACTTTATTAACGACAGAAACCCTGGAGGGGTGGGATCCAGAGGCATCACAGCGATTTTTTTCCCCTTTCCTAAGCACAAAAGACAGAAGTGGAATGTAGCTGAGGAATGCCTTGCCCTTGGAAGGGATGTAATAAATCTCCTTGGATGTGATATTTGGTTTATTTTGTGGGAGTCATTCAAAAGGAAAATGCAGATTGTGGGGCTTAGTGCTCAGCCTATGCTGGCAAAGGATCCCCGACAAAGAATGTCCATTGGCAGGGAATTTCCTGACTTTGCAAGTGAGCAAACGCCTCTTTCTGTTACTCTAAAAGCTGTTTTGTTATTATATAAAAGGTTCTATAAAGCAGACAGTGATCAGTTCTACTCCAGATCCACCAGAAGAAGGACAAATAATCATCAGCCTTATTTGCAGGAGGAAGGATCTGTGCTATGCTCAAGAAAGTGCTTTTTGTCCAGGACTGTCTCCTGGGCCACAGGGGGCTGCTGGGGAGGCTGTGGCATCCAAATTGCTGGAAGCATTTAACGCCCACATCATGCTCTGCTCCTGGGTGACTCCACTTTGGAGAAGGGGGGATAGCTTCAGAGATCTCCCAAAGTCCCTGTCAGCCCTCTGGTGATTATTACTGTATGATTATTATTTAATAGCAGGAGTTGCCACCTTTGGGATAGGGGCTTAAGGAGGATTCTTCCTGTGCCAAAGGTAACTGGACCTAGGGATGCATTAGCAGGCAGAGGTCAGGGAAGAAGAAAACAGAAGGGTACTGATGTGCAGATGGATTGGATTTACTGCAGCAGTATGGCAAAGAAAAAGCCCAAAGGTGACTATGGACCCACCACAGAGCAAAATAACACCAGGCTCACTGACAGTGCTAGGCAGGGAGAAAAGGGTTCTCAGGTCTCCAGGAGAACTCCCTGTCATGACAGAGGCCAGATGGCTGTAAACCACCTGGGAACCCTAAACCAGGTTTAGAGGGGACCTGAAAGGGAAGAGGAGCAGACTGCATGGAGGCTACCAGAGCTGTCTGCAGCAGTTCCACCACTGAGAGAATCGCCACAGTAGAAGGTAGAGGGGACAGTCAGCCACTAGGGATATAGAAGCCTTTCTTCCATAAATACTTAATTATTGCCACGAGTGGTAAAGTTCCAGCCATGAAAAGCCCAAAGCCCTTCCACCTGTCTGTTTGGATGGAAGTGGGGTAGCCTGAGCAGGCAGAGCTGCCATTAGAGCACCAGGACACCTGAGGAAAGCTGGGAGTGTGATCCCCACCCACTCAGTGAAGCCCAGAAACTGCCCAGATTATGAGTGGTGGCATCACTGATGGAGACCACAGTTCAGAGGGGTCAGCCACACAAGCCTTTGTCTTGTCGCTCTGCTCATCCTCCAGAAATACAGTTTTGCTCACTCCATCAGGTTCTGGAAATTCCCCTTTCTCATCTGCTTATGAGAAGAGATTAAAAAGGATACCAAATGTTTGCTAAGATTTTGATTTCCTAGAAGAGAACATGTTTGCAGTGCTCAGTGGAGGGATGAAGGCCGCTACAAGAGATTGTAAGAATCCTTCAGGTTGTCCTCCACCATTGTCACCTGCTGGAAATTACATGTTTTCAGTCTCTCCTGTCTTGTCAGGGAACACAAATATTTTCTGCGCTGCACCCTGTGTTTTCACGTGGAGAGGAGGTGCCTGTGTGAAGCAAGTGACCTTATCAAGAAATTAGCACTCTTGGGTTATTACCAGGGCTGGACTGAGCACTTTGCTGCTGTTATCACTGCTATTGATTTTACATTTATAGAGACCTGCAAATTTACACAGTGCTCAATAAACATAAAGTTTCCTGGACTGCAACTAGTATAGGAGAACTGGGAGGTGTTTAAAAAAACCCAAACAGCACAACATCATTAAAAAAAAAAATTACATGACATTTCTATGTTATTTTTTCCACTACAGTCATAGACTGAAGATTAGGGGAGCTGTTGCCACACTCCCATACCACCACACACACATCAAGACACTGCAAGAGCAAACAGATCTAACATCTTCCCAGACAAAATGGCAATTTTGTACCATTTATCCCACTGACATCATTCAAAGTTTTGGACAGAGGAGTCTAAATTGTGTTGGGTAAGAGTAAACCAGCAGAAGACCTTGGGTTCTACTGCTGCTGTGCCACTTAAAATTTCACCCAAGTTTTCCAAAGATGCAACCATTTTCCTCCTGCAAGAGTGTGGCCATGAGTCTCAGACCAGGATACGACATGGGACATTGCTGGACTGAGGTATTTGTGAGCAAGAAAGTGACAGTTGAATTAATTCCCTCAGGGCACAGCACCATTATCATCACAAACATTTTGACTGTGGACAAATTATTTGTTCGTCAGCTTAAAAATTAAACCCTTTTGTCTGGTGGGTGTTTAAAGAATACGTTTTTTCTAAAGGAACCTCTGAGAGCAGAATTAAGATCCCCATCACCTCCACCACACATCTGAAAATATCACTTGTGACACTTTGTGGCAGAGAGACTCAAAAGAAGGGAAAGGAATAGCGAACAATCAGGGTGACAAGGAAACTGGAAGATGCAAGGGAAAAGTGGAAGTCATGCGGCCTTGACAAAAGGGAAGGGAGCACATGCTGAATCCAGATAATCTCTGAGGAATTAAATAGGTAGGTTGAACAATTTATAAGTGGAAGCAGTGGGTTAGGCTCCAGATTTGAGTCATCACATATTGATGGTCACAGGGGACTAGACAACAGTAAGATTAAGCCTAGTGTTTGGGAAGCACTCAGGTAAGTGGAAACAAATGCCTGAAGGTGATCTTTGAGGGAAAAAAAACCCCCAAACCCAACAAAAAACCTCCCCAAACAAAAAAGGCTTGAAGTGCAGAGATGACATGTGGTACAGCTGAAACTCTGGCAGGAAACCCTGTGAGATACATGCTCCTGCCAAAAATTTGGGTCGTCTGCAGCGAGTTCTGTCTTCAGCCCCTCCCAAGGAGTTAAAAGTTCTGCCACTCTTCACTCATTGCTTTTGCTACAGACCTGGCTGTGAATCAGGCGCACTGCTCACACAGTTTACCTTGGCAGGATGTGAATGTCTACTGCGGGCTACAGGGTGTGGACAAGTGTGCCCAGGCCCTTTTCTGCACAGCTTCTCCATATTTTCTAGAGGCTGGCCATGGATGAATGGCCCAGCCTTGGAAAATATTATCGTCTCCCAGAGAATGCTGGCTCTGAGCTGTGCCCAAAGGAAGCCAGGCAGCACTCAAGGGAAAACCTAATAAGCAGCTGGGTGAAACTCCCTGGGCTCTAAACATGGAGGGAAGCAGAAACCTCCACTTTTGAGAAGTTCACCTGAGAGCATTCCCTTACATCTTAGCCTTGACACTGGGCTTTCAGCCCAGTACATGCCTATGTGCCATACACAGTGCCACCCAACAAATTTTGGAGTGCTGGGCATGTGTGGACATAGCACATTTATTTTTCTGCCACTTCCACCAGGCTATCCCAAAATACTTGACCAGGTGTTAACAGCTTGACACTCCAAGGTCCCACAGCAGAATTTCCCCAAGTACTGCTTCTAGTGAGAAGGACCCACACATCCAAACAAAGTTCTGCAACCACCTTTCCAGGTATCTTCTGAACCTCTCCCTCACAGACCAAAGGCAGTCTGTCCAGTTCTATGATCCCACAGGGAATTGCATATTGTTCTAAATAAGAATTTTTACTCTGTATGTGACTGCCTATCTTAGCAAAACAATCATGAGGGCTAAGCCGTGGTGATTCTGCTGTGTACAATGTTACTGCGGAGTCCTTGCCAGTGCCCTTCACTGAACATTTCACTTTAACCCACCATTGCTCCATCAGTACATCCTAATGCATCTGCCAGGCACAGATCATGTGATTCAATTTGGAGTTTTTCTACATGGGCCAATAGATATCAGAGTCTGTATTTGAGCATATACAAGTTATTTTCAGCTCGTCTGTGACATGCAATTCCACCCACCAGGCTTGCAGAGATATATAAATCACGGAGGTGTCTAAAATAACAGGCCCTGAGGAAACATCTGTCACCTCCTCAGGCTTGTGAGGGAGGAGGATGAAGCATTCAACTCCACAACTTACTGAATTTTCTTTTAGCTCTAAGAAAGCAGAGAGCAGCAAGTCTTTCTGACATAGCCCAGATGCCCTGGCAGTTGGATATTCTCATTGACTTCACACTGCATTTGACCTGTGAGCATAACACACGCAATACTGAGATGCTCAGCAATTTGGATGACATTTGTGCCACCTCACCCTTATCATCAAAAGAAATGGATTGCTTCAATTCTCTTTTGTTTCTGTGGGTTCCCCCCAACCCCAAATTGACTGGTGGTTGGCCCTTTGCACTCGATCTCTTTATCAAAAGAAAACAGAACTTGCTGTGCTGGAATCTACTGAGGGCTCTTCTAGTCCTGAAACCTGCCACCGTCTGCGCTGTTGGAGCGTGTGGGCCAGAGCCTCGCCCAGCCTACAGATACTCCCCTCTCTACTTGAAAAATCAGGAAAAGCTGTGAAGTTTGCCCTCTTCTCTCGCTCCTCCTTTTGAAGTGATCTGATTTTCTCTCTTGGACCGCAACCCCGCTCGCTCTTTGCCGCTCGTCTTAGTGGAGAAAGCGGCAATGGAGCAGTGCAGGAAGATGAAAGCGATTTCCCCCGGCGGGCGGGTGCCCCAGCCGCGGGGCCGCCATCAGCCCCGCCCCGCCCCACGCTCGCTGA
>JANPWX010000031.1:4975567-4997695 GCA_024734555.1 Trochalopteron elliotii
TTCCAGCAGAGAGGAGCTGCCTCCCCTCCATCCTTAAGCAAGGCCGTGGGAGAGAAGTCCTCGAATGGCTGCTCTGGCTAAGCGGCCACTTCTTCAGCTCCAGCTCAAAACGTACTGGTTTCACTAAGCCATCCAAGAGGGAAGCTTTCCTTGGGGGATGCAGGACAGAGGCGACACTAAAGCTGCCTCTTATTGGAGAGGTCATTGTGTTGGGGTTCCTGTGCGTCTTTGCACCACTGCGCTGACAGACGAGCCGCAGCCTTGTCTAAATGCCAAAACAAGTTCAAGACATAAACACGGAGGAAGATTTTCAAGGAAGAGATAACTGAGGATGTAATTACCTGTCCAAGCTGACTATTTCCTTACTGAATAAAGCTGACTCTGTAACTTAGAAGAGTGGTTTGAATGGTAGTGCTGGTTTTAACTGGTAGCTCGGTCTCTAAGTGGAATGTTGTGAGCGACATGGCATTTCATGCCAACTACAAACTTGCTGAGAGGCTGGGGAAAAACTCAACACTGAACCCCCAGAAGCCACAGCTATACTGGTGGGAGTTGCTAGCTGGCAGCTGTTTCCAGTCTGTCTCCACTGCCCTGGCAGCAAGGTTACCGTGCAGTGAGAAGTGCTACTGCTCACTGTGTGTCAGTATGTTGATGGTGTCACGTCATCTGTTCCCTGCAGGAGCCTGGATTTGCAGTGCAGAAGGATGGGATAAGCAAGGAATTAATTCTTTCCACTTTTGCTGTCTTTTGACTTATGTTCTGAATTGCATCAAACACCGACCTTTTGCAAAACCACTCAGTATTTAAAACAAAATCCAAACAAAGCTAGAAAATTAAAGTTCAGAGTTAGCCCAGGTTAGCTCCCCACCCTTGTAAAAACTAGGATTTATGAAGCATTCATAGTGCTTGGCTAAAGGGAAAATCCCATATTCAAGAAGTGATCAAAGTTGTATCAGGTAGACGATAATTAGCAGAACATGGGAAGTTGCACAGACATTAATTTTCTTGCTGACAGCAGGCTGCACTGGCAAACATACATTTAACAAAGTGAGGTAAAACGGTAGCAGATCACCTTAATCAAATGGATAGAAGAAGGAGCTGCATAAGGGCATCCTTACAGATTCTTCACACGTGCAAGAGCTGATTGCCAGTGCCATTGCTGTGTCAGTATCTTTAATGTTTTATCTTTGATGTTGGCTCAGCACACTCTAGGACCTGCAGTTTCTGCATAGAAGTAGCTCTTTAGGCTGCCTTGGGTTGCCAAGCTGTCTCCAGGTCATGGAGAGGAAAGAACATCTATAGAAACAGAAGTGGATATCAGTGGAAGATCTATAAAGTGATGCCAACTTATGAAAAATCTGCAAGCTTCATGTTAGTGAAGCTGAACACACTGTGTATTGCTTTTGGTAAGAAGCTACACAGAAAATTTTGTGTATATAAGCTGGGGAATATAAAGAATATAAAATGCATGTAAGGGCTGAGCTGTCTACTCCAGAGAGAGCATGGGCAGACCTTTCCCAACCACAAGGCACTGCAGAGACTGCAGCAAAGTTCAGCAAGTGGAACATCAGACAGAAGACTTTGGACTGAAGTCCAAATCATGGACACCAGAGCTGATGATAGAAACAGGAAACTGCTCAGGAGTAGCTTATCCTGGATCAGTTCACCAAACATCCTATTCCTTTTACCAGATATTCCATAGGCAGTTTCTCAGTTGTAGTGCATATTTATTTAAAGGGGGAAATAGCTGGATAATTGATAAGTTCTTCAGGAGATGGCAACTCAGTTCAAAAAATTAGATCTTGAACAAAGACATAGATTCCAGTGAGATTCTGGTGACTGCAGATTTTGTTTTGGTTAAAAAGTAGTCAGAACCAGAGTGTGGAGAAATCTGTCCCTGGAAGGTTATTTGGGTTTGTTTTTTATTTTTTTTCTTTTTGCCCACAATAGTACCCAATTACTGTTTCTGATACTATAATCTACTTTAATAAGCAAATTCCCTCAAACAGCAGTTGGCCCTAATATATCCCTCTTCTTTTCCCGTGTCCTTGGCCACATATTGCTTGCTGTGCTAAGTGCTAAATGGCTCTTGGAAAGTGCTAAGAGGGTGTTGTGAAAGGGCTAACCTGAGTTTCAAAATCAACAGCCTGTACAGAGAAATAGTCCTATTGATAGGTGGTACTAGCAGCACCTGGTTGAAGCCCCTTGTTTTGATAAGATCAGAGAACTAAACTTCATGGCTGCTTTAAGATAATTTAAATGAGGCCTTTTTATCTTGTGGAAGTGAAGGTTTCTTTGACCCTAACTGAAATGAAACCACTGAATGCTTTGTCTGAAATATTTGACAAGATCGGTATGTTCCTGCTAACCAGGTCAAGTTCATCCTCTCTGCCTGCTCCACCAGTGACCACTTCACCAATCAGTCTTGGCACTTGTTAATTCTCAGAACTGAAAAGCGATTCCTGGAAGATGATGGAAAGGAAGGCCCTGATGTGAACTTGTTTTCTGAAGCCGCAGACAAAGTCAGGAAGAATCCCAAAGTATCAATACTGCAAAGAGGCACTGACTTACCAACGACTGTTCAAACATTTCCCAGGTAATCAACGTTGTTTGACCATTGGCAGAAACAAAAAAAATGGATTGATGTGTTTCATTTTCTCCAACAAATGGCATCATGTTGGGGCCACCAATAAGCATTACCCAGGGTATAAACTGCAATCTACAAGTAGAGGAGATGACCCACAATACAAGAATCCCCTTACTGGCAAGAATGTTTCAAGAAAGTGGAGTAGATGGGGTCTTTCAAGTGAAGCAGTTTCCCTGGTGAACCATCTCAGTCTGAGGTTACAGCTTGTTTGTCTTTGTAAGTGTTGGAAGATGTGGGTCTTGGCCTGTGTGCACATGAATTGGGATCACAAGACACCCCTTTGCACTGTTAGTCACTGTCACTTGGGGCATCTCTGTGACACTGGGCTGTCGCACATGGATTTACTACTGGGAGTGCTGACATGGACTGGCTTCCAGCCCGAGTAAGCAAACACTTTGTGACTAATCGGCAAAGTTACTTATTTTAACTCTAACCCAAAAGATTTGCAAAAAAACAACTCCTTTAGATAGCGATTATTTTGTTTATTTTATGGGATGCTTCAGATACTATGAATTTCTGTATAAAATAGATGTAGTATCATGAACATTGAGGGCTGCCTTGATAATCGTTTTAATTTCATAATTAGATTTTTGCAATTACTGCAAGTTAGATGCTTGCTAATACATTTAAATCAGTCCAATGAATTGGGTTTTTATACTAACAACACATTTTGAAAGCACATGCTTCCCTTAAGTAGCATAGCATCTGTAACTGTTTTACTGAGCTATTTGGGTTTAAAAATGTGTTTATTATGAAAAATGCCACAGAGCCCGTTATGTCCTACGTAGTGTTTGCCATGTAAGCTATTTATAAGGCAAGCTATTTATAAGGAAAGTCATTCATAAGGAAAGTTAGTTAGAGTTATTTATAACAAAAAGCTAGGCTCATCTCATTTTATAGTTGGAGATGTTGTGGCACAGAGACAGGTGAAAAGTTTCCTCAGTTTCATGCAGAAGTCCAATTAGTCTCAACTCCCACTACCTGCCCATCCATCCCTCTGCCTGGTCAGCCACTATGCTCTTTGTTCCTCTCCACCCCACTCCACAGCAAACAGGATAGTTCAGTTTTCTCACATCCTTCCAGCTATGGTCTACTGCAGGGGACACAGCATCCTAAGTAATGATGGATCTCCATGGAACTTCTCAACTTCCCAACTTTTACAAGAATCCTATGTTTCTTGATCGATTTTCAAGACCAATATATATCTGCTAATCCCATTTCATCCAAAAGAAAGGAGATATTAGTCACTAGATTCAGCCAGTGGGGGTTGGCAAACCCATATTTGTCACTTAGCATTAGCTAGGCTTTTCTTCTCCTGGTTGAGAAACAGAGTGAAAAACTCAGTGGGTTTCAGATTTTTTCTGCATTTTTTGTTTTACTGTTTCCTCAATGAAATTCAAAGCTCTGGTATTTGAAAAAAAAAGTGCAGCCAGCTCTAGAGAAAACTGGAAGCATGGAGGAAAATATTGTCAATTTTTTCCCATTTAAATCATAACAGAGACTAGTAGCTACTGAAACAAAAACTGTCCACATGGATACAGGCAGACAAGCAGGGACTGTTTGCACTGACAAGGACTTAGGCACTTTATATTGCCTCCTAGAGGCCTCCCAGGATCTCCTCACTGGGTTGTTTAGAAATGGCTCAATGGGGAAGGCCAGGGACATAATTAATGGCCTTTTGCTGTCAGCTGCCACAGGGTTTCTTCATAACTTGGTAGGTAGGAGAAATTTGCTCTGCTTTCACTGTCAAATTAAATGTTGGCATCTGAGGGTTTTACAGCAAAATAAGTAAGTTTGTCTTCATTCTGGGATGGTATAACTCAGCCGTAGCCACACTGAGCAGGTGCCTTGAGCTTGTTTCCATCTGCATCCTACATTTGCTGCCCACTGTCAGGCCTGATCTTACCTACAGCATCCCTGGATGAAGTTGGTCACAGCATGGCAAAGGACACTGTGCACGGCCACCTCTGTAGCTCTGTGACTTCACACCCTTATGCCTAAATGGCAGGGCTTTTCAGATCTTCCTAGGGTCTCTGTTTTGAAGCAGAAACCTCTATTTGTCCCTTTTCCAGCAGTCAGCAGAAGCCAATGGTTACTGTATCGTTCTCTAGTCCTGCCTGTCTTAAACAAACCTCCTTAATCTTCCAAAGCCTCTTCTCAGGTTTGCTGGTGGGCTGTGAAATCCTCTATTTGTGTCTGTCATTCCCCATGCAAGGAAGAGCAAACTGGTCATCTGCTGCATTGTGCACCCAGCACCCCGCATTAGCTCAGCCTTTTTTTGGAACAGCATCATGCTGTTGACTTCAGTTCATGGCTGACACCCCGAGCTGCTTTTCTGCAGTACTGCTGCCTGGCCACTTAGTCCCCATTTTCTCTTTGTGCTTTTGATTTCTTCCTCTTAA
This sequence comes from Trochalopteron elliotii, assembly GCA_024734555.1. Taxonomy (NCBI): domain Eukaryota; kingdom Metazoa; phylum Chordata; class Aves; order Passeriformes; family Leiothrichidae; genus Trochalopteron; species Trochalopteron elliotii. The sequence continues at coordinate 4,980,617 of JANPWX010000031.1, forward strand.
GTGTAGCACTTTGCACTTTTCTTTACTGAGTCGTTGATTTTCTCCAATTTAGTAACATCATTTTGAATTCTCAGTCCATCCGCCAAACTGTTTGCATCCTCTCCCAGCTAGATGATGTCTGCAGATTTTATGAGTACTCTTTATTCCCTCGTCACAGGTTGTTAATGAAAATACTGCATAAAATGGATTCCACACAGATGTTGGAAGGATCCCATTTGAAAATTCCACTAAGTCTGACAGAGAACAATAGATAACTGGGCTTTAAAGCTATTTTTTTAACCAGTTAGGCACCTACTTCATGAAAATTTTTATCTAAACTGCATTTTCTTTGTTTTCTTAGGAGAATGTTGTGTGGAATGGCGTTCAAACTTTGTAAGAATCAAGATGAATGACAACTCTTACTTCCTCCTTACCTGCAAAGAAAGGTGTGTGGCGCCCATGCTGACCTAAGCAGAGAAAAGTATTTTTCTACAGGCTTGAACTGCTTTATCAGTTTCCAATCTTCAGTTCAATTGCTGCAATTTTGCGTGTAGCCACAGCCTGAGTAATTGTCTCCAGTATCTCCGTGATTAAAGCTCATTCAAAATTCCAGCAACCTTCAATAAAACATTTTCCTCCCTTGTTACAACAATATATAGTCAAAGATCAGGTGGGGTTTTTTTTATAATTCCAAATTCAGCAAGGGAGAAGTTGACACTAATATACACATAGCAGCAGAAACCACCTTTGCGAAACCACAAAGATGTAGGTATATTCTTGAAGACATTTCCTACTTTGTAAAACCCACATTCAAGAAAGCACACTGATGTGTGCTAATAGCTGTGTTTCCCCTCAGTCTAATGATTTTAATTTATGTACTGTTCTGTACTACTATGAAGTTCCTGATGCAATCAGTATCATTGCAAGAAAGTAAAGCTGTTCTTGCAGATGAGTTACAAATACTCATTAGCCATCAGATGTTACATGAGACAAGCATTTGCTATATCCTCATTACATTATGCACTTTTTTGTGCTGTTTATTGGTCACCTCTGTGCTTAATATCCTCCATTACTCCAGTACCTAAGCAACTTGATCCCACATACACATGGATTAAATAGTGGCCCACCTCTCAGAGATCAGAGACCCATTTTTTTTTAGTACTTTATCTGAAGGAATGAATGGTTATGATTCTGTGACATTGGAAGTGACTAATCCAGTGTTGTAAATGGGATAAAGGGAAATGGCATGTATTTTGAGAACAAACAGTAATCATTGACACAGTAATTTGCATCCCTGGATGTTCTAATAATGACTAAGTATCACTTCCCCTTGTTTGCATATGGAAGAGGAGGCAGAGAAATCCAGTGATTTGGCTAGTGCACCAACAGCAAGCCACGGGAAAAGAGAAGATCTGAACGCAGATCACTTTTCTTGCTCTTTGTTTTTCTGTTTTCTGCTACGTTTGAAATACAGCATTGTAACAGGTGTGATCCCTTCAAGTGCTAAAATCTATGTAAGGGCCTCCCTTGTTCATGCCAGAAATAGTCAGCAAGAGTTGGTCAAGACTGTGCTGGACTTTAGAGACATGGGGCACAGTGCTTTGCCTTCAGAAGAGCTAGTGTGGATGGGTGGCTTGGAATTCATGACAATTTACATATATTAAGTGCCAGCAGCCTCAATCTGTGCTGTCTTGCTGATGGAACTAACAGATTTGCGCTGCCAAAGGAAACTTTCTGCTCTTCAGAGACTGATTGCAAAGAACCAAAATATATTCAGTGACCCTTCTGCTTCACAACAAACTTATATTTGATTTAAAGGGAGGGTACTCACTACAAGTGGATCCTAAGGGCGTATTTTTACAGTGAGCAGCTGTGCACAAACATTTCTAGAAAGGCGTCCCCCTGGAAGTCAGAACCACTGCATCACAGGGATGGAGCATTGCAAGCTAAAAAGCAAATATGCTTAATGTCCTAATTTTTAGAAAAAGATTAAGCACCTGAAGTATGATTTGCTTTGTACTAAATAAAGGGAGTGCAAAATACCATCAGTAGAATTGGTGACAGCATTCTAAATTGTCTTTGAATTTCACACTGGCTGCATACCACAGGACAAGGGTAAATACCAGTTAATACAACCTTTACTTAGCTTCTCCTGACAAATATAAAGGGTGAGGCAGTCTCACACTGACATATGGTCAGATATAGGCAAGATGTGCCTAGAAAAGGTAATCCTTCTTTATCATAACTATTTATTTTCATGTGGTTTGAGTCCAAAGAGACAAGCAATATCGGTAGAACTTACAGACTTCACAGTCCAAGAATACGATAATCTTTTACAAGGGTCTGTCTAGCATGTTTCTCCAGTTAACATAGCTAAACATGGGGATTAGGCTTTACTGAATACACGAGGGGAGAGTTATTTGGAACTGTGTAGGATTCAGTTACAAGAAGCATAGGGCAGAAGAGCAGAATATCTAGCTGCTTGATATATCTCAGACCAAAGAGAAGGACCTGAGCTGGTGAGGGCCAGGCTCTCCTGCCAGAGCGGCCCCACTGGCTCACCTGTAGGCAGGCATCTTCACAGAATTGGGAAGATTGGATGGGATCACTGGATCTAGTCCAACCTCCCTGCTCAAGCAGGGTACCCAAGAGCACTTTACTCAGAATGGTGTCCAGATATCTTTTGACATCTCCAGGAAAGGAGACTCCAAAACCCCTCTGGGCAATCTGTTACAATGCTTGGTTACTTACATGGTAAAGTTGTTTCTCATGTTCATGGAACTTCTGTGTTTCAGTCTCTGCCCATTGCCTCTTGTTCTATTGCTTGGCAACACTGAGCAAAGCCTGGCTCCATCTTCTTGACACCCTCCTTTCTGATACTGATAGGGCATTGATGAGGTCCGTCTCTCAGTCTTCTCTTCTTGAAGTTGAACAGGCCAAACTTTCTCAGTCTTTCCTCGTAAGAGAGATGCTCCACTCCCTTAATCATCTTTGTTGGCCTTTGCTGGACCTACTCTAGGAGTTCCATGCTTCACTTGTACTGAGGAACCCAGAACTGGACCCAGTGCTCCAAGTAAAGCCTCATCAAGGCTGGGTATAGAAGAATCATTTCTCGACCTGCTGGCAATGCTCTTCCTGATGCCCTGCCCCCAAGATACCATTGGCCTTCTTGGTCACAAAGGCACTATTGACTCATGGTCAGAGTGTTGTTCACCAGGACCCACAGAGCAGTGTTGCAGCAGGTCAGACCATGTCATCTTTCTAGCAGGTAATCTTCATGTGTTTCAGGTTTGGCGGGAAAAAACCCTGGAAAACCTCAACCAGTTATTAACCCCCAGCCTGATACCCACCTGACAGCTTTGCAAGTATGCTGTACCCTCCTTCTTCTCTTTGACTTTGCCTTACAGCAGAAGTGCTGCTGGGGATTGTGAGGTCTCTTGTGTGCAAATAAACCTGCTGTGCTGTGTGATTGGCATCCTTTGGGCACCACTGCAATAAAGATGAAGGAATATTTGTTTACATTTGAGTAGGAGATCAGAAACTAGCTGATTCTGACTCATTGCCACAGCACTAGATAACTAGGAACAGCCTTATCTTTTCTGCTGCATTTTCCAGCTGTTTTATTTTGGTTTTTTCTCTCCCCCTACCATGTTCGGGAGTTTTTGTGACTCTTAGTTCTTCTCTCTGGTTTTGCCTCCTTGGTCTCATTTCCCTTCTTTTACTTTCTTCCTACACACTTCACTTCTTCAGCTTTACCTGTGGCTTGTTATTCTTGATTTCTCATTGTAAGTCCTTCTTTTCAGCCTTGTCACCCCCACAGGCTATTCCAGGCTGGTCTTCCCAGAAATAGTGAGAGCTGGAGACTTTTGGGCTGGAGAGGGGCACTAGCAGGAAGAGAAATCTGGAAAGCAGGGAAGTTGCAAAATAGCAAGGAATAGGATAGAGGAAAAGGAAGGCAGGAAGGGACACTCACTGGGATACAGGCAGCAAAAACGAGACGGAAGAAAAATGTCAAAGGAAGAGGCGGGAGAGAGATGGGAAGCTAGGGAAGCGTGTACACAAGAGCAAGGGGAAGCAGAAGGATGTGAGAGAGAATATGCATTAGGAAACAGGAGAGAAGGGAGATTTCATGGAGGAGAGTAATTAAAGGTAGAAGTATTCTTGCACTTAGGTTTGAAGGGAAAGAGAGGGGAAAAAGGAATGAAAGACCTTTAATATCATGAAGTCCAACCATCAACCTAGAACCACAACCTTGTTCACCATTAAACCATATCCTCAGGTGTTAGATCCACATGTTTTTGGAACACTTCCAGAGATGGTAACTTCACCGCTTCCCTGGGCAGTCTGTTCCAATGCTTTACAACTCTTTCCATGAAAATTTTTTGTCTCATATCCAATCTAAACCTTCCCTGGTACAATGTGAGGCTATTTTCTCTTGTCCTATTGCTTGTTACCTGAGAGAAAAGGCCAACCCCCACCTCATTATAGCCTCCTTTCAGATAGTTGTAGAGAGTGATAAAGCCACTCCTAAGTCTTCTTTTCTCCAGGCTAAACACCCCCATCTCCCTCAAATGTTCCTGATCAGCCTGTGCTCCAGCTCTGTTGTCTTTCTCTGAACTTGTTCCAGTGCCACAATGTCTTTCTTGTAGTGAGGGGCCCAGTACTGAACATAGTATCAGGCCTCTCAAGGAAGAAGCCTGTCAGGAATGACAGGGCCTCACCATGACATTTTCTGAGCCTCACTATAGCTTGCAAGCCCTCACCTTGCTCTCCAGCACAGGAACTAATGCAACATCAACCACTCTCTTGGCTTTGACCACTAGCTTGCCATACCCAAGAATGCTGCTCAGGCCTGTTTACCACCCCTTGGCCAAGCCCCACAAAGCCTGGATGTAGACACAGAAAGCCCATACAAATTTGGACTTGAATGTTTTCCTGTACTCCTCCCACCAACTGCATAGACGTTGCCAGAAGTACTGTTTGGACCAGGGGTTTCACAAGGGATGAAGGCATAAAGAATCTTCCCAAAGTGAGAAGCCAGAAACACAGGGGAGATGGTGCTCACCACCATTATGTGTTTTGCAGCTAAGTTGCAAGGTACTCTCCCAGATCCAGATACCCAGAGACCACCAAGCTCTGCCCTTCTGACAGCCACCATACCAAAGTATCCTGGCAGCACCATGGAGGTGCCCTTGGGCAACTTCTCCTCCACAAACTGAAGTTCTCTGGTCCTGTCTATATCATGCAGTCCTGCATTCCAAAAACTGATGTTCCCTAAGCTATCTCCCTATCCAGATAGCTGTATCCTTAACATCAGTACTGGCATACTGAGGCCAATGGACTCAGATCTGGAGGTCCCTGAATGTTGAGTGCCCCCTTTGTGCACCTCACAGAATCAATGCTCTGCAGTGAATCTGAGGCATCCTGTCAATGCCAAACTGAGATGTCTCACATCACCCCAAGTGGAGGCTTAAGGGACACTTCTGAATTGTGGCAGTCTGATGTGTTTTTCTTGAAACATCACCCATCTCCCTGGGACTGAGTAGCCCCAACTTGTCCCAAAAGAAGCATCTCAGTCCCCTTTTAATTGAGATGACCTGTCCCCACCTTAAAACGCAAAGGAATCTCAGCCTTCAAATTCCTCTGGAGCACTCCAAAGGCAGGTGTACCACCCAGGCACCACCCCACTCCAGTCCACACACTGCTGAGTTATCCTAGATCCTCATAGATTAAAGTATCATAGGGACTTTCTCACCCCACACCACTTGGGGTCTCCCTCAAAGTGATCCAACTAGAGATGGTCCCATCTGAAGCCAATAGAATGGAGCTTCCTGCATGCACTAAGCTGTGGCAATGCAGAAAGAACCTTTGACAGCGTGGAATGTAGGCATTGTGGAGGACTCCTATTACTGTATTCAGTTTCTTCTCCTGGGTGAAGATAAGGCCCATATCTGAATAATCCTACTGCTGCACACTCTGTGCTGAGCACCAGCATGTTCCCCCTGCAGATGTTAATCCCAGGTTTGCGGGTGGCAGAAGCAGAAAGACAGGTGCATATTTTCTCTCTGCATGCAGATTCAGACTGAGCTAAGGGCTGGAGTTTGTTAATGCTGATGCTGTAAATTAAGCTTCCAGGGGTGGAAATAGTCAGTCTTTTCCTCAACTGTGCCAAAAAATGTGTACAGTGCCAAAACATTCTCATCTGAGTCAGGTGTCGATGCTGCTGTAGTGTGGTCAACATTGTACATCTGGGACAATCCTACCTTGCAGTGGAAAATCCCCCACACTTCCCACCATGAGGTCCCATGCCTGTATCATTTCAAAGCACATCTATGGGGCAGCTGTATCTTTGGCCAGAGGGTACAAAATGATGCTATTGTTTATCTGATTATACCATTTTAGTCTCACCATTGAAACAAAGAAGAAGCCTCTAAATTTTTCAGTTGCATAGCAAAGAAGCAGGACAGACTGGCCTCGGGGGCAGATTCCCCACCAAGCAGTTCGCTCCCTCAACCAAAAGTGAGAGACACAATTAACTAACAAGCCAAAAATCAGGGGGAAAAAAAAATCTCTGCTGCTCCTGCAGCTGCCTGATGGTGAAAGAAAGCCATATCGATGACAGAAGGAGATAATCCACTGACAGCCGGTTATGCTAGTAAAGATAAATAAACACAAGCTATTTGATCCCCTCTAAGGGCTCCATGGTAGAAGGGGACTAACTTCCTATCCCTTGGCATTTTACAAATAGCAGAAAAACCTTTGTTTCTGGGGAATAATTAATTTCTTTCAGTTCTAGGGGAAAATAGAATTGCTGAGGGATGTGGTGGTCTGGAAATTGTATTTTGACATTTTCCTTGAATATTTCTCTAAATCTGTAGAGAAGGTATTTCTTCTCCATGAGGACATGTAGAGCTTGAGGTCTCTCATTTTAGCCATCAAGGTTTATATCTAGTCTTCTCATCTTTGCCAGAAGGCATTCCTGAAAGGATTTTAAACTTTTGAGTGAATTCCCCGGAAGTATCCATTGACATAATTACTCTCTGGCCCTCTAAGTTCAGTTTTGCTCATACTGAAGCTCTAGAAAGCTGCAAGTAACCCAAGCAAGCAAGGGAAGACATGGTTCATGTGAAACTAGGGAGTTAAAAATATATTTTGCCAAGTCTCAGTATTATATTTAGTAGTGCTGTCGTTGCCATGGTCTAAGGATAAAGAAGGGCAAGTTGTGAAGGTAATATATGTATTATGAAATCAACCAGTATTGCTGAAAAACACCAACAAGCTTCCAGGCACACAAGCCTTTCCTTAGGTCCAAACTGGAAGCTTCAAATTTCATACAGATATTTGTAAACAGAACTTCATTGTTGTGTAACATGCATTGCTTCATCTCTGAAGTGCTATGCATAGGACATTTCACCTTCAGATGTTCCCTCAGGTATGAGGGATACACTGCTCTTCTAAGTTTATATGGTTCAGGGAGAAGGGTTTGGAAAGAGTGGTGACTTCAGTAAACCAGCCCCTGCAGTTCGCCATGGCCATCCTTTTTCTCTTGTGCACCTCAACAAGAACCAGTGGTACTTTATACATATTCACCAAGCCCTTTACAAGACAGATGTGCTCAAGCCTGGAAAAAAACCCTCAAGACTCTGATGCTTTCTGAATTCTTCCCTCTTCTTTCTCTTCCTCCTCCTATTCCTCCTCTATATAGGAGTGGTCCCTAAGAGGAAGCTGCTGTGTGGGTTGGCCCTGATCTCCTCCTCTCCTTCCATCTACCTGGGATGGAAGTGTGCTGGCAGATGGCTACAAACGCACCACAGAGGCCCAGCAGAGCCACACCAGGCACCAGCACCACTGGGCAGTCCCCAGGCTGGGTCCTGCCTAGTGTTGGCTGCCTGGAAACAGTGGTGGAGATCAAGGATCAAGCCGTTTTGGTTTAGTAGGGACATGCAGTCCATTTCCTCCACAGTTTTTGAACAGCCCCCTTATGTGACTCCTCTCAGAACAGTGTTTTTATTAAAAGATAAACTGCATCTCATTCCAAAAAATGTGATATGAATGACAATGTAAGGCCAGTTTTCATTCTCAGAAGAAAAAAACCCGACCCACAGTACAAGAACTTTCACTTTATTCAAGTGAAGAGCAAAGCCTGTACACCACTGGCACTCATGAATACAGAAGCCTCTTGCACTGATTTTTTTCTCCTTCACTGAAATATTACTGCTTCCTTTATTCCTCAACTCATAAAAATGACAATACTGAAGGAGACCAAAGGTGGGTCATCTAGAGCAGGCTTTCTCTGATAATGTTCCAACTCAGATGTTTAAGGGGGATTGTAAGAAATGGGATGTGTCCAGAAGGATCTTCCCCCGTGAGCTTCTGGCAATCATTGGTAAAAGTGCTTGCTGAGTCAGATGTTGCATCCTTCAGTAGATTTGTTTCATGCCTTTCTGAACACATTTATACTATCAGGGTCCATGAAATCTTGCACCAATGAGTTCCAAATGTGATTATGCATTGAGCAAAGAAGTATTTTTTTTAGTTTGTTTCAAACATTGTCTAATCATTTCACTCAGTACCACTTACTCTTGCAACTTGGTGGTGAACAATCACTCCCGATTTTCCTTCTCCATGCTGCTCTCCCTTTAGCAAGCCTCTTATGTTCCCTCTTCAGTTTCTCTTATTTCATCCGAAACGCCCTAGTCCCCAGGTTGGTTTTTTCCTCAAGGTGAAAGTTATTCCCTATCCCTTCTGTTGCCTTTCTAATTCTAGCGTATCTTTTTTGAAACAACATCCTTCAGCTTGCTCTGAGGGGGTGGGTGCATAATGGCTTCATAAATAGACAAAATACAAACTCCTATTGACATTTATACACTTCAGATAACTTCCAACTCCCTGTTTAACTACCTAACTGATGGCAAGCACTGAGTAAATGTTTTCAGGAGCCCTCCTGATATTACCTGTGACACTAAAGCGACCTGGAGCTTTGTGCTGTTTTTAAACTATCGTAGGCTTTTATTCAAATTCCATATGGTGTTTCCAAGTCCACTGCAAGACAAACTAATTAAATTATGTCATGTTATGATTGTTATGACCTGAAAATGGCATAATCATATGAAGAAGATTATTCTGGGAGTTACCGGAAAACATCTGAAGGACAACATGGTTATCAGCCACAGCCAGCACAGGTTCATAAGGTGAAAGTTCTGCTTGTCAAACTTAGCTTCCTTTTATAACAAGGAAACCCACCTGGTTGATCAAGGGAAGCCAGTTGAAGTAATCTTTTTGGATTTCAGTAAAGTTTTTGGTTCTGTCATTCACAGCATTCTCCAAATGTCCAACCCACAGCTGGATAAACACATCCTGTGATGAGTGAGCAACTGGCTTGCAGGTCAGGCACAAAGGGTTATAGTGAATGGGGTGACATCAGACTGGCAGCTGGTCACTAGTGGAGTTCTGCAGGACTCCATCTTGGAGCCAGTGCTCATCAACATCTTCATTAAAGAACTGGATGCAGGACTCAAAGGCATACTAAGTAAGTTTGCCAGTGATACTAAAAATTGGGAGGAGCTGCTGACTCCCTGAAAGCCAGGGAGGCCCTGCAGAGAGACCTTGGCAAATCAGAGGGCTGGGCATTCATTAACCAAGTTGAACCACAATAAAAGAAAGGCATGAATTGCAGATTGTCCAGAGGAGGCCAGTGAAGATGGTGAAGGGCCCAGAGGGGAAGCCATATGAAGAGTGGTGAGGTCACTTGGTCTGTTCAGCCTGGAGAAGAGAAGACTGAGGGGAGACCGCATTGCAGTCTGCAACTTCCTCATGAGGGGAATGGGCAGACATTGATCTCTTCTCCCTGGTAACCAGTGACAGGACCCAAGGGAATGGCCTGAAATTGTGTCAGGGGAGGCTTAGGTTGGATATTAGGAAAAAAATTTTCACCCAGAGGGTGGCTGGGCATTGGAACAGGCTCCCCAGAGAAAAAGTCCCAGTACCAGCCTGACAGAGTTCAATAAGTGTTTGGACAACGTCCTCAGGCACATGGTGTGATTACAGGGGCTCTTCTGTGCAGGGCCAGGAATTGGACTCATTGATCCTTGTGTGCCCCTTCTAACTCAGGATATTCTATGATTCTATGATTTCTACTTGATAGCCTAATAAGAATTTTGAAAGAAACAGTCTTTTCATTCTGTTCCTCATAGTGAGAAAAAAATACATTTGTGCTTACGTGTGCTCTTCATATATGGAAGCAATGCCAATGAGATTTGTGAATTTATTGACATTATCTAACTGTCTTTTAGCTGAAAAGCATGATGTTGGTGTATCTTACTGTTATTAATCAATTTGAACACAAAGAACACACAAATATGTTTAATTACGCAATTCCCTAAGTCTCGAGCGATATATTTTGCAACTTGCCTGTCACTCAAACAACAGAAGACTTGAGTGGAAGATATTAAAATCAATTATAAAGAAAATATCTGTGAGGACCTCTCTCTACGAACATGTGTCTCTGAATTTATGATGTGGTAGCTGTATTGTAAGACATGACTAAATAAAAAGGGCATTGTCTCACTGTGCAGATGCCTCCCCTGTCCATCAGGTTTATTGACTTTTTTTGATCTTTACTTTGCCCCTTCTCACTCCATTCAAAACCCAGCCACAATAAACTCTGGATTATCCCAGAAAGCAGCAAAACGAGATAACACAGTCAAAGCAGAAACCAGAAATAGTCATGCAAGCTTGGATAAGGAGGTGTCATGCCTTTGGGAAGGACTGGTGACTCCAGGGCTGTGATGGCAGGGGTGCACCACAGCTCCTCAGAAGATGCAATGCTGTGTGGCACAGTGCCATGTGAGTGAGCCCATGCTAATTCAGCAACAGTCATCTCAGGGGTATCTTTATCCATGATACACTTAATCCCAGATAATCTAGAAGTGACTAACACTATTTATTGTTAGGCCATGAAAACTCACTCTGAATACCTGTACTACCACTGACCTTTCTGTCCACTGAGTCACTGTTAACTCTTACTCTTGCATACAAAGCCAGGCACAGCTCTGTTCCTAGATGCCCCTTCCCCATCCCTTCATAACACTTGTTTCACAGCTCATCTTCCCTTCCTTGTCCCTGTGTCTGTGCTGGGCTACTTTTCAGCGTGGTAAAGTCAAGGCAGCCTGTAATAAATACACAAGATTCTAGTAGTTTAATACATCTCAAAACTTACTACTTTTTTATTGTTTTCAAACACTGATAGTCTTGCTACATTACTCTATGGGACAAGATGTTGCTCAGCTGGTAGTCCCAAATTGGTGGCTCAAATGTATGTTTAATTAAATACTTAGAGAACTGAATTCCTTTTCACATGCTCTGTCCACTCAAACTCCAGGCTGTTTATGTATCTATATTGAAGGGTTTAGGGGACAAATTTATGGAAGCATTTTTGAAAATCACAATCAGTATTTATATTTGAAGTACTTAGCATCGTGGAGTTATCATCATCCTGTAGTTTTCCTTAGGTCCTCTGATTCCCTGACATTCCCCTTAGTGACCTTTTACATTGTATGTTCCTTGGACTTTGGAGCAGACTTTGCTTTATGATGTCTCTCCTCAAGGTGCTAAAATGACCATTGACACCTAAAAACGACTAAAAAGACATGATATCTCTTCTACTGGTATTTTATTGTTTACAGAAATTGACTTTCAAAAATATTTTTGGTTGCTGTTTGTCACAATGTCTGATTTCTGTGCATGTGGGAGGCTGTTGAGATGTCTATATGCCTGCAATACATCCTGCTAGCTGCTGTCTTGGACTGTGGCTCATGCCCCTGGTTTACCACTCTGCATTTCTATTTGCTTATCAGGCTGGTGACACACCGAAATGCTTCATTGCAAAAGTTGTCATTTCCTTTCAGCAGTCCTTGAAAACATACTCAGTGGTTTAATTTCCATCCACAGTTTTCCAATTTGACTTTTTTTTCCTCCAAGTTCCTCAAAAATAGAAGTGGAAGAATTCTTCTGAAAGCATCTGGAAAAGGGCGTTTTGATGGCGACTAGATATCCCTAATCACTAATGGTCCAACAATCGCCAGCTGAAAAATTTAGTAGGGTGACCAACATTACAACAAATCAGCTTGATATAGGGGGCATGATATTGTTTAACAAAAAGGACAATGAGTCAAAACCATTTTCTTTTACCTGATAATGGAACTGCAATTGCTCCTAGGATACTTCATACTGCTGGCTTAAAAATGAGGATCCTTTCCCTGGACCATTTGCATCTTGGCACACAGTCTCTAGCTCATTGTGATTCTAAACAGTGTACAGGATCCGAAACCATGCTTAGTCAGCCTGGCTAGCCACCTGAGAGCCATGAGCAATGTCCCCTTTATGCATGCTCACTTCTACTTAAGAAAGGAAAAAAAAAAAAAAAAAAAAGGCAAGGAAACCCATTCCTCTTGACTCCCAGAGACAGTATCACTCCTCAGATCTTCCTTCAGTATGGAAGCAGCAACATCACCAGCCTCTCTGAAAGCAGATGCACATTCAGAAGAAGAAAGCAATGGCTTGTGAAAGGTAAAATGCTCTCTGGCCTCCCCTAATTGCAGTTCTGATACAGAAGTACTGGTTGAAATAGTGTTTTGCTGGAGGTCAGATTAGATAAGGAGCTGACAACCTTCTTGACTTTACATATCGAAACCTTAACAAGACTGAAAGCCTAAGAGGGAAGCCAAGGAAGAAGAGCTCTGGGTGCTGCAGGCAGGTATGAGACAGTGGTGAGTCCTCACCACTGGGTGAGGATGGTGCCCCATGCTCTCTGGTGCAACAGGCCAGGCTACCCTCTGAGCTATGGTCCTCTACTTTCTGTATGAAATAACCAGTATGTGTGGTAAGCAAAGCAGTAAGTGATCAGGGAGGAGGCAGCAGGACGGAGTCTCCTTTCAAGGCTGCTCTCAGAAGTGCATCTCACTGCATCTCCAGTGAAATCCCACTGCAGACACAATGCTGTGCCGTGCTGACAGGCCTTCCCTGGCTCAGCTGCTGAGGGCAGCCTGGAGAACATGAATTTTACAAAAGCAACAGGGCAGCCTGAATGTTGAATTACTTTTACCTGAATATAGATCCTGGGCAATGTGCTCCTATGACTGTTTTTAGCTCACCCTAGCTGCCTCCCAGGCAGAGAAATCAGGAGAGTGAGATTTGCAGCTGCACCACTCCTGGTCCTGGCTGGACCAACTGACAGCTGACAAGTAAGAAAGTCATTTTGGGATGAGACAGGGTAAGCAGGGGTCTGCTTCATTGGCTGCTGTAAGCAATAACTCCTGTGTAAGGCAGTAATCCACAGTCAAAGTCAGAGGTTGTTGTGCTAAGCAATGCAGTTTCCACTTAGGCTGATGTCCTTAATAGCGAGTGCCTCATGCACATCATGTTTTGAGGCTCTGGCCCCAGCTGGTGATCTAAACAGTCTGGTTAATTTTCCTTATCGTCTGGAAGTGAGCGATGCCCTATCCTTCCCTGACCTGAGAAGGGGAAGATATTTGCTTGTAGAAGGCACTCTTTGCCTGGATCCTGCTGGTGAGATAACCCGGTGTTCAAACACTGATGAGAAAGACAGATTCCCAGCTGTTTTCTTAGGCTGGGGTATGTCTTGCCTGAAATGGTCTTATGGCTTCCATTTTTAAGTTGCACAGGCTATCTCCCCCCTCAGCTGCAGCCATCTAGTATTCCTGCCAAAAGCAGTTTTTAAGGTAGTTTTGTTGCTGAAAATCAGGGGAACAGAAAATGATATCTGGCTCCTCCACTGTCAACCTAATCTGTGACCTGTTGCTAATTCCTTTTAACACAAGTTGCTAGAAGACTGTTTCTGCATATGAACTAATATCTTCTCATATTTTGTTCTAACTATGCTTAACTAGCAGCACTGCAAGATGGCCTGGCTATAGCAAAGCTAGCATGTTATAACTTTCTATTTTGAACACTTGTTACAATAACTGTTAGCAATGACTATTATTCTTGAGATGCCCCTGGATTTATACTTTACATGGACTGCGCTTCTTTCTCTGAAATTCTCCCAAACTAGTGAAATGACATTCAATGAGAAATAAAATCTAGCAGCTGCTTACAAGTTTTCATCAAATCCTGTTGAATTTTGTGAGTTTTCCATTAACTTGGATAAGGCTTTGGATTTGGCTTGTACTTTTAAGTGCTCTTGGGATAAAAACTAGGCAAAGGGGACTGGATGAGCATCCAGAGTGATGTGATCAAGCAGAAAGTGAAAAACCCAGACAAACTGAATTATGACTTTTGATAAGCAGCACAAACATCACGTTCAGAAGCAGAGGTGTGTGGGTCAACTTTTTGCACAAAGACTCAACAAGCAAGGAGGATTTTTTCCCCTAAGCTTCTAGCAAGATTTCCTTTCACTGAAAGGAAATCATGGTAGATATCTCTGTATAAGAGCCAACATACAAAACCAGCCAGTTTATCCAAACATTTAGCTGTGCATCTGATGATACCATTGCTTTCCATTTTGTACATGAAACCACTTCTCATGCTACTAGAAGGTGAATTCTTCATATACACAAATGGGGGCCTTTTTTGCTGATGTGGAAGTGAAGCTAAGTAGCACAGAGGCAGGAACCACTTCTGTTCAGCATTGCAAGTCTGAACAAAGGAATACTGCATATGCACAGTTTTTAAAGGAAAGACTTTTGGCATGTCTGCGATAATCAAAGTCTGTGGCTTCAACTGCTGAGTTCAGGCTGGTTGATGAGAAGTCCAACACGACCCAGCAATGTGTGCTCACAGGCCAGAAAGCCAACAGCATCCTGGGCTGCATCAAAAGCAGCATGGCCAGCAAGACAAGGGAGGGGATTCAGCCCCTCTGCTCTCATGGGACCTAAAGAGAAGCTGGAGTGATTTGTCCAGCTCTGTGGTCCCCAACATCAGAGTGTGTGGATCTGCTGGAGTGGGACTGAAGGAGTGCAATGAAGATGATCAGAAGGCTGGAGCATTTCTCATGTGAAGAGAAGCTGAGAGGGTTGGGGCTGTTCAGCCTGGAGGACATCTTATAGCAGCCTTCCAGTACCTAAAGGTAAGTCTAAAAGAAAGCTGGAAAAGCACTTCTGACAAGGGCATGTAGTGATAAAAAAAGGGATAATGGATTTATTCTGAAAGAGGGTAGATTTTGATTAGATGTGAGAGAGAGATTGTTCACTGTGAGGATGGTGATGCACTGAAACAGGTTGCTCAGAGAGGCTGTGGATGTCCCATTCCTGGAAATGTTCAAGGCCAGGTTGGATGGGGCTCTGAGCAATCTGGTCTAGTGGAAGGTGTCCCTGCCCATGGCAGGTGGGGTGGAACTAGACAACTTTTAAGGTCCCTTTCAACCCAAGTGATTCTATGATCTGTGACAATGGTCTGAGCCACTCTACCTTGCCATGACCCAGAGATCACTGTGGGCAGTGTGTGAGATACTCATCATGGTCTGAGCTCTAGGACAAACCATGAAAAAATTCTGCATGCATCTACAGTAACAGCTGATGATTATTTTTCCTTTGAACTTTGTCCAAAGTTCATCCCTAAAAAACAAACTTTGGGCTGTGTCTATTGACTCCTCAGCAAAATAAACATGCCAAATCTCTAATAACACTTAAATCACTCATTCTAGATTCTTTCAACTTGCTTGTTAACCAGAAAGATAAAAAACAGTAAAATAAACAGGCTTTACTCAGTTATTTATTTTTCTGGTGCCTCTATCAAAAAAAATCTGAAGGACAAAAGCAACTCTGGTCTGATTGTTTTCTGAGTAAGCTGACTCCTCTTCTTGCTTCAGACTAACTGAAGGTAAAATCAAAATCCAGGCTGTCTTGGCTGTAACACTTGGCCTCTACAGCTTGAAGTGCTGGTAGTAAAAGTTTACATGGAGGAGGGAAAATCTGAGTATTTGAGCTGGGATTTTCAGGGGGATTTAAAAATTGGTTACAGATTTCAGATTGGAGGGCTTAGGAGGGAGGGGGCTGGGCGGCGCCCCAGCCACAGGAGAAATCACAGCAAACTACAAACAGATCTGACAGTAATAGAACTTAGCCCAGGCTCACTTGATGTATTCAAAGACTGTGGAAATAAAGTAGAAAGAAGTATAAAAAGCAAATATATATTTATTAGAAATGGTGTAATATCTAATATCTTAGTTATACTAACCATAACACTTCTTGTCACAGCTGGACACATTGAAAGATCTACTGTGATGGCTGCTAGATTTTTGGCACTCTTGTGTACGTGACCTTACCTGATATCCCATGAACTGTGCACCTATCAGTAACTATTTGATGAGCACCCAGACATAATTTCTGTGTTTTTCATTTTTTAGTATTCTGTCAACCGTACTGTTTAGTATCATACCTGGCTTGCAAAAAAGGAAAAAAAGGAAAAAAGGAAAAAAAAAAAAAAGAAAAAAAGAAAAAAGGGAAAAAAAAAAAGACGGGGTAGGAGACATTGCCTCAGAAAGAAAAACCCAAACAATGTGACATTAAAAAAATAAAGGCATTTTTGGATGACTCTATTTGCTTCATACCTTTTCCTTTTTGTGGATTTAAGGTTTGTGCCTTTAAGGTCACATCCACAAACCCACAGGCTAGAAACTTCATTAAAAAATAATAAGCCTGAGTTTCTTGCATAATTGTATGAGTCCAAGAGCTACAGCTTTAAGAAGGATACTAAATGTTGTAAAGTTCACAATTAAATCACACAGACCTTGGCAACAAATTGATGGAAAAGAAGTGGAAAATTAACAGTAATTAAATAAACAATGGCTTATAGATCTCTTTTTTACAGTTGAGAGGAAACCTTGCTGTAAGTTCTCACTCACGCTGAGCCCTCTAGAATCCTCTAGATGATAAAACTGTGCGTTTCTGCCCAATTACGACTCGTCCCCGAGTTACTCATCATGACTGCTTTATGGATTTAGTTTCACAATATAATGAAGAGTTCATCGTGGCTTCCTGAAGCATTTGCAGAGATAACGCAAACACTTACTTTTCTTCATAATTTGTGAGCATTTTAAAGGAATAAAGCGATAAAGGAGCTATTTGGAAAAAAAAAAAAAAA